>NW_024121588.1:2135834-2356792 GCF_016745375.1 Pimephales promelas
CCGCCTAGGAGCAGACGAAGGCGGTTTCTCTGCCCCGACGGCCAGCTGCTGCCTCCAACCAGCCGTCGGCTCGGACGCCTCCGCAGCTCGCCGCCGAGGACGCCCCCCTGCGGCTCCCTTCCTCCCACGCGGCCCCAGCAGCAGCCTTCAGCCGGTTCGCGTCGCAGAGGAGGCCACAGGTAAGCGTCCCCCCCCCTCAGGCCGTGTGCCCCGCTAAACGCAGGCGAAGCGATGTTCCTGAGGCGGGCCGCTCAGTGATAGTGTCATGGTTTTTCTCAGGAGGCGGGGCAGGGCCCCTCCTTCCCCGGTGGAGGCCGGTGGAGAATCTTTTGTTCTAGCTAGCTCCCTGAGCTGGTTGAGGAAAAGCTGCACTGTCATTGAGCACCAGACTGGAATGAGCGCGCACGACGTCCAGTGCGTCGCCCTTCATTCCTCTCTGTCTCGGAGGGCGGCGGAAGGGTGCGTGTGTCAACCCCGGGCTACGCCAATCCCTTCCCCCTCTGTCGCCAGACCCCGGCAGAACAGACCCCCGTGGAACGCTCTGCCTTCCCTGGTCTCTTCTGTCGGGGAGCGGGTTTCGACGGTGCATCCGGACGGGGTAACTCCTGCACGCATGCCGGTCGACCGCCTCGCTGCCCCTCCGGGGGACGTCTGTGGTTTCGCATGACCCCGTTGGCTCACTTCCTGGAAGCCTGGCTAGCGCTTCCCGGGGTATCCCTCTGGGTCATCAGAACGATCAGATTCGGCTACGCGATTCAGTTCGCACGGTCTCTTCCCCACTTTCAGGGGAGTTCGCTCCACGATGGTTGGTGGCAATGCCCAGTCTTGAGACTCGGTCGCCATGTCCGCATCTCACGAACGAGCGCGCGCTCACTGCTGGCTTGTCTTCGACAGTTCGAGGGCAAGAGTGCGGTTCCACTGAAACTATTTCAGAGGCTCCTGGGGCATATGGCATCCGCGGTACGCCGTTCGGTTTGCTTCATATGAGACCGCTTCAGCTGTGGCTTCGCGATCGAGTCCCGAGGTGGGCATGGCATCGCGGCTCGCTCCGAGTTCCAGTGACTCCGACGTGCGCCGAACCTTCTTCCCGTGGTCGAACCTCAGCTTTTACGGACAGGGGTCCTATTCAGCGAGGTTCCAGGCATCTCGTTGTCTCCACGGATGCGTCTACCCGGGTTGGGGTGCCATGTGCAATGGCATGCAGCCGCCGGTTCCTGGACAGGAGCCCAGCGCCTCATGCACATCAATTGCCTCGAGCTGTTGGCAGTACGGCTCGCCCTGCACTGCTTCCGAGCGTGCTCAAGGGCCAGCATGTGCTTGTCCGCTCAGACAACACTACGGCAGTAGCGTACATCAACCACCAGGGGGGTCTACGCTCGCGCGGTTGTCGCAGCTCGCCCGCCACCTCTTGATATGGAGTCAGAAGCACCTGAGGTCCCTTCGTGCAGTTACATTCCTGGAGACCGGAACTGGGCAGCCGACGAGCTGTCCCGGGCCCGTCCCATCTCCGGCGAAATGGCGACTCCATCCCCAGTCGTCCAGCTGATTTGGGACAGTTCGGGGAGGCACAGATAGACCTGTTCGCCTCTCGGGACTCGTCCCACTGCGCCCAGTTTATTCTCTGACCCGCGGCTTCTCGCTCGGATGCGCTGGCGCACAGCTGGCCACGGGGCCCACGCAAGTGTGCGTTCCCCTAGTGAGCCTCCTTGCACGGGTGTTGTGCAAGATCAAGGAGGACGAGGAGCAGGTCTTGCTGGTAGCCCCCTACTGGCCCACCAAGACGTGGTTCTCCGAACTCATGCTCCTCGCGACAGCACCCTCCTTGGCCTATTCCTCTGAGACCGGACCTACTCTCTCAGAGACGGGGCACTCTGTGGCACCCTCGTCCCGATCTTTGGAGGCTGCACGTGTGGCTCCTGGACGGGACGAGGCAGGTTTGAGTTCGCTGCCACCTGCGGTGGCGGCAACCATCACTTCCGCAAGAGCGTCGTCCACGAGACACCTTTATGCGTTGAAGTGGAACCTTTTCATCAATTGGTGTTCTTCTCGCTGAGAAGACCCCCGGAGATGTTCGATCGAGTCGTGCTTCCTTCCTGCAAGAGGGGTTGGAGCGTAGGCTGTCGTCCTTCACCCTTTGGATTTATGTCGCGGCCATTGCCGCGTCTCATGATGCAGTGAAAGGTAAGTCTATGGGAAGCATGACCTGGTCATCAGGTTCCTGAGGGAGCGAGGGGCTAAATCCGCCTCCCTCCCCTCCTGCCCTCTGGGGACCTCTCAGTAGACCTGGGTGCTCTGCAGAGGCCTCCCCTGGAGCCTTTGCAGTCGGTAGAGTTTTTGCCCTGTCCTATGTAGACAGCACTCCTGATTGCATTGGTCTCCATCAGGAGAGTAAGGGACCTGCACACACTCTCTGTTGACGAAGTGTGCCTGGAGTTCGGGCCGGCTTACTCTCATGTATTCCCGAGACCCCGGCCTGGATATATGCCCAAGGTTCCTACCACTCCCCTCCGGGACCTGGTGGTGAACCTGCAAGCGCTGCCCCTGGAGGAGGCAGACCCAGCCTTGGCACTGCTCTGTCCGGTACGTGCTCTCCGCACCTATGTCGACAGAACGCAGTGTTTCAGGACCTCAGACCAGCTCTTTGTCTGTCATGGGGGGAGCCAGAAGGGAAGGGCTCTCTCAAAGCAACGGCTGTCCCACTGAAAGAGTGGACGCCATCACTTTGTCTTACCAGCAGCTAGGCCGGCCGTGCCCCCTTGGTGTGACGGTCCATTCCACTCGGAGTGTGGCCTCCTCTTGGGCTCTAGCGCATGGCGCCTCGCTAACAGACATCTGCAGAGCTGCAGGCTGGGCGACACCCAACACCTTCGCCAAATTCTATAATCTGCGAATTGAGCCGGTATCCTCTCATGTACTCGTTCGGCCAGTTCTGGATCCGCTCTGGATATAAGTGCGATATCTCCTCAGTTCTTCCATTGAAGTCTTGAGTCCTCCAGCACCGACGATGCAGGCACCACTGCTGTTGCTCTGGATGCTGGCTAGGTGCCTCCATGCGTACGGTTCCCCTTGGTAACCGTCTCATGTGTATTATCCACTGTAAGTCTCTCTGAGCATGTGTCTTCCCTTGGCAAGCCATCTGCCACCCCTGGAGTTGAATTTGAGTAGCCACCTGCGGTTGGTGCTCCAGTGTTTCCATATGCGTTCCTATGTGGCCATATGTGTATTCGTAAGTCCTCCCTTCGGTTGGCAGCTGGTAGCATGTCCCTCCCGGGATATGTTTCCCAGTGTACCTTGGTAATCCTGTGTCAAAGTGGGATCCCCAAAAAAAAAAAAAAAAAAAAAAAAGGTAAGGCAGGGGTCCAGACTTTCGCAGGGCACTGGAAGACAGCTTGAAGATGGCGTGATGGCACAGACCCCCAATCTCCGTCACTTCTGACGTAACATTCGAAGTGACTACGTTACGTCTCCCTGCCACTTCTGCTGTATCGCTGGGTAGACGCCGAGTTCAGTCTTGGCTCCTCAGCAAAGACATACTGCGGTTGCGTTCACTTCCTCCTTTTATACTCACGGAGTAGGGCGGAGTACGCTATGCAAATTCCGCAGCCCCAAGGCATTGCATGCCATTGGCTCGTGTTTAAATACTCGAAGAGGATTGGCTTTCTATGCGAAATCCCCCAATCTCCGTCACTTCTGACGTAACGTCTCCGTTCCCTACTCAGGGAACGAGGGTTACATACGTAACCGAGACGTTTTCTGTCGTGGATTCGTGGGTTAATCCTGTTGTTGTGGCTTAAAAGTTAATCCTCAAGTGTGGATCGTCGTGTACTGTTCGCGATCCAACGTCACCTCCAGTAACAGTAAGTGTATTTTATGATTTTTGAGCAAATAGTCTTTTCAGTCAATGTCAGCCAATTCAATAACAAATGCGTCTAAAGTTGTTGTCGTCGTAGGATGTCTGTGTATATAATTTAAACCTTGTTTGTATAGTGTGTAACCACACGTTTATATATTTTTAAAAGATATTGTATTAAAAATTGCATATATGTTGTTGTTCTGTAAGTTAGCCATCTTCTCACATTTGCCACAGAAGCACCTGTATGACAAGTAAACATGACGCAACAAGTCCCTGCATAAATGTAATTTTGCTTGTACATAGTTTATCACACAATGTGTATGTACATTCAAAAAATTGCACCAGCGTTAGTGTTTGTGTGTGTCTGTGTGTGTGTGTTGCACATCCATACTTGCAAAGAGAACGCGATTACAACTCTATAAGTACATAAATGTATCAAATAACCATACCGAGACGTACTGGTCCATTCTCATTTGTGTTTATTCTGCCGGAGTCTCTTCGTACTATTTATATATTCCGATTCAAACGTTCGCTGAATGACATCCAAAACAGCGGTTTCTCTCACTCTCTCAGTACCGACTGCCATAGGTATAAAGTTACGCCCTCATCCAAAGGCAGGGCAGGGATATGCAGCTCGTTTGCATTTAAGGTCGTATACACCGAAACAGCTCATTTTTAAACAGGCCCCAAAATGACATTTTCAAATGGTTATAATAAATTAACTGTGGGGTATTTTGAGCTGAAACTTCACAAATACATTCTGGGGACACCCGAGACCAAAATTACATCGTGTAAAAAGGGGCATAATAGGTGCCCTTTAAGTATGGCATACGAGCATACTGGTGACTGTCTGAGAATAGGGAACGAGACACTGCGTCGATGACCCTATACAGTGTGAATGAACCGAAATCAAACAATCCCGGGACAAATGTCGGGTCACATTATCCATGTATTTTCCGGAATCTCTGTGTGAAGGGGCTTATGGGGAATGCCCTCCATGTGAACCGTTGTCTGAAAAGCTATCCAGTCACGGCAATCTAAATTGACTGCCGACAGCCTATAACGTCATACTAGTACGGGGAATGGGAACTCGCAATGCGTCGAAGACACTATGGGGAACGATGTACAATCCCAGCATGCTAAGGGGAGTTTCACCCTGAAAGGGTCACATACAGGCTGTCAGTGACATTATACCATCCATAAAAAACAATAGGACAAAGACAAAACGAAATATGCTAATTAAATAAACTGCTTAAAAATGTCCATCAGGTATACCTAAAAGTAGCATTCAAGTAATAAAATGAGTAATCAAACGAAAAATTAAAACTGCATATTAGGAACAAAACGTATACTGATTCTACTGAGTGTTATATCATGTTGCTCATGTCACGCTCAAGTCCACATAAGAAGGTCAGATGAAGATGAGTTTACAAAAAAAATTAAGTATTGTTGGATGTTATTGGCCATATTGATAGTCTGGAGCAGACCCACCAGTGACAGGAACATCTAATTCCATCTCTTCTTTAAGCAACTTGGAGGTAGAGTTCTTGTTTTTTCCTTTGCTATCCTTTGTTTCCATGTGCGTTTGAGTGTTCAGTTAATGATCACCAACTTAAAGGAGGAAATTAAATTAACTTAAATAACTTAACTTAAGTTCTTGTACAAACTCCAAACACCAGTAATAACCGAAAACTCAGGCAGAGAAATTTGGAACTTAAATACACACAGATAGTGAACTAAAACAACTAGCAGGTGGGATGATTAAATTAATTGCCAAAGAAAACAAATGAGATAGGGAAACGAAATGAAAAATGTCAAACTAAAAGTCATGATGGGAGAGGCGATCCAAGATGGCTGGCCGGTGCAGTCGCAGTTTCATGTAGTTTCATGTAGATTCAATTTTACTTTCCATCCCCTATATTTTAACTCTATTTAAACCCGGATGCATTATATCGTTTGATTATACATAAGGACATTTTTCTGGTTTGTTTTAGCAGAGTAATTTAAGCTATTTAAGTTTATTTATTTTCCTCCTTAAGTTGGCGATCATTAACTGAACACTCGAACGTACATGGAAACAAAGGATAGCATGATGAAACGCAAAGAATAAGAACTCTACCTCCAAGTTGCTTAAAGAAGAGATGGAATTAGATGCTCCTGTCACTGTTGGTGGGTCTGCTGCAGACCATCAATATGGCCAACAACATCCCGATGTCACCTGGTCTGGAAGCCCAAGTCTCAAGATCGTACATGACTCCGACCTATATACACCTTTGAAACCTCAACAAAAGAAATCTCAAGGTGAAATTGCAAGATAATGTACTTGCGGATAATGTCATTGACATCCAGGATTAAAGAAATTGCAAACGACCTTGGCATAATGATAACCAGCAACATGGCGAGCATTTAGGGCTTTAAGAAATCAATTGACTTTGTTTTTACTGTAATGCATTTACTACTTTAAACACAGACTTTAACAGCACCAAAATCCACGAACTTGAGCAAAGACTGAACGATCCTGAATGATATCAGTGGAGACAAAACCTTCGTCTGTACGGTATTCCTGAACATTCTGAGGAAAACATCAAGCAAAAAGTCATTGGTGTCTGTGTCTCAGATGTTCTCTACTCAAACATTTCTTTCAAAGATGACATAGAATGATGTTGTGCATCGACTGGAAAAGCTGAAGGAGCAGGCCAATAGACCAAGACCAGTGATCATTCAAGTCAAGTCAAGTCAAGTCACATTTATTTATATAGCGCTTTTCACAATACAGATTGTATCAAAGCAGCTTCACAGTGATAACATGAAAGTAGCACAACACAGATCAACAACATTGCTAAACACTAAATAATCCCAACTGAGCAAGCTCAAAGCAAGCCAAAAGCAAGGCGACAGTGGCAAGGAACCAAAACTCCATCAGATTGGATGGAGAAAAAACCTTGGGAGAACCCAGGCTCAGTCGGGGGCCAGTTCTCCTCTAGCTTACATTCATATTGTTTAAATATAAATATTAAATATAAATATTGTTTATGAATCAAACGGCGCCATAACATATCGCAGGCGTTGAGTCGTCTCATCACAGGCGTTGAGTCGTCTCATCACAGGCGTTGGGGCATCCGAAATCCCCGTGAGAGGCTGGACACAAAACTGGACCTGACGAACGCCATTTTTCTCGGGACAAGCGTCCCGAGATAACAGCAGAAAGGCAGATGGGAAATAATTAGCATAGCTGATGTTCATAATGATTTCCGTTATAACTCACAAACTCTCCGTAACCCGAACTCTCCGCAACCCAACCATACGCGCCGACCCGTTTGTCTAAAAGGCTGTCGAGCCCCACTGGTGCGTTAAGCAGTTTCAGTGGCAAACGGTTCCGTATGGCATAACAGAGGACTAGAAGGTAAGCATTATGTGAATGCTTGACTAAAGAGATGCGTCTTTAATCTAGTTTTAAACTGTGTCAGCGAGTCAGAGGCTCGGACCGTATCGGGAAGGCCATTCCAGAGTTTTGGAGCTAAATGCGAGAACGCCCTCCTCTCCTTTACTGGACTTCGATATCCTAGGAATGACCAGAAGCCTTGAATTTAGTGATCTTAAGGACGCGGTGGATTGTAGGGCGAAAGAAGGTCCGTTAAGTACATAGGTGCTAAACCATTTAGGGCTTTATAGGTCAGTAGTAGTATTTTGTAGTTGATGCGGAACTTAATAGGTAACCAGTGTAGAGATGATAAAATCGGTGTTATATGATCATATTTTCTTGACCTAGTAAGAACTCTAGCAGCTGCATTTTGTACTAACTGTAGCTTGTTTATTGAGGATGCAGGACAACCGGCTAATAAAGCATTACAGTAATCTAGTCTCGAGGTCATGAATGCGTGAACTAATTTTTCAGCATCAGAAACAGATAGCATGTTACGTAGCTTAGCAATGTTTCTAAGGTGGAAAAAGGCTGTTCTTGTAACATATGAAATATGATTTTCGAACGACAAGTTGCGGTCTAGTATAACACCCAGGTCTTTTACTGTTGTGGATAAAGTAACAGGACATCCGTCTATATTAAAGTTGTATTAATTGTGAGAGGTTTTGTGAGTAGTTTTTTGGACCAATAAGTAATACCTCCGTTTTATCTGAATTTAATAACAGGAAATTACGCGTCATCCAGCATTTTATATCTTTGAGACACTCTGTCATTTTAGATGAGTTAGTGTTTTCATCTGGTCGTGATGAAATATATAATTGAGTGTCGTCAGCGTAACAGTGGAAATTAATTCCATGTTTTCTTATAATATTACCAAGTGGCAGCATATATATTGAGAATAGCAGAGGGCCTAAAACCGATCCTTGCGGTACTCCATAGTCTACTGACGTTATCTTTGATTTTTTCCCATTTAAACAGACAAAATGAGAACGGTCCGATAAGTACGATCTAAACCAGCTTAATGCCTGTCCCTGGACACCGGTGAAGTTTTGTAGTCGATCCAAGAGTATTATATGATCTATAGTGTCGAACGCAGCGCTAAGATCAAGTAGGACTAGTATTGAGATACAGCCTTGGTCAGAAGCTAAAAGTAAATCATTTGTAATTTTAACTAGCGCAGTTTCTGTACTATGATGCGGTCTGAATCCTGACTGGAATTTTTCATAGATATCATTTTCTTGCAAAAAAGAGCACAATTGAGCGGACACTACTTTTTCAAGTATTTTGGACATAAATGGAAGATTTGAAATGGGTCTGTAATTTGCCAAGTTATTTGGATCTAATTGCGGTTTCTTAATGAGCGGTTTTATTACAGCCAGCTTGTATATTTTTGGACATGACCTAAAGATAAAGACGAGTTAATAATATTGAGGAGAGGCTCTTCCACTACAGGTAATAGTTCTTTCAGTAGTTTAGTGGGTATTGGATCTAATAAACAAGTTGTTGGTTTAGATGCAATGATAAGTTTATTTAGCTCCTCCTGTCCTATCGTTGTAAAGCGGTTTAGTTGTTCTAGAGGGTCCATAATTGAAGCTGAATCATAAGACACCATAGCGGATTGTACATTTATAATTTTGTTTCGGATGCTTTCTATTTTCGCATTGAAGTAATTCATAAAATCATTACTACTAAACTGTAAAGGTATATTTTGCTCTGGTGATGTCTGTTTATTTGTTAGTCTAGCCACGGTGTTAAATAAAAACCTTGGATTATTTTGGTTATTTTCGATTAGTTTGCGGAGATGCTCAGCCCTGGCTGTTTTTAGTGTCTTTTTATAACGTGACATACTGTCTTTCCACGCGATTCTAAAGACCTCTAAATTAGTTTGTTTCCATTTACGCTCTAAGTTGCGAGTTTCTCTCTTGATAGCATGCGTAGCACTGTTGTACCACGGTGCTTTAATTTTCTCTCGAACCTTTTTTAATCTAATTGGCGCAACAATATCTAATGTACTAGTAAGAATGGTGCTTAAACTGCTAGTCATTTCCTCTAATTCATCTGTTTGTTTGGGTTCACTTAGCAGCTTAGATAGATCAGGTAAGCTATTTGAAAATCCATCTATAGTGGTTGGAAGGATTGTTCTGCCTGGTCTATAACTGTCACGGGGTGTGTTGCAGGGGTGCCGGAGTGCAGGTTGAAGGAGCGGGAGGAATCCAGATTAACATCAAAATGCGGGTTTATTTTAAACATACAGGCAGGAAGGCAGGGAAACAGGAGCAAACATCGGGTAACATCAAACATCGACTGACAAAGACAGACTGAATAAGATCGAACTAAATAGACAGAGGAATCAAACTAAATGGAGTGCAAACAGGTGAAAATGATGATGAACAGACGAGGAACAGGTGGCTGATGAGGGAGTGAGATCAGGAGAGGAAACAAAAGGATCCGGGGAAGCGTGGTGCAGATGACGAGACAAACAGGTGAAGACGAAGACTGTGACATCACTCCCCCCTCCCGGTAGGCGTGACCTCACGCCGTAACATCAGCGGGGAGGGGGGGTGGGCGCCCTGGAGGCCGTGGAGGACGTGGTCAGGCGCAGGAAGCCCCCCAGGGCGGAGCAGGATGAGGGCGTGGCCAGGGCGGAGCAGGATGAGGGCGTGGCCAGGATGGAGCAGGATGAGGGCGTGGCCAGGGCGGAGCAGGATGAGGGCGTGGCCAGGGCGGAGCAGGATGAGGGCGTGGCCAGGATGGAGCAGGATGAGGGCGTGGCCAGGGCGGAGCAGGATGAGGGCGTGGCCAGGATGGAGCAGGATGAGAGGACTCTTCGGGTGGCCACGGCGGAGAGAGCCCTTCAGGAGGCCGTGGCGGTGAGAACCCTTCGGGAGGCCACGGCGGTGAGAGCCCTTCGGGCGGCCACGGCGGTGAGAGCCTTTCAGGCGGCCGTGGCGGTGAGAGCCCTTCAGGCGGCCGTGGCGGTGAGAGCCCTTCGGGAGGCCACGGCGGTGAGAGCCCTTCGGGCGGCCACGGCGGTGAGAGCCCTTCAGGCGGCCGTGGCGGTGAGAGCCCTTCGGGAGGCCACGGCGGTGAGAGCCCTTCGGGCGGCACGGCGGTGAGAGCCCTTCAGGCGGCCGTGGCGGTGAGAGCCCTTCGGGAGGCCACGGCGGTGAGAGCCCTTCGGGCGGCCACGGCGGTGAGAGCCCTTCAGGCGGCCGTGGCAGTGAGAGCCCTTCGGGAGGCCACGGCGGTGAGAGCCCTTCGGGCGGCCACGGCGGTGAGAGCCCTTCAGGCGGCCGTGGCTGGGACACTGGGCCCCCCCCCAAAAAAATATTTGGGATGAGTCCCCGGGTGAAGGGCAGATGGGGAGTGGATGGTCTCGGGCTGGACGGTCTGGACGGTCTCGGGCTGGAGGGTCTGAACGGTCTCGGGCCGGACGGTCTGGACGGTCTCTGGCTGGACGGTCTGGCCGGTCTCTGGCTGGACGGTCTCTGGCTGGACGGGCTGGACGGTCTCTGGCTGGACGGTCTGGACGGTCTCTGGCTGGACGGTCTGGACGGTCTCTGGAGGGCTGGACGGAACCAGCAGTGAAGAGCACACAGACTCTGGAGGGCTGGACGGAACCAGCAGTGAAGAGCATACAGTCTCTGGAGGGCTGGACGGAACCAGCAGTGAAGAGCATACAGTCTCTGGAGAGCTGGACGGAACCAGCAGTGAAGAGCATACAGTCTCTGGAGAGCTGGACAGAACCAGCAGTGAAGAGCATACGGTCTCTGGAGAGCTGGATGGAACCAGCAGTGAAGAGCATACAGTCCCTGGAGAGCTGGACGGAACCAGCAGTGAAGAGCATACAGTCTCTGGAGAGCTGGACGGAACCAGCAGTGAAGAGCATACAGTCTCTGGAGAGCTGGACGGAACCAGCAGTGAAGAGCATACAGTCTCTGGAGAGCTGGACGGAACCAGCAGTGAAGAGCATACAGTCTCTGGAGAGCTGGACGGAACCAGCAGTGAAGAGCATTCAGTCTCTGGAGAGCTGGACGGAACCAGCAGTGAAGAGCATTCAGTCTCTGGAGGGCTGGACGGAACCAGCGGTGAAGAGCATTCAGTCTCTGAAGAGCTGGACGGGACCAGCGGTGAAGAGCATTCAATCTCTGGAGAGCTGGACGGAACCAGCAGTGAAAAGCATACAGTCTCTGGAGAGCTGGACGGAACCAGCAGTGAAGAGCATACAGTCTCTGGAGAGCTGGACGGAACCAGCAGTGAAGAGCATACAGTCTCTGGAGGGCTGGACAGAACCAGCAGTGAAGAGCATACAGTCTCTGGAGGGCTGGACGGAACCAGCAGTGAAGAGCATACAGTCTCTGGAGAGCTGGACGGAACCAGCAGTGAAGAGCATACAGTCTCTGGAGAGCTGGACGGAACCAGCGGTGAAGAGCATTCAATCTCTGGAGAGCTGGACGGAACCAGCGGTGAGGGGAGTTTCGGTTCGGCAGGGCTGACGGTGAGCGCGGGCTCGGCAGGGCTGACGGTGCGCGCAGGCTCGGCAGGGCTGACGGTGCGCGCGGGCTCGGCAGGGCTGACGGTGAGCGCGGGCTCGGCAGGGCTGACGGTGAGCGCGGGCTCGGCAGGGCTGACGGTGAGCGCGGACTCGGCTGGGCTGACGGTGACCAGAGAAGATGAGGGTTCAGGGTTTGGAGTGGTGCTGGTGACTTCTTCCACGTAGAATGGGGATTCACAGCACACCAGCACCCACTCCACACAGGCGAGGAAATCATCTGCTGGACCGCTCCCTGGGAGGCGTGCCCGGGACCGCTCGCTGAGGCTGGCGATGTAGAAAACACACAGCGAGCGGTCCGAATAGTGAGTGTGGAACGCCAACTCCAGAAAGTCCCTGGTATGGGACTCCAGGGAGCGGTCTTCCTGGTCCAGACAGAGGAGGCTTACCGCTGGAAGGTCCATAATTCTTAGTTAAATGTTGGTCAGTCGATCTGTCACGGGGTGTGTTGCAGGGGTGCCGGAGTGCAGGTTGAAGGAGCGGGAGGAATCCAGATTAACATCAAAATGCGGGTTTATTTTAAACATACAGGCAGGAAGGCAGGGAAACAGGAGCAAACATCGGGTAACATCAAACATCGACTGACAAAGACAGACTGAATAAGATCGAACTAAATAGACAGAGGAATCAAACTAAATGGAGTGCAAACAGGTGAAAATGATGATGAACAGACGAGGAACAGGTGGCTGATGAGGGAGTGAGATCAGGAGAGGAAACAAAAGGATCCGGGGAAGCGTGGTGCAGATGACGAGACAAACAGGTGAAGACGAAGACTGTGACAATAACGTGGCGCAACATGACATATTTCAGCAGTACGTATTATGCAAGTCACCATGTAATGATCAGTGACATCATCGCTTTGCGGTATAATATCTATATCAGTTGGATCGGTTCCATATGATATAATTAAATCTAGTGTATGATTTAGACGATGAGTGGGACCACTGACGTTTTGTTTGACCCCAAAGGAGTTTAATAAATCTGTAAACGCAGCCCCTAAAGCATCATTTGTATTATCTACGTGTATGTTAAAATCTCCAGCAATTATTGCTTTATCGACATTTACCAATAGATCCGAGAGAAAGTCTGCGAACTCTTTTAGGAATTCAGCATATGGCCCTGGAGGTCTATATACAGTAGCCAGGGCTAGAGATAATATAGATTTCCTTCTTACATCTAAGAGCGTAACATTTAGCACAAGTACTTCAAATGAATTAAACCTGTGACCTGTTTTCTGAGTAATATTAAAAATATCTTTATAGATTTTTGCAACACCGCCGCCACGACCGATCAGACGAGGCTCATGTTTATAACAGTATCCTGGCGGAGTAGATTCGTTTAGACCGAAATACTCATTTGGTTTAAGCCAGGTTTCAGTAAGGCACAGAACATCGAAGTTATTGTCTGTGACCATTTCATTTACGATAACCGCCTTAGGTGTGAGCGATCTAATGTTTAGGAGACCTAGCTTTAGAGATTGTTTTTGTTGACTGATATTTAGATTTTCTGGTTTAATTACAATAAGATTTTTGATAGATCCTACACTAGATTTATTGTTTGGCTTCACTAAACGAGGAATAGACACAGTTTCTATATAACGTTCCACACTATGCTTATTAGTTAAGTTTGGACCGCAAAGGCTGTAATTTGGACTTTGACTCATTAGTCATCTGGTGCGTAATGTCTTGGAAATGTTGTCCGACAGCACAGCCGCTCCGATTCGGCTGGGATGGAGACCATCTGTGCTGTACAGCCTCGGTCTTTCCCAAAACAGATGCCAGTTATTTACAAAGTGCAGCCTCTGTTCATTACACAATGACATTAACCATTCATTTAATGCAAAAAGTCTACTGAACCTTTCCTGTCCTTGTCTGTACGTGGGAAGCGGTCCAGACACGATTATCGCTGCTTTAGGCGCTGTGCTGCGTACCGTCTCGATCAGGCTCCTATAGTCCTTCTTCAGAACCTCCGTCTGCCGCAGCCTGATGTCGTTCGCTCCCGCGTGCAGCACAACAGCTCCGACGCGCTCGTCCCCGTTCAGGATCTCGGGAACCTGTGCAGCAACATCAAGAACACGAGCACCAGGAAAGCAGTGAGTGCGCACTTTACCTTTATCCGAATTAGCGCGGACATGGCGGACTATGGATGTGCCGATGATCACGGCGTCATCGCGTTCCGGCTCGCGAAGAGGGGAGAAGCGGTTCCGGGTGGAGATCTCGAAGACCGGGAGGGGCGGAGAGGTGGCTCTGGTCCTGGCTCGTGTCTTCCGCTGTGTGATCCATGGTCCATGTTGTTTCGGTGCCGGAGTGAATGAAGCCTGAGATGGTCGCATCTTCCTCGGCAGAGTAACGTACGGCGTAGATGAACTCGGAGTCAAAGAGTGATTTGATTTGTTAGCGTCGGCGCGTGATGCTTCAAGCGTTGAGCGCCGATCCAACAGCTCGGCTTGCTTCACCAGCAGACCGCGGATCTGTTTCTCGACGTATTCCAGCTCCTGCTTCACCGTGAAGAGCTCGAATGTGTCTTCACCTGCACTCAAAGGTAATGTTAGACACGCATCTGATATGTTCGCCATTATAACGGATGATCAGTAAATTAGTAGTGATACATTTATATTCTATAGTGTTTTGAATGCTGTATATTCTATAATGTTATGAATGCAAAGTCTACACACTTTGTGAGTAGATCAACGCGGGACCTGATATGGCATCAGGCCAAGCACTCTGAATATCTGAGGAGTAACAAGCTGGGATTTGACTCAAGCAGACAAGTCACGGAGGATGAAGAGGTGGCAGTTGGTTGAAACTGGTAGGAGGGAAGGAAAACGAGTGCTCTTTATCGGTGTGCCCGTATTCATTGATGGGAAAGAGGTGCAGTCACACTTTTGTGATTTTCATCTTGCGGCATATGAACTTTTCCCTCTGACCAACTTTTAAGTTGGTACTAGTGTTTATTACTTTCCTAATGCAAGATTCAAATAGCTTTATTGGCATGGTGAAAGAAATCTTTACATTGCCAAAGCATTCATAAAACTATAGAATATAAATATGTAAATAGTTATAAAAATAAAAATAAATAAAAATAAAGTAGAAGTTTTTTTTTTCAACCATCTCTGTTTTGGGAAAAGGTGAACAAAATTCGGCATATTTCTTTCAGTTAGAAAAAATTTGCATTTGATTATTAATGGTACGAAAACACATGACTAAGCAAATTGCAGATTACTGTTTGACCTTTTTTAGCATTCTTTGGGGTTTAATGAAAATAATTCCTCTGTTTTTATAGATAGTCTTACTATTTCAAAAACTATAAAGGAAGATCAAAAAGAACTGGTGATAGTTCTATATCACAAAGTGATTATCATTAATCAATTGGCAGATGATACCACTTTTTTTTTCTTTTTTCTTAAAGATGCAGGAGAAATACCTTTAGCCCTTAAGATTATTTATACATTTTCTAAAGCTTCAGGGCTTTATCTGAATATAAATAAGTGTCAATTAATCTTTCTTAAAAACAGTAATCTTATATAGGTATTAAGATTGAATCACATATTTAGGCATGAAGATTGTAAAGAATCTTAGAGGAATGATGTAAGCTTAATTTTTCACCAGTCATTGACAAAACAAAGAAAAAATGTAATCAGTGGTCACTGAGTGGTTACCCTTTCCTTGAGGGGTAGAGTATTGATCAGAAAGCCAGGGGGCATCTCGAGACTTAAATACAATATGCAGCGCTCTCCTTAGCAGTTAATGAGAATATTTGTACAGTAATTGATAAAATGCTGTTTAATTTCTCATGGAAAAATAAAACCCATTATATAAAGAAATCTGTGGTTATGAACTCAACTGAAAATGGAGGCCTGAACATCTTAGATTTTCCTATAGCACACTTACAAAGTTACCTGGCTTAACCATTGCCTTAAAAACCAACGTCTATCTGGAATATTATAGGTCTTCCTCACTTTAAGTTGCTGCTCCTCTCCTTTTGCTTTGTGACTATAGTATTACCAAACTTCCTTTAAAATGATCTAATTTTCACAAACCGATGCTTCTTTCTTGGAATTTAATTTATAAACACAATTTCTCTCCAAACAGGTGTTTTATCTGGAATAATAAGCTCATTCTGTATAAATCTAAATCTTTATTTCTTATGAATTGTTTATGTAATGATGTAGTTTTTGTTAGCCAACTGTATAACCATGAAGGACTTATGTTGACCTATACTGAATTTCTTTCTAAATATAATATTCCAGTTACTCCCGAAGACTGCTGTGGTTATTGTATGCTGTTCCCTCTGGACTAAAAATGCTTCTTAAAAATACCTGTCCAACTGCCATCTCCATACTCGGTGGATCCTGCTAAAAAATTGAAGTTGGCTGTGTCTGTTTCTCTCTTATTAAAATAATAACAGTTGTGTACGGGCTTTGTTTCAAAGGGATATTGTCTCAAGACCTTCTATTGTATCTTTTCAATAGAACTGCAAAGTGTGCCTCAATCTGTAAACATTTTCACATTTTATTTTTATTTCACATTAAACTTTTAAAGGGCACCTATTATGCCCCTTTTTACAAGATGTAATATTGGTCTTGGGTGTCCCCAGAATGTATTTGTGAAGTTTCAGCTCAAAATACCCCACAGTTCATTTATTATAACCATTTGAAAATGTCATTTTTGGGGCCTGTTTAAAATGAGCTGTTTTGGTGTATACGACCTTAAATGCAAATGAGCTGCATATCCCCGCCCTGCCTTTGGATGCGGGTGTCACTTGCAGACCTATGGCATTCTATGGTCTAAGCAGAAGCCAGAAGGGCTAAGTCTGGGGCTAAGAGAGTGAGAGACCCACAGTTTTGAATGTCATTGGGTCGGGAAGTTCGGTCTGGACTCGATCCATTGAGGAGTAATTATGATCAGGCAAAAAATGAACGGGCCAATCAAATTGCCAGGGCGGGCTTTATACGATGATGGACAGATGATCTGCAGGGACGTAATCATCAAGTTATCAAAGAGCGCTTAACTGTCTTCCCTCAGAGATGACTACAGCTGGAGAATTGAGATGTATAGATTCCTCTGCCGCATCTGTTGTGAAATAAATCGACAGCGCATTCATTTTAATAGACAAACAGAGAACTGCAATCAAGGCATTTGTCGATCGGAAAGATATTTTTGCCGTCCTTCCTACATGATTCGGGAAAAGTGTAACTTATCAGCTGGCTCTGACGGTCGTTAAGAAGATGGGACGTAATGAAAAGCCTGTGGTCGTTGTGGTTTCTCCTTTGGTGGCACTCATGGAGAAGTAAGTAAAAGAAGTAACACTCGTTATTTAACTTCTAAAATAAATAAAGTAGGCTACGTTCTGTATTTGAAAACTGCGCTATGCAAAGCATAGCGTTGACTTATGCGTTCCTCTGATTGGTTGTAGGTTCACCGACTATCCAATTGAGTGCAGAGGGGTTTTTTTTCCCTTGTTTGGTTATGACACGCCTCATAATCAAAGCCCAATGGAGGAGTTTCAGACTTATATTCTCTCTTGAATATGAGTATGACGAAGTCAGGCTAGGTACTTGTGGTAAATCAAGAAAACAAGAGACTAACCATGTTGAGCTATATGACAATGTTTAGTTTTCTTTCGAAAGAGCTAACCACATTTGCTCAGACAAAACACATAATATATTAAAGCGTCTTTATTGTTTCCATTGTTTCTACAGTAGTAAAACAGGAAATCAAGGGTAACGCGGATATGACGTAATTAACAGGCGACGCAATGACGAAGACGTTATTCTGGTTAAAATTGTTTATTTCTCTGGATTTAAACATATTATGCCAAATGTTTCCAACAATAAATACACAAGTCAACAAAATAACACTGGTTTAGTGTTTTTGATATTTTAATCCTAAAATCTTACATATTGTGCCTTTAATGATTTTTTTTCCAAACATGTAAACTGTCCCGTCTTCCATTGGTCTGTCAACAAACGTGTTGTGTTAGTCAAACAGATACTCAAACAAACAGAACAATGTTTTCACAGAGTTAGAGTTTAAAAGTCAACCTTTTTACAGCTGTCTGTGCCTATTGAAAGGGGAAAGGAAAATGTAACAACATCCTATAATTAATGTATACATCAGCTTCAAAAAAGAGTGAGACAGATTTCATTATTCTAGATTGAACATAAGCCAAACCACCAGCCTATTTTGTGATGTGGTGAGAGTTCTGTCCTGCCTATTTTGAAGGTGTTAATTAAACACTGTTTGCCTCTGGGACGTCATTGTCCACTACATTGGCCCCTCTGCCATAAATATATCAAAGGGCCCAAGGTCCCCTAGGCATCTCATCAAACAGAATGTCCTCTAAACACTTATAAATTCTACCCCCTTCACTTTACCCCCACACACACCATTTCAGATTTATAGAGGCTTCAGGTTTACAGGCAACTTGTCTTCCCACTAAATAAATGGCAGTGTTCTGCTAGGAGTGATAACCACTATGCTGATGCACAAGGAGGGGGAAGTGTTTCACTTTCTCCATCAGTCTCAGAGCGCAGCCTTAATATTACCTGCGTGCTTCCAGTCCCAGGATGAGTGCTTTTACAATTACACACATACATACGTACATACACAAGTCATTCTATTGAAGTGTAAGGCCTTGCCATAATATAAAATGGTATGACTTTACGGTCCACTATACATAGCAATAAATACAGGACATTTATTCTAAATGAGCATTTGCTCTTGCAGATGTTAGACGATATGGCGGCCTGGTTCAGTGCCCGAGATTTCATTTCTCAAGGACAAAAATGATGTAAAAGTATGGTGAAGGTGTCTGAGAATGGCACTGCAGAAGGGCCATTTCTATAAATCTCTATAACTGTAAGAGCAATATCAGATTGCTTCAGACTGTTGCATCAAAACACAGCTCGCTTTCAAAGAATAAATAGTATTTCAAAAGTCATACGCTTATAGATCGAAGGCGCATTATTCCCTTTTTCCCCTCAATTTTTCGCTTTGAATAAAGAAACTGCACTCACAACTGCTTGGTAAATAAGCAGGTATTCCATGCATTATTGGGTGACTTGCTGCTTTTATATGACATAAATATTTAAGACACAAAATTGTATCATTATTCGTCATGTAAAAATATTTTTCTAGAATAATTCCGTTAAAAGTGCTCTAGTTCCTATGTGTGTATACTATGTTTTCCTCATAGCAACTCAATAAAATATATTTTACTGACCAGTCAACATCTAGAATCCTATCCATTTTGCAATATGGTATGGAATGTACTTTATGATTCTCTCATAGCAAGAACAATTGATAGACTGGATTTTATTATAACTGCACACCTCAATATTGGTAATAGCATGAATGCCAAGTATATTGTATGCATTGCTTTCACTCTGTCTGTCTGCTTGACCAGTTTCACAATCTAAAGAGATTAAAGAATGTGCCATAAAAACTGTCTGCAGTTCAACATGGACACAAGTGCCACCTAGTGACAAGAAATAAAACATGAATCCATTGGGTTTTCAGTTAGATTCATATTTTATCATACAAAGTGTTTTTTTTTTTCATAGTACGCTACTGATTTTATATTAAAACATTTAAGTAAGACTAGATAGCGCCTGTGTGATAAAGTTAAAGTGTGGTTTCAGGTCTTTCAAACTGTCAGCTTAAATGTTCATTTTAGTATTTCATCTGAAGTTCTTTAACACACCATTTCTATTCATAGTCTAAGTGCCAGACTGTTCAACCAGACATGCTTGACATTCACAGAAACATTCAGTCTAGACTGAAAATCTGCACGTAAATGATAAAAAATCCATGGTGTTATAGTTTTGATTTCCAAACCCACATACCAAACTGAATTTAGTTAAGAAAGAGTTGAAAAAAAGAAACATTCAGTTAATATAACAGATAATCCACTGTATATTCAATGCAGGTATTTACATTGTCATTTCAAAATGATTTGCAGCTTCAGTGGAAATAGCTTCAGTGAAAAAATATCCATCTATATCACTCTTATAGAACAATTATGATTACCATCAAAATCAAAACGTTTAAGAATGTGCATTTTGTCATAGTTTGTTCAGTGCATACATACATCAACTAAAGATACCAGCTTGTAAAGCATTTGTGTGTCTGTACACATGACAGTAAGCCGAAGCTGATGGATGAGTTAAAACATTACAAAAGAGTGTACAGAGTTGCAGACAGCATTAAGTTCAGCACATAATTCAAATATTTGTCTGGAAGCACTGAGAAAGTACTTGTTATAAACTGAGATCACAAAATGTGGAAGTACAGACTTGTCTTTGCTCTCACACTGATTTCCAAGACGGGCAGAAAAGCCAACGCTTTCAGAGGAAAAACAAAGGAATGAAAAAAAAAGAATGGAGCTTTTAAGGATTTTCCTATCATTCTCCTTATAATGCAGCCAGTTCTCGTGTCAGTTGCTCCTTCTCTTTCTGGAGTTTGATGATGCTCTGTTTATTCTGTTCCAGTCGATCTTCCAGCCACTGCAGCAGCGGGCCGCTTATGGCCGACATCTGACTGCACAGGTTTTTAGTGAACACTGCAAACATACAAATTACAAAAGCACAACTCTTTCTTAAATTTATGAAAATAAGTAAGGTTAGTCCCACACCATACCCAAAAATACTTATAATTATGTTTTATAATTAATAAATTGACAAATTATCTTGCATTAAAAAAATATTTTGCATGAACAGATTGATTTTCTATACCAGTGGTTCCCAAACTCTTGACAGTGGCGTACGCCCTGAGGACCCTTCCGTGGACCCTTTCTCTATCCGCTAATGCCGAGTTCACAATTAGCCATTTCAGACCCAGACAGGTTCTGCGAAATCCCTGACAAATACATGAAATCGGAGGCAAATCGATGCTCGTTCACACGAGTGATAAACACGAGAGAATTGACAACACGCCACCTATGCCCATGAGATATGGCCAGTGGCGGTTCTACTTTGAATTACACCCAGGGCGAGACCCCCTTCGAGCGCCCCCAAAAAAAAAAAAAAACAACCCCACAAAAAAATCACATACCGTTCATTTGAAAAATACAGTTAATAGAATCCAGTTATTTTGCTAGATTAATCTTAACTTTAAAGGGAGGAAGTAACCATTAGCGCATTGGTTATTGCCTTGAATTATATGCATGGCACACTTTTAGTTATGACTTGTTAAACTATAGTTTTTTTTAGAGTTTTAGAGTTTTTAAAAGCAAAAGGGTCAGAGAGATACTTAGGCCTATTTAGTACAATACTTATCTCTTAAATAATTTTGAACAGCTCCCATATTAACAACTAGGCCTATCCAAATAGACCTAAAATAGCTTTTGTAGCCCTATGTCACTCTTAAAATGTCAGAGAAAAGGACAGAATCAGAGATTATTTAGAAAATTGTACTTTGCATATTATAGGCTAGGCTACTGTAAAAACACATAAAGTTGATCATTATGTAAATTATTTTCATTTCATGAATATAGTGACCAACATGATCACATACACAGAATCTTGTTCAAAAAGCCTAATACACAATGAAATCAATTCACCAAGTTAATAACATTAAAGATTTGTTTTAAAAGGAGTGCCTTTTATCTTACCTACTAAACTTAAAAAAGGTTAACACAAAAAAAGATTTTATAAAAATATAAACCTCATATTTCAGCATTCAATCATCTCTATAAAAAGAATGAATCAATAAAGATACATTCCTGACATTTATAATGCACAGTAGCTTATCTTTTATTATTAATAGTAAAATTCGGTCCGATTTTCCCATGGCTGTCGTTGCTACGACCATGCACTCATTACACTGCGCTCTCCACAATGACAAAGAAGTTTTAGTAGCTAATGTATTTCCACCACAGAAAAAAGCTTGCTGAAGCTCTGCTAAAAGACACAAAAGAAAGAAGTGTTTGGGTGCACGTGCACTCCCATACTGAAAAGTGTATAAGCGCGCCTTCCGCGAGCGCATAGTGAGCGCGCTTCCCTTGCGCCTAATCGCCTATCTAAAATAACGACCTCGAGCGCGCAAAAGACGCGATACGTGAACTAATCAAGAGACCCCCTTGACATCGCTTCTGTGCACAGCACCTTCTCAGCATGCAGGGCGCCATTGTCAATAATTGAATCTAAATGATAAAAAATAGAAAACCTTCGCGGCACAGAGGATTTTTTTTAACTGCTCGTGCCGCCCCCCATGTGACATGAAGAGATGCCGCCCCGGGCGACTGCCCGGTTCGCCCGTGCCTAGAACCGCTACTGGATATGGCATCCTAAATATCTGGACCTGTCTGGGATTCAAAATCCTGCTGTGTGAAATGTGTTCCGATCGAAAATTACCGGCGATGACCCAGAGCTCTCGGCGACCGTTGAAAAATGCAGCGCTCCCAGAGCTTCAGTATGAAAAAGATGCTCAGCGCCTCGTTACACATGGCGTTTTAAAAACGCGGCAGTCCTATTGAAAACAATTGGAAAAATGATTACATGTATTTAGAATGAATAAATGATGCCTTATTGGGACTTTAAAGAGAAAATGACTGTTCATATGGTGTGGAATATAGCTCTAAGGGAATGAAAAGATCCTGCAAAAATTTATATCTGAAAGTGCACCGTATATAAAGTTATTGTCTTTCAAAAGTGAGAGTCGACTCTGAGTCTATGAAATGAATTGTTTTTGAAACGAGTCATTAACTGTTACATCATGACGTAGAGAGGTCATTGGCTGCGCCCAGTTACTGCGCGTGCAGACGGAAGTGTAAACTTGAAGTCTACACATTCAAATACTTCATCATAGCATCATGTCGAGAAGACGCTGTGTTCTACAAGTAAGGGTTAATGCCCTCCGAGGTGTCCATTGTCAGGTTTTAATGGACGACGGCGAGGCGTAAACCGGCCGACGCGCAGCGGAGGACGGTTGCCTCCGCCGAAGTCCATTAAAACCTGACAATGGACACCTCGGAGGGCATTAACCCGCTTATACCATGGTCACTTGCCAAATAAAACATTAGTTTATATTTTAATTAGGCTAAATCTAGTTTTTACAAATAATAACTTGACTGACTGTTTATCTAGCAACCGGAGATATTTATAGTCCGCTTAGCTCGTAGCTATCCCTTCAGGTTCACAAATGCATTTTTTTTTCATGAAACACAAAGGTAGGCATAGTTTTTTTTTATTACACATAAAACAATTAATCAAACAACAATAAAAAAACAATTAGCTCTGAGCTCCAGCGATTTGCGCTTATAATGTTATAGAGGGCAATAAATTAATCAGATCAAAGAGAGAGTCATTTGCCTCAGGCTCCTTAGGCTTGAAACGCTGTAACGTTCAGCCTTCTCCTGCCTTGGTTGTCTGGACAGCTGCGTAAAACTCCCGCAGGGTCTCATTCAGGGGTGCGTTTCCCGAAAGCATCCAACTAGCAGCTATGGTCGCAAGTTACGTCGTTACCAATAGAGTTCAATGGAACAGCGCAGCAGCGGTGTAATTTCCTCCGTTTTATTTACATTTTTTCTTTCTTCAGCAGCATACCAGTCGTCAAAGTTGCCATATTCTCCATAAATGTTAAAAGAAATAGCACGAAGTCGCTCATTGTTGTATTAGGCTATAATATCTAACGTTAGATGATAGAGCATGTGACTGCCTGTTGCTATGGTTACTCACAGCCGTTGTAGGCAGCGCATTTATTTATTAATTTCGAATGGTAAACAGGCAGTTTCACCAGAACTACTTTACTAGGTGTCCTCTATCACTTTTTAACGGACACCCTGCAGCCAATCAGAATCGAGTATTCACCCAGACCATGGTATAATGTAAAGATAGTTCAGCCACTTTGTTTTCATTTACCAGGGACGAGCATGTGAAGAATCAGTGGTTAGAGTTCATATTTGCAACGATACCACAACAGTATAGCCCGATTGTGTTCTCATTTTACCGTTCAAAAACATGAATGAATTCAAATGTGGATTCGCAAGCGGTTGTTCCTGAAGTAACTTACTTACCCAGTGTATATGGATCAGCTTCCTCCTATGAATTACAACCTGTAAGTATTATTAATAATTGTTGCTTTTATGGGTTTTGAACAGTTTTGTAGCGTCGGGCGCGAGGAGGGAAGGCGCAATAAATATGTGTGTTTGAATGTGTGTGTGTGTAAGTTAAGCTCAGCGCAGCTTCTAGGTCTCCAATGTCATTTTTTTTTAAATATGTGAAATGTTTGTCGCTGTTATTGGAGTTGTCATAAAGAGTAGAGCGTCTTGTAGTACTGCAGTGCTTTATTAATATGTTTATGCGTTATGCTAACAAACAATAACTGACTGGGTCTGTCATCTGACCAATCACCGTCGATTAGCGTCACGCAAAGGAGTGGTTTGGAAAAATGAGTCGTTGTACGAATCATTTGGGAGTCGGTGAGCAAATCAGTTAAAAATAAATGCATATTATGAGACAAATAAAGTGTTTTTATCCTTGCATGCATGTTAAACTGTTTTTGGGAACTCCTAAAACAAAAAAAAGGACCATTTCAAATGCTATGATAGGGGCTCTTTAAAGCCTACACTTACCCCAACCCCTAAACACTTTATTATTAAACACGTGTATTTCCACTTTTCGAATATTTTCTTAATTTGCATGGAAAATTAATGCCTTTCCGATCTGATATGGGATGGGAAAAGGGAATAGAGTAAAATCGGCTTGCCAACAGGGCCTATTTACACAATTTGCATTTAGTACACTTTTTTCATCTTTATAATGCGTGCTCGCTTTTAAGGTGGGGCATAATTAAATGAATAGCTAAACCTCACATACTCCAGTTTGGGAACCACTGATCTATGCAATGTGTTTGATCTTTCATTTATCTATATATTTAACAATCTACAGCTACTTCAGACTAAAAAGATTCTATCACACATTATTTTGTGTGTAAAGACAGCATAAAAAATTAAGTGTCATAATGATGAAAAATCAGCTCTGATTTTATTTACCCAAAATAAAATAAAACCTATACTTAGCTAAAACTTTAACCCCCGGTTTCACAGACCAGGCTTAAGCCTATTTTGAGCTGTTTTAACTGAAAGAAACTTGCTCTGACAGATCTTAAAACATGTCAGTGCCATTGTTTTGTCTCAAGATGCACACCAGTAATGTTTCATGTCCGAATTAAACTTAAACCAGGCCTAATCCTGGCTTAATCAGTATTAAATTGCTGCTGTGAATTGAAAGCACTGCTAATTCCTTCATGAAATACAAAATAGATTTTATATTTGCATTACCTGATCCATTATGTATCTTTGTGATTGGATCCAGATGAGTTAAACTGAAAAAAGGGAAATTGGGAGTAAAAATACTTAAGCAACCATTTACTATGTACAATAACCTATTATATATACGTAAATTTAGCTACAAGGAAATATGTCCATGAATTTTTTTATAAATGAATCTAAGTAATCTAGAACAAGGAAATGGATAACTCTGGTAATGGCCTATACCTGTGAATCCTTCTGTACGTATCCTGTTCTTCTTGACAGAGGATTCTGGGCAGTTCCACGGCAGACTCCAGACATACTTTTCCAATGGCTTCATGTGGGACTACATGGATTGGGATCTCAATCCGCTCATACCTTGTCGTAAGAGAGGAAAGTTATTTATATATTTATGATCAAAAACGCAGCACAACAAACTTTTTCTTGCATAAGGCAATAGCCATGACTTGGCTTTACCATGTTTGTGAACCTGTTAAACAATTATTCAAACATTTAGAGTTATATTAATACAAGCAACTAGTCAGGTGTGGACTAGTTTTGATTTATAGAAACTTAAGCTAACAATGTGAAGATTTATGTTTAAATTCCTTAAACTAGTTTAAAATATGCATGATGCATATGTAAAACATATTATTAATTCAGAAATGCATTTTTTTAAATAAAAAGCAGTTTATTTACTCTGAGCCTTTCTGGGCCTGTACTGATTGGAAACAGGTGTACAGAACTCTACCGGTCTGCAAGAGAAAAAGAGCAGTCAAGGTAAAAAAAAAAAAAAAAAAAGAAGAATTTTATTGTTTCCTGTGGAGGTATGGTTTGCTTACCTTTGTGTTTTTATCTTCTATAAAGCATGAGAAGATGAGTCCAACAAAACCCTGATCCATCATCTGATACATTGCTTGAGTCCTAACATCTGTAATAATGCAAAGATCAAGTAAAATTAAAATAAATAAAGGGAATATAATAATGCATAATTACATTTACATTTATTCATTTAGCTGACGCTTTTATCCAAAGCGACTTACAATTGCTATATACGTCAGAGGTCGCACGCCTCAGGAGCAACTAGGGGTTAAGTGTCTTGCTCAGGGACACATTGGTGTCTCACAATGGATTCGAACCCGGGTCTCTCACACCAAAGGCATGTGCCTTATCCACTGCGCCATCATCACCCAATTACATGCATTAATAAATAAAAACATTGTATACTTAAAAAAAAAAAAACACTAAATATATATAAAAGCTGATACTAACCAACATGTGATGGCCACACAGTGATGTGTGGATGAGAGTGGTACCAGCCCACAACCCTCATGGGACGTCCTGTCATCTCAGCCAACCTGTGCTTCATTTTAAGGAAATATGCTTGAACAGTATCTGGTCAGGAGGTTTACACTTTGTTATAAATTTCATTGAGAAGTTATGTTTTAAACAGTCTCAGACATTTTAAACCCACACTATGAAAATTTATAACTATGGAATGTGAATTAACTAATAACTGGTTTAACTATCTTATATTATAGTAATGTTTGTCAGTAACTCATTAACTAAAGCTATAGAGTGGTGCAGGGATGACGCCTGAACCTGGAAGACTAATTTACCACTGGTTCCTTCCAAATTTTTCTAAACGGTTTTATAATGTTTTTTTCAATTTATGTCTAAAATAAAGCTTGTGGTAAATATAACTTGACGATACTTAAGACGTTTTGTTCTATAATCTAAATTGCACACACTCACACCCCAAAAATCTAAAAAATTATTAGAAACAAATGTTTTCAAAAATAAACACAACTGCTTCAAAATGTATGTTTTCAGTATGGTGGTGTTATTTATTTACATTGTAGAACAAACCATCAAAGTATCGACAAGTTATGACACAAGCTTTATTTTACTCATAAATTGAAAACCAGTGCATTCTGATACTTTATGACAAAGACACTACATTAGAGATTGTGTGTAGCAATGGAGGTAGAAGTTAAAACTAATACTATACAGTTAAAAACACTTTAGAATGGTGAACGCTAGCTGTTATGAACTGTCACAGCCGCCATCACGACGTGCGTGGTGAAGCAAACGCAATGAAAATATACAACTTAACCAAAATGTGGCTTTATAATTTGCATTTATATATTTTTATCAACACATATTTCTGAACTGTTTTAATGTGAAAGTGCTCGCACCATAAATAATGTATGAAAACACGTCGTGGTTCGTTGCGATCACTCTCCATGTTTGTACAGTAGCGCTCCTTTGCTTATTTTTAAGTCCAGTTAAAAAATGTAGTAGGCTAACGCTTTCACAATAAATCATTTCAGAGCTGCATTAGCTACAGAGGGCAATACTGTTGTTAAGAAATTATTATATATATTGATTGAATAAATGATCCACTGGCTGAGACCAAGCTATATTTCATTTATTATTTTATCTAGCAGATAAATCAGTGCCACTTTTTAGTCATTAAAAGATAAACTGCAAAAGAGAAAACAATTTGGTCTTGGGTGTGGTCTGATAGAAGACGGCCAGGTGAGTTCTATGAGTGTATGGAATGTGATGAAATATGTGCAGAGTCTTGGCCGCACAATTGAGCGCTCGAAGGTACTTTCGAATATTAGGCCATTTATTCTAAGTTAGTGCAACCAGGTTTTTTTGTTAGTACAATGTTTGTATTGCAGAATACAAAAATTAAAGTATTAACATAAATAAGTATTATCGTACATTTTTCTATCGTGATTTGTATTTGTTATTGTACGCCCCTAAGTGTATCCAAAAACATGGCAGCGACTACCTAGAACGCAATGTGCGTTCTAGGAAGTCTATGTAGTTAACCCTATAGAAAAACCTTGAAGGAACCGGCGGCGAATTAGTCTTCCGTGTTTTGACGTCATCCATGCACCACTCTATTGTGACTGTCAAGGCTGATTCACACCAGGAACGATAACTATAACGATAACTAGCGTTTACACCAGCATACAGTTAGTTCTGTCATCGGCCGCATTAAATGCTCAAGCTCTTTACAGTTTGGAGGATTTTGCTGTCATTGGTTTTATTATTCATCAGCTCGAATGAATCATTCTGAAAGTGATTCCAACGATATCGTTTCTCTGTGCCGTTATCTTTATAGTTGTGGTGGTATTGATTTTTAGAACTATTTCTTTATTGTTTATATTTATAGTTATCCTAATTTGTGTGCACAGGCCTTCACTCAGTACAGTATACAGACATCTCCTTGAAAAAAGTTTTTATTATATATATATGTATATATATATATATATATATATACACAGGGGTTAAAGTGGGCCGGAACGGTCCGGTACTGCATTCCGGCACCTCAGATAAATTAATAAATAAATAGATTCATTAATCTCAATCTCGCTTCTCCCGATATGGACCAAGTTCCCTTCCTCCCAGCTGAACGCGAGCGATTACAAATACTTGAAATGACTTCTCTCACCTTTTTAATCAACCCACGAATATTAATACATTTTAGTTGTCTGAACTTGTTTTTGTCATCATTGTTATTGCTATCTTTACTGTTACTGTTATTATTACTATTTTCATTTGTACTTTTTCATTGTTGTAATTGCTATTGTTGCTGTCTTTTGCTTTCATCATTGCGATCACCACTGCCATCATCATTATCATTTATTATTAATATCAATATTATTATTATTACTATTAGAATCATCAATATTAGCGTTGTCAATGCTGTATTGGAATTAAGTGTCACTATCATCACTACTGCAATAATTTCCCCCCACTTATCTTTTCATGAGGTTTTTTAATGCACCACAACATAGAACAGGAGAAAAAAAAAAGGAAATATGTATTTATGGAAAACCTCACAAACACCAGGGCAGGCAAGACAGGCGAGAAGTGGTTTCAGCAGGAGAAAGGATAAAAATTGACTAATACAATATTGGCAATATGGTGGTAGTGGGGAGTGGGGGTGGTGATGGTAATGACAATGGTAAGAAATAATAAATGGTTACTTTGTTTACGCATACACACACATACCCACACTCACACCCACTCACATACACACTTAGATCAAACACTTAAATCACTCCGTCACTTCTGGAATTATGGAATTACAAGATTGCTCACTACTGCACTATGTTTGTTTGTATTGTATGTCTGACTGTTTAATAAAAAAAAAAATTAAAAAAATGCTTGAAATGCACTCATGGTGGTTGAGCACGGTAGTTTAGTTAGTTTTAGGTTCAAAATACTTCGCCTGACATATGTTTTCCCTTGCCACTTTTCTAAAGGGTCTTACAAAGAGATCAATAGCAGGTTTAGTTTTAACATTATGTAACCATTGTATATCGACATTAATTTTCGTTCAAAATCACCTACGTGCATTAAAGCTGCATATTTATACCTGAGAATGCTTTGATGCGTTTGCACAGAGCATGATGAGGGAACGTCTGCCAATTCCACCAAACTGCGTTAAACATAGCATATTATTTAAAATTACTTTTCAGATTCCAAAGTTTGTAGAAGTTGGCAATACTGACCTGGTAGCCTTAAGTAAATTAACTTGTTTAAGATAATGATTCATTAAACATATAATTATCAGTTAAGCCTATTTACTTCACTGACACAGACGAAAATGAAAGGCTATCAGTCAAAGTTCAGGGGGTTAGGAGTTTAGGAGGGGAAGAAATATGGCAGGATAAGGAGACTGAGAAAAAGAAAGATGTAGATGAGGAGAGAGCAGGTATTGACAACATAATCTAATGCCCACTGACATGGTTTTAAAGCTATTTATTATCCTTTTTTTGGGGCCTTCAAAAGTCTTAAATTGCACATAATTTAGTCAGAGAAATCAAAATTTTCTTGGGGGAGCCGTGGGGCTGTGGATGGTAATGTGGGCTGGCGTGGCTTCAGTGCCAGGGCTCAATTTTTGTCCCATGTTAAGCAATTTTAACATAGTATTGTCATTATATCAGTGTAGATGGGCCAAAATAAAACCATTAAAATATCAAGTAAATACTTGATAGGCTCCTTGGAGTGATAGGCTCATTTACAAAGATAAAAAATAGCCCTATATATCCACCAAAAAAATCTCCTTACACAGATATATAAACTATAAAGTATATATCGTTTGTGAAAGGATATCTCCGCTTCAGTGGATGCTGCTGAAAGCTGCTCTGGGGAAATCTCCACTCTGTCTTTCCTCTTGTCCGATCGACGCAGAATGATGACAGAATGAATGTGCACAATGCGGTTTGTGTCCACCTGATGGAGATAAGTCGTTTACACAGTTAGTCTGCAAAGTTTCATAAACACACCTGCAATTCAATCACATTTATTCAAAACAATACATATTCAAACCTCGCCAATGCAGAGCCCCATTACTTCCTCCTTCTCCGTACTCAGAGCATGATTCATACATACTAGAAATGCATCTGACTCTAAATGTACCGCGTTTACTGCCATGATAAATATTACAAACTAATTGTTAATCGTTTGGTCTGATTTATTTGTTTGTTTATCACTGTCCAACACTTCCACACCAGTAAAGCGCATGCGCTACATTCAACTCCTCCTCCTCCTCCTTCTTCTTCTTCTCTTTCTATGGCGGTTGGCAACCAGCTTTTTGGTGCATTACCGCCACCATCTGGACTGGAGTGTGGATCAATGGGTCAAACTCATACTCTGCAACCTGGTCTGACTACACTTTTTAAATTCTTTTTATTAACCCAGTTATCTTTAAAAAAAAGAAAACAAAAAATAAAAACCAATTTCACCAGACCCTCTTTGCATTATTTCCTGTAAGTTTAGGGTAATCCCATTCTCACCTAATTGTGATATCAATTTTTGCCTAGCTTGATGGTATTTATTCATGATTACATGTTCTACTGTCTCTTGACTATTGCAGTAATCACATTTTCCATCAACATGCTTATTCATTATAAATAACGTTCTATTTAACCCTGTATGTCCTAATTGTAATGACCGCAAATAATTGTTAAATTTGTTTTTTTTTTTTGTTTATTGTACATAATGTGTACTAATATAATGTTAACAGTATAAATGTAGAAAGCCTCAGAAAATATGTATACTGTTGGGGGCGCTGTGGGTTGAGAAGACCGGTTCGAAAAAGAGAGAGAAGAAGTGTAAAGAAAGGGCAGTTCACGCATGTTGTTGTTCATGTAAAAATTGAGCTCAAAAATCTGTCACAGAAACAAAAGAGAAAACAACCGGAGCAAATAAATGTACAGAAAAGAACTGATTGTCGTCGTTATTGTCCAAGGGGGCAACATAATCTCATTCTAGACACCACATCTTCTTCCTTTATTGTTCATATTTGATACAGTCAAGAATCGCATGAGGTATAGCCTATTGTTTCTTCAGCATGACATTATTCACACCCATTTGGATGTTTCCCTATCATTCAACTCCTTATTTTTGTAAAATGCAATAAAATCAAGAATTTGTTCATTCTCTTTAACCTTTATTTAACTGACAAAAGTAGCCTATAAAGAAATAGTTTGTAAACATAAACAAATTTTGATGGAGGCATATACCACTGTGTCCCATCACCTTTCCTTTTAATTTAACTTTTTAAATGTTTGGGAATTATATTAGAAATATGAATTGTTGAAGATTCCTGTGTGTCATTTTTGCCTATTCTCTCCATTTTTGCCTATTCTCTCCTGATATTATGCTCAGCAGTCTGTCGTCCTTGTCTGATTCTCCTTTTCATGGGTCATACATTTTCAATCGGAGACAAATCTTTTTTTATTATTATTATTATTATTGACAAGAAGTAACATACAAAACTCTCGCAGGGGATAGAATGTACAAATATTGGCGATATACAAAAAGTATTAACCAAGCAGAAAACAACAAACAGAGAAAAATACTAGGGGCTAGTAGCTACTACAAAATACACAAGTCAAAGGCAAAATAAAAAATCACATTTGGAGCGGCACACACAAGGGAGATTAATCAAAACAGTAATTTCCTGGATATATCACTATACATTTTCCTTGCGATTTTAGTAGATTTTAAATTTTTCAGTAAGGTAAAAAAACAATTTAAAATCATTTATAAACCAAACAAAGGAAGGCTTAGAACATCTCCACTTACTGCAATGAATATGATATTTACCCATAAGAATCTTTCTGAATCCTGTGCATTCTGTAACAATCGTCATCTGTCATTCCACGTTACATGAAAATACCAAGCATTATTCTCTTGGTTAGACAAGTATGTCCAGTTTCCCCTTACCTGTTCAACACTAAGCAACACAGTTCCTTAGCACATGCATATCAACAGTAGTCCTTTAAAGGGTATCACAATTGACAACACTAAAATAAAAATGAGTCAGTTAGCTTACAATCCAGCTTTATTTTTAAATGATTTGTCACAAATTCCAGTGGCTTTTGAGTATTCTTCAGTCCTTTTCAGAAGCCTCTGAAAATTGTAATAAATGTGAATTGCTACCAATCAAAAACTGCTCTCTTTCTTCAATTGATATGTTAAAAATCGGGTAACAATCCTCCTCATACTGCATCCTTTCCTAAACCTTGTGATCATAGCTTGTGATACTATTGTGTAGTCAAAAGCTAAAAACTACTGAATAAGATTTTTATTTCTTACGAATTTGATTTTTGTTCCACCTGTAATTTCCTTTTGGAATAATTTTTTGTTAACCTTAAATTTAAAAAAAAAAAAATCTGGTCTTCACAGCAGAAATTCTTTCTCACAAATAAAGTGAAATAAATTACCCTACCGAACATGCTCTTTTTATTTACATTCTGTTCAGTGGTTCACTTATTTTGGTCATGTCACTTCACTCAGATGCTTTGGAGTGATATTGGTGTATTTGTCAAGTGTGAGATTTTGGCAGACATTTCGATATTAATAACATTATATTAAAATTTAATTTAATTTAAAAACATTAATTTTTTATAAAAATCATACGCAAATGATCTAACTGTAAACCAGTCTTCTCTCTAAAGAAATGGAAAATTATTTAAATGCTATTTCAGTATATTCTAAGGACTAGGATTTGCTCTGCCATTGATCTCTTCGTGTCAATATAAAAATATGTATTGTACGTCGTAGACTACATATTGTACGTAAAATGTGACGTATTGGCACCCTCTCTCATTTATTTATTTTTCACCTTTTTTTTCTTTTCCTTTTTGCTGTTGTCTTGTCTCCGTTATTGTTGTTGTGGGTGTGTGCATTATTTTTTTGTATGTTCGGTCAAACTGACGGATAATGATCATTTGTAGTGCAACTTTATGATTTGAAATTAATTTGAGCCTTTCTCTGGTGGAACTTCCCCATACCGGAAGTGCCACCGCGGACTCTTGTTTTCCAACCGGAAGAAATACATTTGCTAGTCAGCACAGCAGGTCAGCAGCATGGTCAGCAGGGCGTCAGTTACGTCACTCTTCATGTGTTTTACTGTCTATGGTGTTTACTAGTGTTTTGACGAATTTAACTGGAATTATTCCTCAAAACTGTAGCTTGGTTGTTCATATCCTAAAATAAGATGTCACAGAAAGATCCTTGTCAAAAACAGGCTTGTGCCATACAGAAATGTTTACAAGGTAGCAATGTTAATAACCTTGCTATGCATGAATATCGCATGCTGTTGATTTAAAGCATTTAACCATTTTGTGACTTGTATTTTTAACAGCCAACAAATACATTGAAAAGCGTTGTGAGGATGTGATTCGAGACATGAGGAAGTGTTGCGAAGTCCATGAAAACTCTGTCTGCTGTTCTGGATTTGCCAAGGAACACAAATCAAAAGACACAAAGACATTAATTCAATAGAAGGATATTAAATGTGTGTATATGTTCTGCAAGAGATCAATGTAGACTTTTCAAGGACATGTGAAATACATATTTATCAGACTTTGTAATTGTGTGGATTTAACAGTCATTCTTCTCCTGTCTCTAATAGATTACACATTTAAACTCTCATTTAATCAATGAGCTGCCTTATTTGGCTATAACTATTTATTCAACCTAGTAGTTTAGTTTAGAGAGAATGTTGATTATTCATTTAACATATAGTGTCCATCAGAGTAAATTTCTTTTTTATGTATAGCTCATTTCATATTTTATTTAAGTGACACTGAACACCAGTTGGTCAAGTTAAGATTTCCAAAAGTTTGAAAATACAGCAGGGATACTCATTCACAAAATCAAAAAGAAAATGGAACATCATAATCATGATGTGGTAAGCATTAGCTGTAATTTGGCAAAAATAGAGATGGATTTCATAAAAAACAACAATAAAAAGAAAAGAAAAAAAGGCAAACCAGCATTGTTTAAAACCTGATTGTCAATTTACATTTAACATTTCTGCCATTATCAGTTAAAATTGCAAGTTTTATTGACCCTTGGTCTTTTAAATAATGTCCCGATTTATTACAAAAATAGCTCAAGTTTGTACAGTTAAATGCTCTTAACTCAGTAACCATATTTCTGAAAGTTTAGAAATGGGTCTCAACTGGGGCAATTTCAAATGTTGCAACTATTTACATAAACTGAATTTAAGTCATTTTCAGAAATTGATTGTTCCAAAATAATATAGAAAAAAATCTAATAAATAAATTTAACAGGTGTTAAGTACAAACTAAAAAAAAAAACAGTGTACATTCAAAAACTGAAACCATACATTCTAGCAAGCTTAACTGTTTTCTTATGAACACATAACCTTCGATAGAGAACTAATAAGCACTGAGATAAATACAAGCTGTGAATTAAATAAAAGCTGCAATATCAGACAAAAGCTGTAATCTGCTGTATACATAGTTAGAAGACATCCTCAGAGTATAAGATATCAATGAGAGAGCTCTTATGAAGCCAGGCCAATCAGAAATCCTCCAGCAAAGCCCCCAGTGAGAACGATGTTCTTCTTGACAAACACCTGCACCTAAATGGAAAGAGAAAATTGGACGTAATTCAACTCAAAGGCTGTAAATGAATGACATTAAGCATTAAAGTCCCTGTAAAGGTAATTCAACAAAAAAAATTCTCAACACATTATAAATGTTACAAATGTATTGCTAAAACATATTACAAAGACTGTGAACTGTGAAGTTCTGAAATACGGAGTTAGACCGTTAAACAGTTTTTCACCAGCGGGGCTAAAACAGGGCTCGATGACACACTGGAGCCCAAGAGCTTGTGGACACACCCCAACTTGATGATGCATGTTGGCTGATCCATAGACAGGGGCTGATCTCTCCCCTAACAATAGACCACATTTGCATTCGCCGCTCAATCGCGAGTTACTGTCAGTACTGTACTATAGAGTGCCGAAGTGATGACGTCACTTTGTAGGACAACCCGGAAGCTAGCGGCGCATGGGTTCCCTCGGTCGAAAAGCAATGCATTTTCCCCATAGACTTTTGGAAAAATCGCAAAAAATAAGATCTGTGTTTAACAAAGGGTTGTGACCCTTACACGTTTTGTCTAGCAAGATAATCTTTACAAGTTAATCCAAAATTTATACATTTTGAAGCCTATATAAAGATTTTAAAAAACACAATCAGACACAATAAAGTTTTTTAAAAAAACACAAGCTGGTTATAACTGTGTGTTCTATGCCATAGATCAAAACGTGAAAATATTTAGATAATAATAATATCTTATTTCAGGCGATTTAGCAAAAACCCATTCAAAAATCCCATAGGCTTTAGAGCGAGGGAACCGTAATGCTAAAATGCTAACTCACTTCCGCGTTTTGGCCTACAGAGTGACCTCGTAACTTCGGCACTCTATTAGTTACTACAGTCTACAGTTTACTAGCTTGCTATGCCTTTGACAAGGAAATCCATAGGCTACTACCTGGATGCGATCATGTACAAAACAGATCGGTGTCTTTATTTAAATTTCCTAAAAGGCGATCACATCACATCAGGTGGATTAATTTTGTGTAGAGCCAACCTTGATGAAGAGCAGAGCTGAGGATCACCGACAGCAACACCCACCTCTGTAGTGATCATTTTACACAGGATCGTTTTATAAACTTTCCTCAGAGACAACTGGCATTCACTGATAATCCGATGCTGCTGGTGAACGGGGCCGAAACGATTATCTTCCGCCTCAGCGTTCATCCTTCCGTTCCGAGAGCAGTTTCGCCTAATATCACCATCGACAGCTTTCCCGCGAGTGGGTGTGGTTTCAGCGCAGCCAGCAGACACGCCCACAGCGTTTGAGAAGAGAGATAACTGCTGATTTTTTCAAGATTTTGATAGCTTATTTTACGTACTTGCCAGCTTTTTTATCATTCGAATTTGGCTGGGTGGCTAATATCACATTTTTCTGTGGTATGACAGACTCAGAACACATACTTAATTTTGACTTTACAGGGACTTTAAGGGATGGTCACACATTACACTTTTCGTTCCACCGACTTCCATTGTTTTTATGCATGTGAATGTGGGACAGAAAACACAAGCTAAAGTTTGGTAAACTCTGACCTGCGAATTCGTATCACATGAAGAAGTGTGACTAAAAGGAGATCGATACTTCATGGCGTGACTTCTTAGCTGAATTAAAAAAAAAAAAAAAAACAGCAAACCTTAAAGCTGCCGGTTTGTAGTTTTCCAGTAAAATTGAATACAGTGGGCAGCACAAATATTGCCATCTTTGGTAAAAATGAGCAAAACTAACTGAAAATTAGTCTTTCATTTAAAATATTCACAAAAATCTAACCTTTAATTGAATATACATTTTAATGTGGAATTAAAAAAAAAAGGTTTTCCCTAAAATGTGTGCCAAAATTATTGGCGTCCCTACAAATTATAATGAGTAGAAATCTAACTGAAGAATATTCCTATTCATGTGGTATATTTTTAAGTTCACCTCAGTGATCAGCAACACTTAAAGGTGGGGTATGTCATTTTCTTTTTTGGCCATTTTTTTTTTTTCAAAATCGCTTGAAATCCTATTCCCAACCCAATTACAGCCACTGAGTTAGAAGCGGTGAAATGAAAATTAAGCAATTTAATCATCTGTTGAACGGGTGTGTGTGGTGTGTTTTAAGAACTGGACTATGTCAAAAAAGAAATCAAAGATTAAAATAAAATATTTGTAGAAGACCCATTTAAACTTGTTTTAATCATTCCGTTTGGGTGAAAGTATGGTTATGATTATAAAAAATAGTGCACGCGGACAGATGATGATGTACACCTGTACAGCAATAGATGATACGAGGCTGATCGTGGAGGCCGAGAAGCACAAAGTGCTTTATGAGCCAAAAAATAGGTACTACAAGAACATATCTTCTAAGCAACATAGTTCCTTACAAATTTACACATTTTCTGCAAGTAAATGCAGGCATTTAATGACTAAAAACCGAAAAGTTGTTGAAAATGTTTAAAGAACATTGTTTAAATTGTTTTTCTGTCGGTTTGGAGCTGCTGCTGTGACACTGCACAAACGTTTCCAGTGTGAATACACTCTTAGAAAAAATGGTTCTATATAGACCATTTCACAAGATGTAAACAACACTGGTCCGGTCACTTCCTGTTTCAGTTTTTTAACACTACATAAAAGCTGGGATAAAATACAACCAACAGAACATTTAAAACTCAATCAAAAAGTTAAACAAAGATCTTTAAGATGTTTTCTTTACATGTGAAATAAAGAAAACAGTTACAAACTGAAACAGGAAGTACTTCTGGACCAGTGTTGTTTACATCTTGTGAAATGGTCTATATGTAGCATAGGGTTCTTTACTCATCTCCAAAGGACATTTATGCTAAAAAGAGGTTCAATAATGACAAGAAAGAACACTTTTGGCTCAAAGGTTCTTTAAAGGCTATTATTCATTCATATATTACAATATTCTGCAACATTTTGTAGTTGTCATTAAATTATTGTTTATTAAACTGTTGTAGTAACTTAATATCACATTTTAATCATGCAGATTTTTGGAGGATAAAAACTGAAATGGCACTCTTCGTCTGATATTGATTAATTACATTTTTTAACCCCCATATCTTGAATTTTGTGATCATTCACATGCAAAGCATTTTAGGGGTTCCAAATATGTAGCGCTTTAGAACCTTTTAAGGTTCTATTTAGAACCTTTTCTTCTAAGAGTGTACTCTTGCGCGTCTGCAGCTGCAGTGACGATGTAGTTGTGCTGTTCACGTGCAATGGCCGTTAAGTGCAATCTCGCGCATCTGAGTTTTGCAGATGCATGATTGCACGTCCATATTCTTTGAAGTGAGGTGGAGTCAGGGCCAGCGTTGGAGGAAAGAAGGTAGGACCTTTTGAGTTGTGTATTTTCAAAATCTGCTGGCCGTTTTGCAAATCCCATACCCAACCTTTGAGTGATAAGTCTTGACTTCCTGTTTAACTGGGCTCTAAATATGTAGTGACACGGGCCAAATTCCTAAAGTCATCCATCACTATGGGAAAAACCTGAGAATACAGTAATGATGTGTGACAAAAGATTGTTTAGCTGCTCAAATCAAAAATGGCTATGAGACATGTTGGAAGAATAATTTCCACTATCTGGGCAATAATTAAGTAGTTTAAATCAACTGGAGATGGTAACAATCTACCTGGAAGTAGGGATGCAAGATATTTAAAAAACATGCAATATGCCATAACTCATTAAATAATGCAATATGTGATATGATAATTCTTTAATTGTGTAAAATAAATAAATCATATTGTAATATTTTTAAAAACTGAAAATGATAACCAACATAGCCCACATGTTTCACATCCTTTTTGTGAGAAGAAAACATCCCTAGAACAAAGTCAACAGCAGTGTTTTACCGTAGCATTACATAAAACGTAAGCGTTATTTTAACGTCAGGGTTAAAATTCAGGGTTCAGGGTTTCAGGTAGGCCTACATTCGGTTTATTTAACAACAGAAATGTATCAAATGTCAAAATAAAACACTGCTTAGTCTTCACTGTATGATTTAAACAAATACACATTCTTATTAAATCTACAAAAGTTACTCAGTAAAGAGCATTGAGTGATTTTCTATTTGTCTTTTGCTGTTTGATTAAAGGGATACTCCACTTTTTTTGGAAATAGACTCATTTTACCACTCCCCCAGACTTAAACAGTTGGGTGTTACCGTTTTCGAATGTATTCAGACTATCAGAATATCAGTAACCAGACAGTTTCTGGTCTCAATGACTTCCACAGTATATTTTTTTCCACTATGGAAGTCAATGAGACCAGAAACTGTCTGGTTACTGATTTGCTTCTAAATATCAGAAAATAGTCAGAATGCATTTGAAAATGGTGAAACTCAACTGTTTAACTCTGGGCGAGTGGTAAAATGAGCCTATTTCCAAAAAAAGTGGAGTATCCCTTTAACATTAAGCACACAGACGGAATTTAGGTTTACAAGGCTGCTGTCACTTTAAGAGCTGCACAGAACCAATACATTGTTACATGTGTGCTTTCCTTCTCAACTGTTAACTGTTACTCTACTTAAGAGGTAACGAACCGTGTTATGTGAATACTCACCAAGATGGGCATTTTGACTTAATTGGTGTGTATTTGGCCACATAACTTTCCGAAAAGAATCGAATTGTCCGAGAGGCAGCTTTCTGTGCACGAGAACTTGGCTTATTGCATTTAAAGTATTAAGCATGTCACATGTATGTAACAGTGTCCAGTCTACTCTCTGCTGTCTGTGTCGACCTAAAACTTGGGACTTTTTGTAATCTAATATATGTGTATACGAATAAATGTAAGTGTAATTTTCTTAAGTGATTAAACATCTTGTTGTCAAAGTTAGTATTGTTGCTATTTGTTTGGTCAGACACTTGCATGTGTCAACATATTATTATGTTATAAATATACATATATTTGGCAAAAAGCTTGTGTTATAAAAAGTTTTTTTACACACAGGCTGTATTGGCTATGACTAGACTGCAAATACCAGGTTAAGACACTCTTCACTGTTTTATGTATTTGAGGAGCCTTTACACACATTGGGTCTCATTCATGTAACACGAGCAGAACGATCACGAGCAGAACGAATTTTTGTGTAAATCGTGTGTAAAGTGGTTCTGGCGTAAATTTTCGGATTCATTAAAATTCGTATCGTATTTTCCAAATGTTAGTTGGTACCATAGACTGTAAAAAAATATGGACGTAGTGTCCGTGACGTCACCCATAGGTTTCTGAAGAGCGTTTTTGAAGACTAAAGTGGGCGGGGCCGGCCGTCGCCACCTTGGCAGTGCATCACCTCTCGTCACTACCGGATAAATTAAAATGGGCAAAGAGGCGGGACGCGGGTGGAGCTGAGGTGCTAATGCTATGCTACTGCCGCTGAATTGACAGCTGATAGAAAAAGTAAAGCCAATGGTTAAAGTTCATGTTTTGCCCTTCGAAATATTATAATAGTTAAGACGTAACTAAAAGTGAGACTATTTACTTTACTTTTTTTATCAACTTTATTAATCTCACAAGGGGCAATTAGTTAAGAGTATACAAGTACATTAACACAGATCACACACATTTCTCACAACATACAAGCAGTCAACTATGTGCATCATGATGCATTATTATTCTGCTAGTTAAAAATGTATTAATTACTTACAATATTGCTCTAAGCTTGTGCATGTGACAGTGATTCAAGGCAAGCTCTCAAGTTCGTAAAGAGCTTTAATTCAGTCCATTTTACAATCCGATTTTGGCCGCCTCTCAGTTTCTCAGATGGGTCAAACCAAAGATATTACCTCAGAACTTCAAGTAAATGAACTAGAAATCCGGGCTCATTCACGGGTGTGCATCTATTGCATGGACGGAGAAAAAGCACTGATATCATCAGACATCCATTAGTGCATGCGAGGGAAACAGCTGGAAACACGGCGCTGGTTGTTCTCTCCATACTCAACACGACGGAATCCAACGGCGTGCACGGGCGAAGGTATAATACATGTATTAAATTGTATGAAATAATCCCGGAAAAGCACAAACACAGCTGAGGGTGACGCTAACAGACAGCAGACAAACGAGCAGTGAAAGCGGCTGCAAGAATCCACCTGTCACTCAAGTGGCCACGCCCTTAATTATGCAGAACTTTAAGGCTTAAATATAATTTAAACAGATGAGTTGTAAAAAAATTCACCCCCCTCACAGTTGTCATGAAGGGAAAAATGAGCTCTATAGACCAAAGCCACTTTTTGCTCCAGGCTGTAAACATGTTTTTTTCTGCTGTAAAGTTGGGCATTTTAACATGGGGGAGATACAGATTTGACTCGCTTCTGCAGCCTGCCTCAAGCGGCCACTCGATAAATTGCAGTTTAATTCACTTCCGTGTTGGCTTCAAGAGAGAGACGGGGAGGTTGCCGCTTGGTTGGTACGCAAGAAATCTACACCTGCTCCCAGCCACGCGTAAATGGTGCGTTTAACATCTGAACGTTTTGCTCATTAATAAGGCTGCATTTTAATTCACCTTAATCAGGTTTTTCTTTTTACTTTTATTATGAGAGTCAGTAGCAGATCTGGTGATCGATGGCGGTCCTTCTCCAGTTTGAGTACGATTTTTCCGAAGTGAACTAATTAATTTTTTTGCTGTCAAGCTTTATGTCGAACCATTTTCTTCTTACTTCTGGGACTGTTCGATTAACAGATGAAACTCCATTAACTGCATCTGTAATATGCTGCCAAACTTCCTTCTTTAGGACCTGATACGCCACTATGTATGCTTGAAAACTTCTGATAATAAAACTTCAATTTCTGCATCCGAGAAATCTTTATTTTTCATTCGCATTCATGTTATTATATGCCAATATATAGATGTCAGTCGGATATAATGGGCCTGATTTATGGTAATTGAGAGTGAACGTGCACGCGCATCCCATTTACGACTGGTTGGAATTCATTAACACACACACACATTTCACTATCACATCTGACGTTTACGAAGTATCTGTGAATCAGGAGAAGAGTTTTCGGGAAGGTCTCTTTACGCGCAAATCACTCTCATATTTACTCGTATATTTACGAATGTTTCATGAATGAGACCCACTGTGTTTTGAATAAAGAAACCGCTGTACTTTGAATTTGTTTAAAGAAAATGCTATTTTATGACAATTTTGCTATTGTTGTCATGCCAATTAAACATATTACTGACAAATTCTCATTGCTGCAGTTGTGGCAACTGTGATAAAAAAAATATATATATATATATATATAAAATAAAATAAAAAATATTTTATTTAAAATATAGTATTTTCTTACCTCATTAAATTTTGTTCTCATTTCTTCAGGGGGCTTGTCTGAATTTAGCTTCAATTGCTTCTTGGCCATATTCACATCATGCTCAACTCTTTTCCAGTCTACTTTAATGTAGCCTGTGTGATGAGCAATCTGAAAGTACAATTGAAGATTATACAGTGCTTAAACAGTCAAAACAACAATTATGATCAGCACTTCTTTTTTATGATTTACCTGGAGCAAAAAGAAGCCACCACCTACAGCTGATGCTGCAAGCTTCCCAACTTTCTGAAACAAGTACCCTGCACACCTGAAAGACACACAGGAGCCCATGGTTTATGTTGTACTCAGTGCTTTAATGCACATCACTGCTCATATAATGACTTACCAGCCAGTCACTCCTCCGATGGCCAACTGTGTTGCAACAGAGTACTTCTCAGCGGCCGGTCCAGATTGATTCTTGCCAAACATTTTGTTCCACCATCTTTGTTTCTTCACATGCTCTGCCAGTTCCATGACATCAAAGGTTTCAGTGTCTGTCAGAAAACAGTGTATGTGCATTCAGCATACTTAAATCTGCTTGCAAACCACATGATACATATCCCAGAAAAAGCTCTTTCATCATAGTGGTCCCCACATTGAGACGACTGTTTAACAGATATTTTTCTAATGTTTCAAAGACATGATAAACACACCACAATTCACTTTTGTTAAAATATTTTATCTTAAAAAATAGCAGTAAAAGATTACATACAACTACTTGGAAGGTTTTCCTTTTAAGAATATTATTTAATTTTATGACACTTTATATGATGATCAGTTGGATCATACTGACATTTTTTATGCCCCAGTTAAAATATCAAATATATCAAAATTCCTTTCCAAATTGAAATGAAAAATATCTCTGCTATGTACATCCTTGTGTCATACACAGAAGAGCACAGAGATCAACTTTCAATACACAAAGGCTACTTTCATTTTCTATTCGGGGCAGAAACTGACTAATAAAGGTCGAGGACAAGGTCGAGGAGAAAGGCAGTTAGAAAACCCTGAAAAACTCAACCATATTAAATGCACTGCTTTTGTTCTCCATCCAGGTGGGATAATCATAGACAGTTTAAAAAAAAAAAGGACTTTGGATAAAGGAGCAACCAGAGGGAACTGTGGGAAGTCAGCGTCTTTACATGACTGTAGCCTTGGCCAAAGAAGTGACCTTGCTGGACTTCAGACATAAGCCAGACACAAATAGCACACCACTGCAGATACACACTGACAGACCACAGTATCACTTTCAGACAGATTTGAAGTAAAGAGACACGTTTATCGAATCTGCAATGCAATTAAGTTGAACTATAAAACCCAACAAGTTTGACTTGTCACATTCACACTAATACTAATACGAAACCTAAACTTTTCTTATTTGACACCATTAATTTAGAATCTGATTTATAATGTTAAGCTTGTTTAATTCAATCTGTCAAGCAAATATTTCTGTTTTGACTGGACGATTTCAAACAGACTTCTGGGAGGAATATATTTGTCTTTTTTTGTAGACACATTCAGAGCTTCTCTTAAAACCTCATGTAAAGGGTGTGTGGTTAATATGACTCATGCCACAAACATTAATTGGCTTTACATGTGACTTTCAGGCCTTGCCTAGTGTTAAGTTAACGAGTGTCTTACCATGCTTTAAATATTATCTAATTGTGATATAACTCTTTTCATCGTTTAAACTGTTTCTATAGGCGTTTAAAACGTATGCAATAAGTTGTATATTATACTGAAGGACGTGTGTTCATATGAGTTACATATGTTCTCGTAATGTAGCTGATCTGAAGATAGTTTCGTGAGGACTATAGGTTTGATATAATGTCAAACATAAATATTAAGTAATGTAAAGTCTAAATTTGTATAAAGTGATAGAAAAAAAGAAAAACATAGTACATACCCTTTTCAGACATCCTGCGTTATCTTCTTCTTCTTCTTGTTTTGACGGATCGCTCTTTTGGAACATTACGGCCACCTACTGCACTGTAGTAGGAACGTCACTCCCATGAGCTTGTAGCTCTGCTTATAGTGAGCTAGTGAGACAGGGCTGCTGCTTAAAGGGATAGTTCAGCTATGACCTAAAAAAAAATGACAATTTGTTATTAACTCACCCTCCGGCCATCCTACGTGTCTTTTTACCTCGTCCTGAGCGTGTACCCCAGTCTGTCACGTGAGCTTCCTGACTCGTAATGATATAAAGCTGAGATCAAGCCCCCTGATAAAACAATAAAACTCACCAATCGCTCGACAAGATCTCCAATGAGCCGGCATTCTGGTGTAGAACCTGGAAGCGCTGAATTGGGTGAGAAATCAACTGCTCAAATTGGCACTCACCAGCCAATTTGGCTACTAAATTTTTAAATTACTGGCCATTCAGAACTTTTACTAGCCAAAAAGAATGAAAGAAAGATATAAACCAGATTAAATATAATATAATATATATATATATATATATATATATATATAGCTTGTTTACTTCTGTAATTGGCATGATACATTTTTACCTGACAAATAAAATGTTAGATTTGATTTATTCTGTATTATTCTGAAATCATTATTTCTATTTGATTAGTGTGGAGTCTAGTATTACCACGAATCTGTGTGCAGGATAGATCATACCAAAGGCCGAATGAATGGAGAATGGAGGACATTACTTCTGAGTTCTTCTGACTATCACTGATCTAGCAAGTTGATGTTTTGTGACTAAAAAAATTACACTTTTTGTTATGATCAAGCAGGGCATGGTTGACTTAAAGGTAAATAGTTCACCCTGCTTCCTCTGTCTAAAATCAGAATCGGTGTCGGTGAGCGCATGACCTGGCCAGATTGTGACTTAATGATACCGGGTCCCTTAATGAACGAATATTTGAAAGTATAGGCTATACCCAATGTTTTACCCAATGGATACCCAATCAATGATCTAAATTAATACATAACAGATATTTATGATTAGTTCCTAAATGGAAACACAATCTAAATTTAATAATCATTGAAATTGGAGTCAGATTAAGCGTGGACCTAAAGTAATATTTAAACTAAATTCTAAAAATTAAGTGAACTCCACCAGTGCGCTGATAGGGCACACAAGCATTATACCTTCGCCCTCGACATTTCGTTGTTGGGCCGACGGGTGGTTCCTTAGCTACAGAACTTAAAGATCTCCCTCTTTTTGTTTTCTTTATTGCTGCATTAAAGATGACTTGATGACATGACATGACACAGGTGCAGTGAGGGAAAAAAAAAACACTGAGTTTAGGTTAATCGATTTGTAGCTCTGATTCAACTGTGTGATACCCTCAAGAGGAGCGAACAAAATTTCTGACATGACAGAAATTCATCAACTAGAAATCAATTAATTAATTGCCAGTCGGGAGAGGTTTATCACCTCTCGTTTCGTCCGGTTCAAAAAAGAGTTGCACGAGTCAGAATAGGCTACGCCTTTTTCACGGCAGCGACATCTTTGATTTTTAATGAGAATTAAAGCGAGGCTGTGAGGGATAGACTTGCATCTCTTCAATGGGCTGTATTGTTAGTTAATGTGTTTTCGGATTGTTCTGCTCATGAAACACTGGAAAAATATCTTTCAAAGAAATGTCAGTTGACAAAAAACTCCCGACAATGTAAACTGTGGAAAATTGTAAGTAATCTAGCCGCTTTATTCAGCTTTTTACAGCAGATGCCATTGGAAACACGGTAAGTCTATCCCTCACAGCCTCACTTTAATCATGGCGCTGCTCTGAATAAGGTCTATAGCGTGTTGTTTGAAGATCGGATGCGAAAACATATTTATGTGACCAGAGGAGTATTGCACAAAAGTAGAATTAAGAAAGCCAGGATAACTGAACAGTCGCGGTTTGACCTAGTCTGATCAGTGCATCCTGGCTTAATCCGTTGCACGTTTGCTGAGCCAGGATGAGAACTATGTCAAGCGGCTATGTATATAGTTTGGATAAATGCACGTTCACGGCATGAAACTTAAATGAAACTTAAAAAAACAATTATTTTGCCATGGAACAAACTATAGTTTAATGAGACCAAAGATAGACTTACACAAGACGAATTATACGTCAAGTTTATCCAATAGACTAGACCAGAGACATCAGAGCCAGCGGCAAACGTCAGAAGCACTAGCTGAGGAAAAGCTGTTCCAGTCGGGGTTGAAGAGCGCTGGGCGCCGGTGAAGGCTTGGAGGTCAGAACTCCGAAAACGTCAGATGCATTTTTCAAATAGGCGCTGTCTTTAGAAATAAACTACTACAGATTTGACATTTAAACAATCACATTCTCGCCTGAAACACTCTTAAAATTACATTTCATTACACAAGTTCAGTAGTATTTTGATATTTCGCAGATTTTCTCCTCTCCCATTGACGCTTGCTGGTTGGTGCGAGATCCATTCTGGGATATCTCAAGTCCGCACAAGTCACCTCTCAATGCATCCTCGGTAAACGGGGCGGATCAAGAACACATCCGGGGATTTGAAGTGGACTTGGCTAGATGTGAACTTTGAATTGGAACAGTACTTGGGCAGCGACTGATGACGTTTTACAAGTCCACAAGAACAGACAAGAACGCATATTGAGAAACGTGTGCCTGACCTCAGTAGTCACGGCAACAATAATCAGACACACCTGAATTAATCAAGTTCAGCCAATAATGGAAGACAGGAAACAAGGAGCTGGCCTAAGTTCAGGAAGTAGTGCAGCTATGCATAAAGCCAATTAGCCCAAAATAAATATCTGCCGAGTTAGTAATGGACTGAACACAAAATGCAGAATTGAATTGTTTACATAGCTATCTCAATTACAAAAACTATAAGAGGAAAACAAACCAAAAAGAAGAAGGTGTAAGAATGAGATGTTTTATAGATGATAGAGGATGGGTAATATTGAGAGGGAGAGGAATGCCGGAAGAGGTAGAAAGAGATGAGGGGAAATGAGTAGATAGGAAGAGGAGATGAGCAAGAAGAGTTGGATGTAGGAAGAGGGAGAAGAGAGAGTAGAGTGGAAGGCAATGGTATTAGTGGAAAGGGCAAGAGAAGAAAATATAAGAAGACTTGGACAGAGGAGAAGGGGAGAGCAAGGTGTAAGAGGAGGGAGGAGAGGGAGAAGGATAAAGTACAGACAGGTTTCAACTGAAATCAGACCTACCCTAATTGACCATGTCATAAATGATGGTCTTACCTTGAGGGAAGTGGACAGAGAGTTCAGCCCAATATAAACATTGCGCCACAATGTCCCTGGAGAACAAGTGCTGCAGTCCACTGGTGTTGTAGCATACAACACTGTCTTTGGCCTGCACAATACAGTGGGGCTGTAGGCTCTCTCAAAGCTTTTTAAACTCCCTCAATGAAATCCACTTTCCGCAGGGTGATCAGGGGCAAATTGAGGGAATTTGTAGTTGTTTGGAACAATTTCCAATTTCACAATTCATCGCTGGAATTGTGAAATCACTGGTTTGAGCATCATCCCCATTTCAGGATGGTGTTCCTTCTAGCATATTCTCCTTCCAGTGTATGATCGCAATCTTTACAACCAAGTAAATCTTCTTTAAGCAATAGAAGAGGCCAGTGGAGAGGTTGCCACAAGGATGGATCCAGCACACAGGTTTTGTTTTGGGTTTTTTTTTCTCCACAATGCATGACTCATGGAAATATACACTGTGATGTTGATTAAATTCTTTGAACAGATGTAAATGAGAGGTAAAATCTATACTTTTTATTTCTTGGATTGTCATTATCTACAGATGAATTTGTTATCAAATCAACAGAGAGCACACTTGTAGTTTTGATATCACTTTTTATTTTCGATAAATGCATTACTAGAATAAAATGCAGTGCTTCATTATGCAGTGAATACTGAAATGTTTAGCCACAACACAAAATGTGTGTTTAGTTTGCTGTGTTAATTGTTTTGAGAGCAACTACATTAATTAGGAGAAATGTACCAAATCAGAAAAACTGTACTAAACTGAAAGAAAATCTTGTTGTGTTTTGGTGATTAAACCAAATGTTCTCACTTAACTGACGCCTTGGGAAGCATTTGGACATGCTTCAATATCTGACGCTTTAGGCGCCCTTTAGCGTCAGTCAGATGACGCCCTAGGATCGCGTGTACCCTACCCCCACCCCACACCTAAACCTAACCAACGCGTTCTCATCCCAAAGCGCCATATGCAACGCTTTTGCAAAAGCGTAAATATCCAACGCACATGGCACCCTTTAACGTCTAATGAGACGCTTCGGTTATGGTTAAGTTAAGGTATGGTGTAGGGTAAGGGTTAGACCACTAGGGGGCGCCTTCTGCCCAAATATATCAGCGTCTCATTTCACGTTAAAGGGTGCCATGTGCGTTGGATATTTACGCTTTTGCAAAAGCGTCCTATATGGCGCTTTGGGATGCCGCGTCCTCTAACTGACGCTTTCCTTTAGCGTCAGTTAGATGACGCCGTAGGATCGCGTCATGTAAGTGACGCTAAAGGGCGCCTAAAACGTCAAATATGAAATTGAAAAGATTTTTATCAACTTCTTTAATGATGTTATTCGGGACTTCTAGTGAAATACGAGGTCTTTATGTGAAGCTTTTATGTTATTTACTTCATGATCTCATACCGGTTTCTTTTTTTTTTTTTTTTTTTTTTTATTGTATTATTATTTGAATTTATGTTGCATTTTTTTATTTACTGTAATGTATAATTATTTCAATAAAAAAATAAATAAATAAATAAAAAAAAAATAATAATAATAATAAAACGTCAAATATTGAAGCATGGTCAAAGGTGACGCCTTGGGGTGAGAATGCGTTGTACAACAATGTGTTTTGAAACAATCATGTGTACACAATGTGAACACCTGTAATGGAAGCATGGGACTGGGTTTTGAAAGAATTCAAGTGTGATCAGTGTGATCATCAGTGTGAAAAATGCTCACCTTGTAAAAATAGCTCCAAAGCGAGGAAAAAACATAAATGGACTAAACCATAAAAAGGGTTCTTGAATGTTTGTCTGTGAAACAGCGTTGTCCTTATAGGAATGACTCTAAGACTTATTTTTGACAACGTTTTATTTTGTTACATGAACTGGGTACAACATCATTGATTATATATATTACAGAATTACAGAAGCAGTTGCCTCACTCATGTCATTCATTCATTCATTTCAGAAAGAAAGAAAGAAAGAAAGAAAGAAAGAAAGAAAGAAAGAAAGAAAGAAAGAAAGAAAGTAGGTACAAAATCTGATTTTTATTTTTCTTGAAGAGCATTGGATTGAAGCCTGTGAAATCTTTACTGACCCAGTAATCAGATGTAGCTGCATTTTGATATCAAACAGACTCTACACTGAATACTGAGTGAGCAAATGACATCTATATACTCGTTTCCCCGTTAGATACATTCAGAACAGAGTGAACACAATAAAATTCAATTAAAAGATTGAATGCATTACTCATAGATGCATCTTCCATGTCCATGAAACATCCTATAGTCATTATTGTTTTATAAAATACTAACAAATAACACTCATAATAATCCAACTTGAGGGACAAGTGTCACACCATTCTCCTGCAGTGTTCTTTGCTTTCTCTTTGAAAGAGCAGTTCAGAAAAAGTGAAACTGATGGTGTCTGTAAGGGGGAATACCATGTCCTTATTATGCATGTATATTAGGTTATTTCCAAAAGCATCCACCCTTACTGGATACAAACAGAATATAAAATGTGTAATAATTCACAATATTTGTGATAGAGGAAACATTGCTTATATGTTGCGTCTACAGCATTCTTCTGGAAGACATCTTTCTTGGTTATAAACAAATAAATTCACTTTTTAGTTGCGTATGACGTTAACAAAGAAATGGTTGCAGCTGCAGGTAGATGTAATCAACAGAGTTATAAAATGCAGAATAGACAAACAACAATTTGATAACTAGCCCCTACATTTTAAGTTTTAAGTGTCTATCTAGAATTGACTTACTTCGTCTCAGTGAGCCATTCATTGTTGCTTCTTGTGCTACATCTTGTTTCTGCAGCGCTGCACCTCCCTGAGCTCTTCAACACACGTTCAAACACTAACAAAGACATTTGTTGGCTCAAAAACCTACCTGTTGTATAACCACACCAATTTCCACTGAACTCCTCACTTGACGTCTCAAGCAAACTGTCTATTGCTCCACATCCTTCCTCCTGCTGCACGCAGTCTAATCCGAATTCTAAGAATACGGAAAAAAGTGACTTCCTTGGTTGCAGAGGCGCTTGGCAGACCTTTGTGCGCGTCTGTACATCTTTTTGAGAGTGTGTCGGGTGTGCGGGTGGCCTTGGTTTATCAGCCCTCTATAAACTTCCCCTGGGTCTCTCCCTTCACCTGGCTGGGAATTGTGTGTGTTAGTCACCTTACGAGGGGACAGTCCCTTTAGACAATTTCAATAAGCATCTTAGCTCACAGGCAATACCTTGGACAGGGACACTTGCACAATTCGAAAGTTGAATTTAGCTGAGGTACCTTTTGCAGGAGACTTTGGTTAGTTTCTTATTTATCCATACTTTTATGGGTGAATAGAAAAAAATAATTAAAATGAAAGATATTCTCTTTTTAAATTCAAGAAACAATGTTGGTAACACTTTACAATGTAACACAGTCTCATGCATTAATTCATGCTTAACTAATGCACTGATAATCACGAGTTAATGTATAACTCATGAAGAACTAAACCATTCATTAATGATTACTGCATCAGCAACTAATAAATAGTCTATATGATTAATAGATTAAGTAATACATGAATTGCTATTAATTCAATGTGTATTAATTCCTTAATAACATTTTATTAACTAATAGTGTACATTAATGTGGTAATTACCACAATTAGTCAAATTATGCACTTCAACTTCCAGTTGTCTGCTTTAATTAATCATTAGCTAATGATTTGCAAAGGTATCATTATGTTATGACTTTACTTGTTGAGGCACATCATTATTAACTAGTCATTTTGTAATTGTAGTAATTTCCACATGAATTTGCACTATAATGTGCACTAACTAACAATTAATCATATATTATTGCATGTTAGTGTACCTGTCATATTATCTTTAAGTTGAAATACAAGGCTTTGGCTCATTCTGGTAATTAACATGTTAATTAACACTATTAGCTAAAAAAAATAGTTATTATGGAATTAATCCGCAATTACATACTAAATTAAGAACAATTCATGTATGAACTAATACATTAACCTTACAGACTCTTAATTAGTTCCTAATGTAATGAATAGCTTAGATAATCATTAGTTACAAATTAATTCAGTATTACCTGTGCATTAGTTAGGCATGAATTACGATAACATTTGATTGAAAAAGAAGAATTGTAAAAAAAGAAAAAAAAGAAAAGTTGAAGCTTTTTTTCATTCCCATTTAGTATGAAATTAATTAACACTTAATTAATTAACAATAAAGCAGCTTTAGAGATAACAGGAAAATAATGCAATAAAGTTTATTTCCAGAAGAAAATAGTGTCACAGTCCAGCTTAAGTAAGTTCAGTGATGTTTCATTTTTGTTGTAAAAATGTTATTAATTTAGTTCATGTATATAGCAGCTCTGGAGAAAACCGTGATGTCATCATCCAGCTCAGTTCAGTTCTCATATAATGCTGTCAATGACGGCAGATCAATAATATTGTTGAATATTAAATTAAAATCTAGTGGGGCATGCGTGCCTTGAGAGCATTACATCATTCTGTTTCTCATTCTGTTCATGTACTTATTTGACCTTCTGTGGGTTCTGAACTGATGTCATCATTTTGCTGTCCCCTAGAAGGCTTCTATTTGCATAAACATTTTGGTGAATCATAAAGTACATTGCCATCTAAAAGAGGGAGTGTGGCATACAGGAAGTCAAAGCAAAGTTTGCGTGTATTGCGTACAGGAAGTCAGCGCAATGTTCATCACCACCCATCCTCCTAACTGGTAGATGGGGCTTTTTTTGTCTTTGATGTTGCCTGGTCAGGTCTAAAGTCAGGATTATTTGGATAATGCTTTTCGCAACACACACACTGTAGTTTTACAGTAATTCATTACCGGTATCTTGTCGTACAAGAATTTGACAGAATGATTGATTTTTGATTGTTCCGTCCCCCAGTGAAAGTGAAGCTAGAGGCGACGTTGGCAAGGAACAACAATAACAAAACAAACAAATGGAGAAAGATACAGGGGATTAAAACTTTGGCTACACTGAGGTCCAGTTTCACTCTGGCTACACACAATGTCAAAATTAGTTAGCTTCAGTGTCTTAGTGCCTGTACAGAATGGACCAGTCCAGAAGAATTAAATGTCTGAGAGGTTACACGTGAAAGACTGAAAGGACATGCAGACAAATAATCATTGAGATATGATGGTCACTTGGTACAGGATGCAAATGTAGTCGTGGGACAGAGAAATATAGTAGGGGGAGTCCTCATTTTTTGTTACCATGGTTTTAGTTTTACAACTTTCCTTGTTTCATTGATCATCATCCATGTGTATGCACTTAGTTTTCTCAGTTTCTTTGTAGGGAGTTGTTAATGGTTGTTGTGTTGTGTGCTTTAAGTATCTTGGTGTTCATTATAGTCTCTTTGCTCCTTTCATTCTACGTGTATGTGGATCGCATCACAGCCATTGACACATGGCTGACAATAATACTGCTTGAGGGCATGTTAATATTTTAAAGTAATTGCCAAATGACATCAGAGCAAAGGGGGAAAACTGAACTCACAAGACTCTTGACAAAATTTTTAGTTTTTTTCTTTAGCTGTGTAGAATTGACTGTAAATGCATCAACCACAATGATAATCATGACAGCTTAGGCTAAAACGAACAAAACAAAGAAGTTACTATCTGCCCCTAAAATTTCCCAGCTCAAAAGTAGGGGACAGAATTGTGGTTTCAAAGAATGTACATTGAAAAGCAAAGAGAAAAAAATAGTATTCTCCCCACCCTAGGAGCCAGTAAACTCAATGCAGGTCATCTTTACTGTTGAAATAACTGACATCCCACCATTTACAAAGATATTCACTTCTTTGGAAAACGAGCATCTGCAATCGAATTCACTTGTAAATTTCTTCAATACATGCTAGAAATGTTCTTTTAGTGGAATGATCTGCACTTGCCACTTAATGAATAAAGAATAGCATCTTTAACAATAAAATTAAAACAGCAGTGTGTAACACATATTAGGAATTTACATCAGACCAAAGTGCATTCTAGTGAAATAGGTGAAAAGAATGTAAAAGGAATGCTGTATATGGTCTCAAAAACAAAGCAAACTGTTCCTCATGCCTTTCCAAACCTGTAAGACTTTTGTTTATCCTCGGGAACACAAATGAAGATCTTTTTAATAAAATCTGTTGAGCTTTCTGTCCCTCCATTGACAGCCTTATTATTACTACCACAGAAAGGTATTAAAGACATCATTAAAGTAATCAGTCACACATTACAATAAGATTTCATTTCTTGACATTAGTTAACAAATGAAACATATTAACTAACATTATTAACTAACCATGAAGGATTTGTTACTGTATTTGTTCATCTTTGTTAACATTAGTTAATAAAAATACAGCTGTTCATTGTTTGATCATGTCAGTTCACAGTGTCAGTTCACAGTTAATTTCTTAAACATTGTATTAGTAAATGTTGAAATTAACATTAATAAAGATTATTGGTAACACTTTACAATACGGGTGCACTAATGTGCATTAATTCATCCTTAACTAATGCACAGATAATCATGAGTTAATGTATAACTAATGAAGAACTAAACCATTAATTGATGATTACTGCATCAGCAACTACGAAAGAGTCAATATGATTAATAGATTAAGTAATACATGAATTGCTAATAATTCAATGTGTCATTGTGTATTAATTCCTTAATAACATATTTTCTTAACTAATAGTGTAAATTAATGTGTTAATTACCACAATTAGTCAAAGCTATGCACTTCAACTTCCAGTTGTCTGCTTTAATGAATCATTAGCTAATGATTTGCAAAGGTATCATTATGCTATGACTTTACTTGATGAGGCACATCATTATTAACTAGTCATTTAGTAATTGTAGTAATTTGCACATGAAGTAATTAATCATGTATTAATGCATATTAGTATACCTGTCATATTACCTGGAAGTTGAAATACAAGGCTTTGGCTCATTCTGGTAATTAACATATTAATTAACGCTATTAGTTAAAAAAATGAGTTATTATGGAATTAATCCACAATTACATATTTAATAAATAACAATTCATGTATGAACTAATATATTAACCTTACAGACTCTTAATTAGTTCCTAATGTGGTAATCATTAATGAATAGCTTAAATACCATTAGTTACACATTAATTCAGTATTATCTGTGCATTAGTTAAGCATGAATTAATGCTTATTAGTGCACACGTATTGTAAAGTGTTACCAGATTATTAAATGCTGTAGAATTTTAGTTCATTATTAGTTCATGTAAACTAATGTAGTTTACTCATTCTAAGTAAAGAAACCAAACAGTAAAGTATTACCAAGTAATCCATGTGACTCCAGTGGTTTAACCTCAATTTTATGAAGCTTTGTGAGTGCTTTGTTTGAGGAAGAACAACAACAACAACATAATTTACCACTTTATTAACAAAATTTTAATCTCCAATGCACGTTGGAGATGGTGTCATTACCTTTCTGGGGCTTGAAAGTGGTAGTTGCATAGGATGTCAATGGAGGGACCGAAAGCTCTCAGATTTCATGAGGGTGAGTAAGTAATAACAGAATTTTGGGTGAATGAACTCTGTCATGCTAGTAGGTTATTTAATGAACCAATGTGTGTTGCCTGTTTAAATTTTCTGATCCAATAAGTTAAAATAAAGAAGTTTAGCATTGAAAAGAAAGATGCTTACTCCTGCTAAAAAAAAATAAGATTAAATCACCTTAATCTTAAACCAGTTTTTAGCTGGTCAGCCTGGTCAAACTGTAGCTGGTCAGCCAGGTGATCACAAAACCCCTCTGCAACCAGCAGAAACAGAAATGATTATAGCTACTCATGAATAAGATATCTCACAACATAGGACAGATATCTCACAACATAGGACTATCACAACATGATAATCGTTGTCCTACAGGAAGTTGAGGTCACACAGGACTCTTTCAATCTCCCACTTACAAGAATCCTACAATAATCGTATATGTGTGGCAGTGATGTTATAGTCTCCTGTAGAACTACTGTAGAGGAGAGGAGGCAAGGTGCTGGCCACCATGCCAAAATAAAAAAAAAACATAAAAGAAATAACCTTATCTGCAATTATATGTATTTAATTATTTATTAAAGGGGGTATTGACTGCTTTTTTTTTTTTGCAAGATTGTATTTATGGGGTGCAATATAACATGTATTCGTGGTTTTTCTTTTTTTAAAAGTCTTATTTTTCACAAACTTCACCTTTATTGTCAGCCGCGCTCTCCTCATAGACAGTAAAAGAAATGGACAGAGCGATCTCATTGGAACTCCATTGAGACTATTGAAGCCCGTTTTTGGCGATTTTTTAGCACTTCCGTCCCTGACGCGCAGACTCAAACCGAGCTTGACGTAGTGGGACGTGATTGACTCGTCTGTCTTCTAGTGCTGTGGCATGAGAAATGTGGCAGCATACCTACCAATTTTGCTAGGTATTCTGATTAATTATTTTGTCATTTTGCCTCCACGTTTCCCTGATTGCGCGCGAGCTTCTTCTCATGTCCATACGGTAATCTCTTTACTGTGCGACAGAGGGTCGCGTGGGTATGACGCAATCATAAGCCTACTTTCACTAAAACTGCTTCTACGGGGCCATATAATAAGCTACAAGGTAATGGAGCTATTTACACATTGTCATGTTTCTTTACAAATAAATAAAGGACAAATGGGGTCTTCAAACGCCTCAGATGTAATGTTATTCTCTGTCAAAGTGAGGCCAAAATGAATGGGAGTCAATGGCAAAGTGAAGTTCTGCTACAAGATGTCAGCTCCCGCGAGGCTTCAACTTCCGGTCGATGGATTACCCCCTTGGCTCTCCTCTGTCCCCTGAACGAGCGGTTCACTTCCTGATTCTATGAAACCACTCCCTCAGAAACACGTAGTGGGCTCAGATTGGTTAGTTTGGCCCGGTGTGTTGTGATTGGCTAAACTGTCACTCAGGTTGCCCGGAAGGTTAACGCCCATTACCTTTACGGGGGAAACATGCCTGTGCTCCAGTCTAGATGTAAATATGTGTCGAACTGCAGTATCAGTTTCGGGCATAATCAGACCGAGAAACCCGCCATGAAGAGAGTCAAACAGAAACTCACCACACACGGCTCTTACTAAACGTTTCTGATTGATAATTTGCTACATTTTTTTAACTTTATACACGTTTATTTTACACAATAGCATCTGACTGGCAACAATAGCAACTGACTGGCTATTAATATCATACTCAAACAGCGTTGGCATGTTTACGTTCTTGATCAAATCGGAAATAACGTCATAAAGCATATATACATGAAAAATTTCTTTAAAACATTAGTACTTATACAAAATTCAGGTCCTTAATGTTTGTACGCGTTTGTCGTAGACACAAAATAGCATAGGCTAACTAGTAGTGGCTATAAAGCCAGCGCTGGCATTTGAAAAAAATCAAACACAAGGCTATACGTGTTACGAACTGCTCCGAGACTTGGAGATGAAGATCCAAATGCAGCTTTATTTAAGATTAGTCGTACAGGCAGGGTCGAGAATTAGCAGACAGGACAATGGAGAATACACAGTGGGAATCCGGGAAACAGGCAGAGGTCAGGGCAGGCAGCAGTAATCAAAATCCAAGAACAATCCAACGTCAAAAACCAGAAAACAAACACGGAAAACGCTCAGAAATGCAGTGTAACACTTAAACAAGACTTCGCGGTGAGTGACTGAATGAACAAGGTATATATAGCCAGACTAACAGGATGATGAGACAGGTGAATGCAATCAGTGAATGAGGTACAGGTGGATGTGATCAGTGATGATGAGTCCGGGCAGTGAGTTCTGGGAAACGTAGTTTGTGTGAAACATAGTCTTATCTGGAGTGCCCTCTGGTGGCTCAAGAGGGCACTCCAGCTGGTAACCGTTACATAGCCCCCCCTTTAAGGAGCGGATTCCAGACGCTCCTCAAAATGTCCAGGAGGGAGGCGGATCTGGGGGCGGGATGGAGGGCCAGGCCCGTGGAGCGGAAGAGGACCTGGAGACTGCGGCGGAGCTGGCTGTGGAGGCGACCAGGTCGGAGCAGGCTGTGCAGGCGGCCAGGGCGGAGCAGGTTGTAAGGGAGGCCAAGGCGGCGGAGACCCCTCGGGCGGCCACGCCGGCGAAGACCCCTCGGGAGGCCACGGCGGCGAAGACCCCTCGGGAGGCCACGGTGGCAAGGACCCCTCGGGCGGCCACGGCGGCGAAGACCCCTCGGGCGGCCACGGCGGCGAAGACCCCTCGGGCGGCCACGGCGGTGATGCCCTCTCAGGACCAGGCACTGGCTCAGGAACAGACACTACAACAGAAATGGTCACAAGGACAGACACAGACACAGAAACAAACACTGGATCGGGAGCAGACACTGGATCGGCCATCTTGTCCGGAGACACTGGATCGGCCATCTTGTCCGGAGACACTGGATCGGCCATCTTGTCCGGAGACACTGGATCGGCCATCTTGTCCGGAAACACTGGATCGGCCATCTTGTCCGGAGACACTGGATCGGCCATCTTGTCCGGAGACACTGGATCGGCCATCTTGTCCGAAGACACTGGATCGGCCATCTTGTCCGGAGACACTAGCTTGGAGGCGGCCATCTTGTCCGGAGACACTAGCTTGGAGGAGGCCATCTTGTCCGGAGACACTGGCTCGGAGGAGGCCATCTTGTCCGGAGACACTGGCTCGGAGGCAGCCATCTTGTCCGGAGACACTGGCTCGGAGGCGGCCATCTTGTCCGGAGACACTGGCTCGGAGGCGGCCATCTTGTCCGGAGACACTGGCTCGGAGGCGGCCATCTTGTCCGGAGACACTGGCTCGGAGGCGGCCATCTTGTCCGGAAACACTGGCTCGGAGGCGGCCATCTTGTCCGGAGACACTGGCTCGGAGGCGGCCATCTTGTCCGGAGACACTGGCTCGGAGGCGGCCATCTTGTCCGGAGACACTGGCTCGGAGGCGGCCATCTTGTCCGGAGACACTGGCTCGGAGGCGGCCATCTTGTCCGGAGACACTGGCTCGGAGGCGGCCATCTTGTCCGGAGACACTGGCTCGGAGGCGGCCATCTTGTCCGGAGACACTGGCTCGAAGGCTGTGACGTGAACAGAATCTGGATCAGCTGAAGTGATTTGAACAGTCTCTGAATCAGCCATCTTGTCTTTAGACACTGGCTTGGAAGAAATGACGTGAAGCATCTCTGGCTCGCCAGAAGTGACGTGGAGCGTCTCTGGCTCGGCAGAAGTGACGTGAAGCGTCTCTGGCTCGGCAGAAGTGACGTGGAGCGTCTCTGGCTCGGCAGAAGTGACGTGGAGCGTCTCTGGCTCGGCAGAAGTGACGTGGAGCGTCTCTGGCTCGGCAGAAGTGACGTGGAGTGTCTCTGGCTCGGCAGAAGTGACGTGAAGCGTCTCTGTCTCGGCAGGGCTGACATGGAACTCTGGCTGGGCTGTCTCGGCGGGACGAGACTCTGGCTGGGCTGTCTCGGCGGGACGAGACTCTGGCTGGGCTGTCTCGGCGGGACGAGACTCTGGCTGGGCTGTCTCGGCGGGACGAGACTCTGGCTGGGCTGTCTCGGCGGGACGAGACTCTGGCTGGGCTGTCTCGGCGGGACGAGACTCTGGCTGGGCTGTCTCGGCGGGACGAGACTCTGGCTGGGCTGTCTCGGCGGGACGAGACTCTGGCTGGAAGGTGAGCGCAGGCTCGGCAGGGCTGACGGTGAGCGCGGGCTCGGCAGGGCTGACGGTGAGCGCGGGCTCGGCAGGGCTGACGGTGAGCGCGGGCTCGGCAGAGCTGACGGTGAGCGCGGGCTCGGCATGAAGCTCTGGCATAACGTGAAGCTCTGGTTGAGTAGATACCACGGGTTCATGGAGCTCCTTCTCTACAACGCCCACAGTAAACAAGGAACCGCTTAGCAAAAGGGCCTGGTTAATATAGTCCTCTAATGTCCCGTGACGATTGTGTAAGGGCATGAGTGAACTGAGTGGTTCAGAGAGTCCTCCTCGGAAAAAGATCATTAAACACTCTGTGCTCATTGAGGCGAAATGGGCCAGTTCAATGAACTCAGAAACATAGTCCTCGACGGACCGATTCTCCTGACGGAGACGCAAGATCTGGACGTCTGGGCTTCTTGTTGGCATGGCTGCTGGATCTCGGTGTGGCGAAGTCTTCTGTTACGAACTGCTCCGAGACTTGGAGATGAAGATCCAAATGCAGCTTTATTTAAGATTAGTCGTACAGGCAGGGTCGAGAATTTGCAGACAGGACAATGGAGAATACACAGTGGGAATCCGGGAAACAGGCAGAGGTCAGGGCAGGCAGCAGTAATCAAAATCCAAGAACAATCCAACGTCAAAAACCAGAAAACAAACACGGAAAACGCTCAGAAATGCAGTGTAACACTTAAACAAGACTTCGCGGTGAGTGACTGAATGAACAAGGTATATATAGCCAGACTAACAGGATGATGAGACAGGTGAATGCAATCAGTGAATGAGGTACAGGTGGATGTGATCAGTGATGATGAGTCCGGGCAGTGAGTTCTGGGAAACGTAGTTTGTGTGAAACATAGTCTTATCTGGAGTGCCCTCTGGTGGCTCAAGAGGGCACTCCAGCTGGTAACCGTTACAATACGTCTGGAATTATACATGCAAATACATTTAAAATGATGAAGTCTTAGCCTACTTACAGGTTGTGGCCCAACAACTGCTGCCTCTGGTTTTATGCTGATGATATGGTTATCTATAGCTTTGCAAAAACTCTTAGACCCCGTTTACACCTGGTATTAAAATGCGATCTGTATCCAGATAAGTTATCCGGATAATAAGTACTGATTCCATTTACACCTGGCCACATAAATGTTTTTTTGCAAAACGGATATAAATCCGATCTTCACCTCCTGCGTTATATGCAGATTTATTGGATTGCACGCCACCAAAAGCAACAGAATAGATCTGAGCGGCATTTTATTGATCATCAGCTAATTTCCAAATCAGAGACATCAATAAGAGAGAGTGGCAACAGGCCTGGTAAGATAATTTCGTTTCTTTACTTGAAGATGTGTTAACTGCGTCTGTGACTTACTTTCACTTTTATTTGCGATGTTTGCACGTTGAATAGACGCTCAGCTGCTCATCTGCGGTGATGTGTCGCGTGTCGCATCTGACTAGGCTATAACATGACATATGGCCTATATAACACGCTCTCACTCGTTTATTTTTTTAGCATTTTTGGGAGGAGTAAAATATACATATGTGGTTTCAACAACCAGATTGCGTTTACACCTAGTAAAGATCCGGACACAATGCGAGCCAGACTACCTCCAGATGTGGTCAGGCAGATCCGATCACGATCCGATCACAACGCGTTTACACCTTGCATTAACATGCGTTTTTTATTATCCGGATAACTTATCTGGATACAGATCGCATTTTAATACCAGGTGTAAACGGGGTCTTAGTGCCAGTGTCTCTGCATTACAAAACGCTTTTAACAAAGTTCAAAACATGTTCCCACAACTGGATCTTACTTTAAATGCAAATAAGAGCAAGTTGATGTTATTCTCAAAAGCAAAGAGCAATCTGCACATATTGTAAGTCCTCCAATTGTCACTCTTCAAGGAGCAGCAATTGAAAGAGTTAAATCTTTTAAATATCTAGGTATTTTAATTGATGACAGTCTTAGTTTTAAAGGTCATGTTGAACATTTGGTTAGGAAACTGAGACTAAAAATTGGCTTTTACTTTAGAAATAGGCTATGTTTTTCTTTCAGTGCAAAAAAGCAACTTGTAGCTGCAACATTTACACCCATTCTGGATTATGGTGACCTCATTTATATGAATGCCCCGATCCAAGTATTGAAACTACTGGACTCTGTTTATCATGCCGCATTGAGGTTCATCACAAACTGTAAGCCTCGCACACACCACTGTGAATCGTAGACTCAGTCATTGGTATATGTTTATTTATAAGGGTATTCTGCGTCTGCTCCCCTCATATTTGTGTGAATACATTCAACCAAAAGGGGCTGGACTATATTCTTGACGCTCACAAGACTCACTGCTACTGTCTGTACCAAATGTCCGCACAGAAGCTGGTAAGGTGGCATTTCACTTTTCTGCCCCCACAACATGGAACAATTTACAACATTTCTGGAAATTAAAGGAACTGGTTTCAATAGGCCAATTTAAACTCTTGCTCAAAGGTTTGGAAATGAAATCTATGGTTTGTGAATGTTTTAAATAGTCTTATGAAATTGCTATAAAATTGTCTGTAATGTACTAAATTGTTGTGATCTGTACCGCTGTCTTGGCCAGGACTCCCTTGAAAAAGAGATTAGTAATCTCAATGGGATTTTTTTTTTCCTGGTTAAAAAAAGGCTAAATAAAAAAAATAAAATAAAAAAAAGTCGGAACTGCTTCATGTTTTAGTAACAGTTTCTTGTTGAATCCGGTGTTGAACTCGTGGAGATTCTGGAAGCTGTCTTCCGTGAAATGCGCAGCACAGAGAGCTAAATTACGATCGTCATTTTCAGGAACATAATCAAACATAAACCATTGTTGAGGAAGTATAGCATCCATGGGAAGCCCGAACACAGAAGACCTGACAGCTGCGTGAACAACACACTCGACGAGCCTCAGAAATATGCGCATGCCGTTTTCTGCATATTCTGAGGGAGGGGTTGGTGCAAATGTGTGGGTTAGTGACGTACCATAACCCAGCTGTAGTCCCAATCGAGTTGTTTTTAGCCAATATACTTCCTGATTTTTAAAAGACGATATCTCTGCTTACACTGAACTTTCAGCTCTGCAACTTTGCAGATACTGTTTATGCACCAACAGCAACATTACACACTATTTAAAATGAAAAAAGTGAAATCGCAGTCAACCCCCCCCCCCCTTAAAGTTTCATGAAAGGGCACAAAAAAACAAAACAGAAAACAAAATAAATAATAAAGAAAAAACATTTGCAAACACTGTGTGTTAAGTGCAAGCAAGATAATTGAACTAGTAATAAAGCAAATTGTTATATATGTTCTCTGTGACATGTTTATTTTCTGTTTTGTGTGCCATGTTTGTACACTGAGGGGCCATTTACACGTTACACTAAAAAGGGGTTTTAAAGTGGGGGTTTATTGGAAACAATACACTTTTTCCATGTTCAGTACATTGTTTTTGTGTAAACGTACTCACAGGTCAGTTCTTTCCTTATGAGCTGATGTTTTGAATCAGGTGTGTTAAATAAAGACGTTCAAAATGTGCTAAGCAGTGGGTCCCCTGGACAGGAGTTGAGAAGCAGAATCACTGGTTTAGTTTGATATAGTGAATTTGTCTGTCCTCACTTGTTCACATCACATGTTTCAGTGTGTGTACCCTATAGTTTATACCTCTTCTGTTCAAATAATACTTATTGTAAATCCTAAATGAAATCAAAGTAATACTGAAATATCTGAATGTATGCAAAATGTTGCAAATGTGAATCAGCAAAATGTGAGATGAATGTGTTCGCCATTCAGTTTTTCCCATAATGAAGCCCTTAGAAAATGTCATGCATGTTCAATTAATTATCCTTGTTTGTGTTTGTTGTATAAATATATCCCTCACATTCATTCTTTGTTCGGTCTATGTTGCATTCAGAGTGTGTTGCCCTTCTGATTACTATTTTGTATTATCCTCATTAAACTTCATATTGTAACTTTATTTTTTTTTTTTTTATCTTTGTCTGCCTTCCTGCAACTACCCGTGACACCAAACCACTATCACGGTGCCTAAAACCCAGGGTCGGCACAAACTAAGCTGAAACATATCTGGCTATGGCTTTTATTTCTGACCCCAGGTTTATCTGTGGCCAGCATTCTCCTCCCAAAAACATGTGGGTTACACATGAAACTCCTGTTCCCTGAGTAAGGAACAAGATGCTCAAGTCAAGTAACATTTATTAATATAGCGCTTTATACAATGCAGATTGATTCAAAGCAGCTTTACAAACAGGAAAATTATGAATTTCAACTGTGCTAGTGTCTGAAGCCTGTATAAAATCACACAATTTATTGGCTGATGCTTAGAGTCCTGTAACTGTTTGGGGTTTATGACAGGATCCTTTGTCTTGTGTTGGTTGACACAACCTGCTTTGTGTTTTCTTTCCCATGGCTGTGCTTTCTTGTCATTTATTGTGTTTATAACCATATAACCCATATTTTCAAACACAACAAATGACAAGAAAGCACATAGCCATGAGAATATTAGAAAAATAAAACAATGCAAATATTACAAAATGTGACACACTTGTTTTCTAATAATACTGTCCAATAGCGACACCTGCAGGTAAGGTCATATGAGAGGAGATAACGCCTCCATCGATCTCTAATTGGATATGGTTTGAGAGATTAATCCCATCACTTGTTTTCCCACTTATATAAAGCAATTTTCCCACTTAAATAAACCACTTATATAAAGCAAAAACAATTTAATATATTGACATATAAATCAAGCCAATATAAATATTATGTTAATGTTAATCTCAGATGGGGTATTACTTTATTTTATTTTATTTTTACTCTTAACTGTTTTTATTTATATTGATTGCATTTACTGAATGAGCACTGTGCCACTGTTCGTCCGACTGTTGTACTGTACATTTTATTTTCGACACTGTATTTTATTTTATTACCATGCTTTTTTTTAATTCTAAACTGTTTTAATTATTCTAACTTCTTTAATTCTTCCATGTAAAGCACTTTGAATTGCCACTGTGTATGAAATGTGCTATAAATAAACTTGCCTTGCCTAATGTAGGCTCATAATATTTATATATTTTGAAGTATACACATATCTTTGTAATAAATGTAATGTACAAATTACACACATGCATATTTGTTTACATAGCCTGTGACATATAGTCACATATTATATTTAAATAAAAATGGCTTCTGTTTTTATAAATGTGTAATAAATTACAAAAAAACATATTGTTTACATACATATAATCATATATAGGCTATTATATATATACATATATATATATATATATATATATATATATATATATATATATATATATATATATATATATATATATAATAAAATAAAATTATACAACTGACATGTCTCTGAATAAATGAGTAACACAATATAAATAGCCTACTTTTTATGCCTCTCCTATCAATCAGTGTGCCTTCAAGATTTTTATACTTGGGGACACTATCATTTTTGAAATTGTAGGCCTAACCCTAAAAAGCACAGCTACGCCAGCAGTGAGAGAGTTAACAATTTGTGGAAAAGAAGGAGGGGCCACCGCACTCGACCAGTCCCATTCCAGGAAATGTGCAGCAGCACTCGTCTCGGCCACATCAATATGCTGATGGTTTTCGGGGGAAACAGCGCGCAGGCGTGTTGCAGTGTGGGCGCTGGGTGGATGTGGGGGCCCGCGTGAACAGGGCGGCGTTTCTATGGTTCCTCTTTTATTCTCCACATGCACCTGGGTATATCGCATCTTCTGCTTTTAACGCATTTAATCGGATGATAGGTTGCAGCAGCAAGCTAACGTTACACCGAACCCTGTCACATCGGTCGTGGTCGTGTGGTGTTGTTGATATATTTAAGGCCTCTCGCGCGGAACAAGAGCCTCTTTGGAGCTTTTATGTAATGGTCCGCTCTGGCCAGGAATATTCTGGACTCTCCTCTTAGCGAAGAAAACGTTTACCAGTCAAGACGTTACGTTTGGAAAGGCGTCATCCTCCTAGCATTCAAACTCCAGCCCAGCCCTGACGAGCATCTGTGAATATCACACCGTATCAGAGTTTGGAACGTTAGGTCTCTCCCACAGGTGTCTTTCACATAAAGGATGCCGATCTGTTGAAACAGCTGAGTTCGCCCTTCTTCTTGGCATTTTATTATTCTTGCATCGAAGACAGATTTGAAGTTAATGTTTCGCCAGGAGGTTGGTGTCCTGTCCTTTATACCGTCTTGTTCGTACCTTTTTCAATACGAGCAGAGGAACATGTCTCGGTATAATATCTACAGTCTGCTGGACTGGATCTATGGAGGTGTGGACCCCATGTTTGAGGGCAATGGAGGGCCAGAGTGCGCAGCCTTCCTTTCTCCAAAACAGAGAATACTGGAGACTCTGGTCATTTTGTTGGTCTCTATTCTGGAAGTGGTGGTGGCCTTGAAGAAGCTCAATGTCCCCAAAGAGGTCCGAGATGTTGGGAGAGATGGCAGGAAGAGTAAGGAAGACAGCTGGGGCAAGAACCTGTTGCTTGTGGCTCTGTGCATGACTTTTGGTGTTGAGGTTGGGTTTAAGTTTGCTACAAAGACTGTGATCTACCTCCTCAATCCATGTCATGTGGTCACAATGGTGCAAGTAAGTATATTTATGATACAATCATAATATTTTTTGGAGATGTGGTTCTGCTTATATTGCAGATGATTTGGGCTGGTAACTGAAAGATTGCAGGTTCAAAATCCCAAAGGGTTGCTTCATCCATTAATGCTGTGGCATTGAACAAAACACTCAACTTCAGCTTACTTGAAGGATCTGAACCTGTATTTAGTGTATCATAAGTTGCTTTGGTTAAACTAGCTAATGATTCTGAAGTCGTGAAGACTTACGGCAATTTATTTCCTTTAGTTTCCAAGCTTTGAGTGTCATTGGATGCACTGGTAATTTATTTATTTTTTAATTGCATATCACATAGCTAGAGGCGAATCATAACTTGTTATACCTTCCAATAGCTCCTGGTTGTAAAAAGTATACTTTTTCCACCGCTTATTTGCAGCGGCCTGTTTAAACTGGTGTACAATTTCTCCTCCTTATTGCTTTCATACTTGGAAAAAGAAATTGTGATGCAGAATACTCTGAAGTAACACACCCATGTAACTGGCCCAAATACAGCAGTTAACATTTGAAGTGGATAAAAAACCTTTCATCAAAGTTATACATGAACTTTGAACAACACCTGTTCTTGTCTTAGGACAACTTTGATGATCCATTTCAAATGTTGGTCTACTACTGTAGTATTGTAACTGGTCCAAATTAAAATATGAATTGTGATGGCCAAACCAGATTGACATGATAGTCGAAATAAACATTTGTGATGGCTAAAGTCATCCAGCAAAGTTCAGCTTCTTCCCTAATCAAGCAGCCTGAATCGGCTAATTAAGGTTCCCAGAAACTGTTGATGATATTATATCGGACTCGACTGAAGCGTTGGAACTGCACTCGGGAAGGTCGCTCTCTGCGTACAGGCTTGGGCATTCCTGATTTAAATGATCTTGCTGTGGTGACTAATACATTTTTAAAAAGTTAAAAATTCTATGAAGTAACGCAATCAAGTTTATGTTTACAGAATGTCCACATAGCCCATCTCGTTTGCAAATGCTGTTTACACCATCTCCGTCTTGGTTGAGCCACACAAAATTGCAAAAGGAGCTAAACCGGTAACTGGACAGCGATTGGAACATTAATTTAGTTTTTGATGCAACATCACGAGTTCAACTCTTTTGCTGATCCCATTCTTTTCCCTTTCCCAATGCATATTATCTCAGAGAAGTGTTTATTTTACATAAAAATGAAGAAAATATTTGAAAAGTGAAAAGTGTCCTAGCGTTGATCGGACATCGGCACATCGACCATAATTTTTACATATTTACTGAATAATCATCACAATCTATATATTTTATACTATATTATAAAGTACTGCAATACACTGAGGTGCAAAAAGTATTTGCCACTGTTTGCATCTAATACTATTTATACAGTGCAAAGAAAAGACTCCTATTTTTACTTGGTGATAATAGATCTTTCACCTCTGCCTCAATTTTAAGGTTGTGAAAACTGCATGTACTGTGTTATAATTCAAAAATTATAAAACACTATTTTAGATAAAGTATAGCACTGCTGTCCCTGTCATCTACGCATTACTGATGTATTATATACTGGTGTTTAACTATAATATGCGTTTTAAAATATACTCTTTAAATCGATGGAACCTTATTAGTGTGATGATACCAGAAACATAGTTTCTATAACAGATATTTTTTTTCACATTCAAGTTCATTTGGCAACTGAAAAGGGCTGGTACTGCAGTAATTTCTCTTTAACCTCTCAAATATAAGTTGTACTCAACTGGTTCTGTTTATGGTTAAAGTAGCTAAAAACAGAAGTGGTTAAAAACAGTGGCTATTTATAAAAGGAGTTGTTTGTTGCTTCAACAGAAATTCTTTGAGGAGGTGTTTTTGTGTGTGTGTGTGTTTGTTTTTTTTGTACAAAGATAGCTAATCTCTTCACCTTTGCAGTAACTGATCAAAGTGGTCTGTGATTCAGTTGAAATAACAATGAATTAATGAATAATATTAAATTTAACATTAATCTAGATTCATCTGTGCCAAACAGGGGTTTGTGAGGAAACTGCAGGGGCTTCATTCATCATTATGTTAATTATTTCTTAACATGTAACATTAAAATAAACAACAAATCCCTGTTTCATTTAGTTTTCATTTAGATTTGATTAGACATTATAAAATCATTTTTATAACAATAAAAAATGGCTAAATAGTTGCTAAAACTTAACACATGCCACATAGAAACTTATGCAAGTAACTAATCAATGACGGTACAAACAAATAGTTATGCTAAAATACATAACATTGTTAAATATTTTAATATATTAAAAATGCAAACATGCATCTTTTGGATTGGAACATCTCTCTGTCTTGATGTTCTTGTACTTGTTGCAAAAGACACACAGATTGCAAAGCTAATCTAATGACAAAAGTTTTAGGAAATTTAATGGACAAGAAGCACCATCAAATGAATACTATCAGCTATATTAGGTGTAAATATTTTAAATATTACTCAGACATACACATTTTATTGTAAATGACTGGTTTATGAGAAAGTTCCTGTCATCTATGTGAGTTTATTTTTCATATTGTGCAACTAGGTCAGGAAATCCTTGTTCCGTTAGCGCAGACCAGTCCCCGGATGCGCGTCTTTCACTAGGCCACGGATGCCACTTTAGGCCTCAAATATGTGTTCTCGCCTCGGCACGTGTTTTCAAACGCAACATCTCATTGTAACTTCATAGTTCCACTTATGTCAATAAACTTATTTGTACAAGTTTTACAATATTTGAACAAGGTCACATTCTTATCATCAGGTAAATAATAAAGCCAGAACAGTGGGGAATTGTAAACAGATCATTCAATGAAGTGCTAAACCAATAACATACATAAGGAGTATTCCCAAGTTTCCATGTAGATTTGATTAGACATTATAAAATCATTATTAACGATAAAAAATGTCTAAAGGGGAAAGCAACTTGCTTTATAAATCTTCTGTGCATACAGAATGTAACTGAAACATTATTGACTGTAGCAATAACAAACTTTTTTTAAAGTACCTCCAAACCTTATTCTCATGATATTTTCTCTTCTGTCTCATGAAAAACAAAGCAATCTAATTGTTAATTTGACAGTGTAATTGCACCAGTTAGGGCATGTAAAGCAGAATTATGTCAGCCTCAATAAATGCCAAAAAAATGTAGCAGGAGTAGCTAAAGGTATAGGAGTTAAGAAGACACTGATGTACAGTAGATGCCTACACAGACTATATATACAATAATTGCTTTGTGTTGTTGTCTGCCCAGCCAACATGACATCATGACTTTTGCGTAAACATATACGCCACTTTCGAGTCAGGTGGCGTGTCATCTCTACGCATTTTGAACTATCCGCGTGTATCCGCGTGTATGCGTATATGTCTACGCCATTAACGTCCGCGTCATTCCGCGTGTCTGTACATGCAGTCAAATCTCCAGTCATAAATGCCATTAACCCCAGTGACGGTTAAGTTTAGGGATGGGGTTGAGGTAAGTCATATCTTTTTTTTTACCTAGGATGGTAAGGGAACAGTCATAAATGCCATTAACCCCAGTGATGGTTAGGTTTAGGGACGGGGTTGAGGTAAGTCATATATTTATATAACGTTAAGTCAATGGCGTTCATAAACACGCTGACAGGCGATTATGCGTCTTGATAGCAGCACGCCAAAAATGGAAATACGAATTGGCGTGTCATACACGCGCTACTTCATGAGATCAGTCTGGCCCAGCAGACATGAAACGGCAGTGCAAACATGATTGCTATTTCAGAGCTTTGATGGAGAAGATTAGAATTGAATAGTGACAAAGACGTTATCAATAGCCCTGGCCTACAATCACTTTCATTCACTTTTTTTGTGTTCTGTTTAAGAAAGATAAACAAAAACAACAAAACATGGTTTGAAATGACATATGGGTGAGGAAGTCATAATGCTTCTGGTGTGAATGAGGCTTGTTGATGGCTGCTTCATGCATGAGACGTATAATTGCTTGTACAGATCTTTTTTAAAGGATATAGGCTGGATGAAATACTTTCTAACCCTAATCTAGGTGCAACTCAGTTCACTGTTTCTACACTCTCTCTTTTTACATCCAGAGGAATAACACAATACTTCCCTTTTTAAATTATTAACTAATAGCTAGATGTCTTCATACGATTTTGTTGCATTAGTGGTATAAAGAACAAATTGCACATTACACCAATCACTGTTACATGGTGAGATGTAGTTAACAGGGGTTATTTACACATAATCGGGATAAGTTCAAATAACTGTTAATTATAAAGTTTTCATTTTAAGTGGTTCACTGGGGATTTTCAGACATTCATGAAATTGAGGCATACATAGAAACCATTCCAAAACACCCTTGCATCATGTCAGCAAATTTTGCAACTTGTATATTCTTTAGAAAATGCCCAAAGAGAGTTTAGACTCTATTTGCTTATTTAATAAAACGATAATTTAATTAAATAAGCCCTTGAAATTTTTTCAAAAGGAATGGAAAAAACATTGTTTTATGATCTTAATTGCAGTATTTCTGTAACAGTGTTATCCAACTTTTTACTCCATCTCAGGATGAGCATATTACACAAGAAAGTGAAAGTGGTATCATCCTGTAACGTGACGTCAGATTGTGCTCTAGTTTGACTCACCTGGGATGATGACATCTGCTGACAGGAGGATTCAACTTCCTTCCTTCCTGTGTCATCCTCTCAAAGTGGGAAACGCTGACTACCCTGCCAGCATATCCTAATCAATGTCAGTCTGTGATCTCATTAACCCTGGGGTCTATACCATGAATCCATGAAGTTTAGGTGGCTAGCCAGATAGCTTTCAGTTTAGTTTGCGTCAACCCTGGGTTTTAGGCACCATGAAAATGGTTTGGCTTTTAGTGGTGTTCATCGCCATAGTAGCTTACACTCCACAGCTAACCTGGTCCGGGGCAGGTTATGTTCCAGGTAAGACATCTCAAACCGAACTTGGACCAATCAAGTGTGAGCAAAGTGACGCGTCTGATGCGATAGTCACTCCACTTGTTTCCACTCCAAATTAAAGATCACTATACAGCAAATAATTTTTTTAAGATAAAAATTGTAATGCTTATTTGGAATAATAATTTTGTATGATTTAGATATTATTTATATGATTATTGTACCCTTAACCGATCACGCATGTACAATTTTAGTATATCAATTATTATTACGCACAGTTTAATTGAATGAGTATAAAAAAGTATAAATGGACTTTAGAATCAAATTGCACATTACACCAATCACTGTTACATGGTGAGATGTAGTTAACAGGGGTTATTTACACATAATCGGGATAAGTTCCCGATTAACTTCCCGATTCAAACTTATCCCGATATCTAAATCGGGATAAGTTTGAACTGCGTAATCAATAAAGCTATAAAATGACTACATGTGAGTTTAAATGTTACATGTTCTATACTTTTATCAAATGTCTAAACTAACTTCACAACTTTTACTTGCACTGATATAGCAAGACTATTTTAGTTGTCATCTTTCATAGATACTGTAGATATTTTCTTGCTGTGTAAATTTGCTTAAATTCTTTATATTTTTCTTATCTTTTCTAATATCTCATAATATTCTGTAGTGAATTGTGCTGCTTCTCTAGTGAGAAATGATTCTCAGTTTCACTCTTTTTCAGCATGTGATTGGCTGTTCACGACTGATGTCACACCTAAACTGTTAAACTCAGGATCAAAGCCTGAGTTGATAGAGAAAGTTGATGATCAGCATCATGATACCAACAAAGCCTGGTTGGATTGGTTTGGTTTAATCAACTCAAAACTAATCCTGTAACCCTGAGTTTGTTCAACTACTATCATGACCCCAGGAGTAGACATGGCTCACAGCCCATCCTTTGTTCCCTTTAGCACTGAAAGAAAAGACTGCAAGAACCATATTCTCATAGTGTTCTTAACCAACAAAATTGATTTATCATATGAAAGTAAACAAAAAACTCTAAAATGTAAACATTGAAATTTATTTTAATAATGACAATTTATCTGAAATTTATAAAAGAAACATCTGAAATAATTCTTGAAAAAAAGATTGTTTAAATGGAAAACACCTTGCCTACAAACGCCATTTGTCATTTTAACAGGGTTTTTTTTTTTTTTTCTTTTTTTTTGCTGATGGTGTTGTTGAATTGGTGTGTTTGTATTGCTACATGAGAATAAGTAAAATAAAAATGATCAGAGAATGTATAGATATATTTCTGCCATAATCAAAGTGCTACATAATCCAAGTTGGTTTGAAAATGGTTCTGAATGCAACACTGAACTGGTCCAAAATGGTGTTGTTATCTTCAGGGATCGATTTTTCAGTAGCTAAACGTCTCTTTGATTAACACTTAGCCATTGAAAATGTGATAAACATGTACTGATAAGCACAATTTGGCCCATGGATCAAAGATTGCATTTATCTTTTATCTATATTTTCTTTGTTTGAAAGAGTCCGTTATTGAGCTTTATTACTTCCTCTTTTGCAGATCTTCCTGCTTGCATGTCCCCCCTGTAAAACTGCAATGGTTATCTTTAGGTAAGTACTCAGAAAAGGGTTGCACTGCAGAGAACTGTGTCAACTTTACTTGTGCAATGTGAGTCTAGTGACAATGTAACTAATGTAACATGTGACCTCTCCAGCTTATGGGGAATTCAGACCTCTGCGTATCACCAGAGGCTGTTCTTAAAATAGCCTTTAAAACTTTCTACACCTTTTCTGTGGATCCTTAGGAAACTCTAAATCTAGGGCTGCACGATTATGACAAAAATCATAATTGTCGAATATTCCCTTAAAATTGTAATTGCGATTAAAATATTAATTATGATTATGACAATTTACATTGAATGATGTTTTGAATAGCTTTACTATTGTTTGAAGCAACTACATGCCATATTTTTATATAAAAAACTAGCTAAAAACACTCTTCCTGAAAAAAACTTTTATTGCTTTTCTGTAGCATTAAGCCTCAAATTGTCAACTATACATTGGTTTGGTGTCTTCTTTAAATAAATAAATAAAGTAAAAATATGCATGAGATAATAATAATAGGGGCTTTCGCACTGTGTAATTCTAAGAACTTAAGTTATAGGAACTAGCCACCAGAGCAGTTCCCTAAGAACTAATGTTCCCCTATGGCCATTTTCCTGGTTACATTTGCACAGCCAATAGGAACTCTTACGAACTCTACACTTACGTCACTGGTATTTTCTGTTGTGGTGGGTTCTCTGAAGTAGTCGTGATTCACCTCTCACAACGTAACACGCTCTAAACACACCTCTTAAGAACGCAGAATAATGTAAGTGGACTTTTTTTTTGTAAACGTGGATTTGAACGATTTTTAATTGTGGCATCCGTAATTGTAATTGCGATTAGAAATTTGATTAATTGTGCATCTCTACTCTTAAGTTAGCTATGTCAGTGGCCAACACTTTACAGGAACAGTACATGAATAATCTTGTACTAATACCTGAATTAATAATTTCCGTCCTTTGAACTAATGATGAGTTAAGACATGTACTAATGAAGAACTAACCTTGACGACATGAGTCATATGAATTCCTGCATGAATATACCATCTTAAATACACGTCAGTACATGCTTGTTAATTGATGTATTAATTAACACTTTGGGGTAAAAACTAAATCAAACATGCTCTCTAGATTAGAAGGAAGTTGTATTAAAAGGGCACAATGTAAAATTGTTCATAAATTTCCCACCAGCAACTGCATTGTTTCCCCTAGGATTTTTTTTTTAGGGAGAGGGGGGATAAAAGTACACTACCTGCTACTGTAGCGGAGTGGGCATGTAATTTTTTTTATTATTATTAGACATCAAAAAGAATGTATAATAATTCAAATCTCTCGAATAATTTTACTACAGCTATTATAGTTTTTTTTTTACTATTACAGCTATCGATTGAGATTAACGAATCGTGAGAGGTTTTTGAAGTATTTAGATCTATTCCCATCACATAAAGTGTTGCTGTGATTGAGCAAGCAAAGGACAGTGAGTGTGTCGATCGCGAGAATGAAGATTGCAATGCAGTCTCTCTACTCTCTAATGCAGTAGACACGATGATGTAAATACAGTTAACGTTAGAGTTTCGTTGTGCAGTGTAACGTGCGTCATTGAATTCATAACGAGTTTGGCAAGTGTCCAGACAAACTCGCGCTGTGATTGTTCTTTGATCGCTTTCTTTCTGTATATAATTCACAATTTAAATAAAAAATTTTTTATCATCCTACTAAAAGAAACGATGTGAAGTTGATTTTTAATCACTGGCCTGACTTACTGATGCAAAAACAGTATTGAATGATTTTAAAGTGAAAGATTACCTGTCTGAACTTGAACAACAACACATCAGCTCGATCCGAGGCCAGCTCTTAGCAAGTTGAGCAAACAAGTCGTCGGTTAAATGTTTGAAAATTTCCAGAGAAAATAAAATTAATCCATTGTTTCTTCAGAGGCTCGGACGAAGGAACTAAAATATACTTTTTTATTCATGTGTACATCCGAACACTGATCAACTGCCATGCTTCGGCTGCGCAGCTCCGTCTCGTCTGTTATGATTGTCTCGTCTGTTATGAGGTTATGATATCGTTAAGTACCTTAAACGTAGCTGAAGTGCATCCGTGACCAACTCGAAAATCAGATTGCATAGCAGAGAAAATATGATGGGATTCAAAATATTCAATAATCTGTTTATTAACCTGACATTTAAAGAATTTAGCAAGACATGGCAGGATAGATATCGGTCTATAACAATTCGGATCTAGAGTGTCTCCCCCTTTGGAAAGGGTGATGACCGCATCAGCTTTCCAGTCTCTAGGGATCTCACACGATACAAAAGAAAGGTTAAATAGGCTGGTAATCGGAGTTGCAATCATTTTCGCAGATAATTTTAGAAAGAAAGGGTCCAGATTGTCAAGACCAGCAGATTTATAAGGATCTAGATTTAACAGCTCTTTCAAAACATCAGCTGTCCGGATTTGCGTAAAGGAAAAGTTAGGATGGCTTGAGCAAGTTGGTGTGGCAGGTACAGAGCTCATAGCCAAGATAGGAGCAGCCAAATGAGAAGCATGAGCAGCCACAGCAAAATGCTTGTTAAAATTTTGGATTATTGAGAATTTATCTGTGGTAACAGTATTTCCAAACTTTAATGCAGTGGGCAACTGGGAGGAGATATTCTTATTCTCTATAACCTCCATGAATGATTCACCATTTTGAACGAATCGGTTGAGTCAAAGATTCAATGACCCATTCATTAACATCTGTCTCATTCTTGAATGAATCAACCATTTAAACGAATCGTTTGAATTAATGAATCAATGACTCATTAATATGGCTGCCTGCCGCCACCTATTGGACATTTAGTGTTATGTTTATATAAGTAGCCTAGTATCTTTCCAATATTTCTTACTACCACTGAGGGAAAAAAAATCTCACGCATGACCTCAACTGACAAACAACCGGAACCAAACTTTTTATTTTATGCCTAATGATGGATCAGACCTGTTTGCCCAATAGTGGCAAGACGCATGTTTAAGGACATCTGACAAATTAGTTTGTCCGTCAAGAAAAAAAAATCTCCCATCCCCACACAACATCACTTCTTTGTCTTTCACTGCCCTGACAAGAACGTCAGTCTCCTCGGCTGTGAACACTCTTTTTTGCACACTTCGGTTAAATAGCAACAGCGCCCAAGACCCGCCCACAAAGTTACTCGCGCTTCACGCTGGACCCTTGCGTTAAATTAGGGCCCATTGACTTTGAATCAACCAGGAGTAGGTCACTGATGCTTCACGACCCTTACCATATGCCGATATTACCATACAATGACCCAGGAAGTTGTGTACTAGAACCAAAAGTTGTACATAGTAAATGTTGGTGATAAAAAATGGTGATATGGCAAAAAAAATGTTATAATGCCCTAAAAATCTCTGGATCATACACGGGTGAAGAAGCAGAAACAATTGGTAGAAGCGTTGCTTATGCACAAGCATACATCAAAACTGCCTAATGTTACTGAATGAAATGTCGACCCAGTAAGGGGTCAACCCAGTTAAGGGTGTTGATTGAAGCGATCTACTTAACTTAATATGTTGTCCAATTCTTTTGTTCCATAGCATAAGTATTGTCATACACTACAGAGAATAATGAGCTTTCCACAAAGGCAATTAAACACACATTTTACAACCGTATGCATTCATCCATTAATTTTGCAATATTCCTCATATTTCATCGAAATCAATACTCGGCTGCTAAACAAAACATTAAAACAAGCTTTCAGAACTCAAGACTTAAAAAATAGAAAATGAATAAATAGATTTTCTTACCTGGCTGGTACTTCTCACTATGGCGACATGCACCTCCTTCGCCCCACCATCATCAAAATGCGTTGGAAATGGTCACATCTGGCATTTCAAATGGCGAAATTAAACCCATTGCATTAGTTTAAAGATTGATAATTAATTGTAGTGAGTAGTTAAACAGTTTAAGTTAATTAAGAACAATAAAATATTGTATAGGCGGAAAACAAAATATATGTGTGTAAAAAAAAAAAAAAGATTAGAATAAAATTAACAGTGCCACAAAATTTTTTCAACTAAATAAAATAACAAAACAATTTTTATTGTAATCTTTTGTTGTTTTCTATAAATAGAATTCCACTGTAGCTCTTTGCATATCACTGTCGCAGCTGGTTATGACAAGAACTCTAATTTTTTTGACTTTTATATTTCACAGTAACATGTTACTGTGACACAGTAACAAAAGATCACAATAAAAATTGTTGTGTTATTTTGTTTTTGTAATTGAAATTAAGAGTAAATAACAGATAAATTGTTTGGATCCAATCTTATCACATCGTGTCTTGATTGGACACAATGTAAATCTGCTTTGAAACAATCAGTGTTGTATAAAGCGATATATAAATAAACATGACTTGATAATAAACATTGTACCACAAGCTGTCCATTAAGCCTAACTTGTATTGAAGCCACATTTTTCCTTTAATTTCTCCTTATGTAAGTAGTGTAAGTAAGTAGTGTGTAATATTTAGTGTCTGAACATAAACATAAGCAATTGTGAAGAAAAAAAAAAAAATTTGTTAACAGAGCGGTGTTAATGTCCCTATTTGGACTTTCCATTATAACTAACATGGTGGTTATAACTAGGGGTGGCACGGTACATGAAAAAACACCCGAACCGTTCGGTTCGCTTGTCTCGGTTCGGAGCGTGTGTGCGTCTCACGGTTCGACGCATGCGCAATGCAGCCTCGTGCCCGTATGTGACGTGTGTTTTCTTTTCGCGCGACATAAGCTTGTTCGACTTGGACCGGCGCTGCACAGAGCGACCGGTGAATAACATCAAGCTAGTGCGAGAGCGACGGCTCTGTATGCTTTTCAATCACTTTAGCGTTGTATAGACCATTTCACAAGATGTAAACAACACTGGTCCAGAAACACTCCCTGTTTCAGTTTGTAACTGTTTTCTTTACTTCACATGTAAAGAAAACATCTTAAAGATGTTTGTTTAACTTTTTGATTCAGTTTTATATGTTCTGTTGGTTGTATTTTATCCCAGCTTTTATGTAGTGTTAAAAAACTGAAACAGGAAGTGCTTCTGGACCAGTGTTGTTTACATCTTGTGAAATGGTCTATAAGTCTATGGTACAAGTCCAGTGACTGGGAACATTTTGGATTTCATGTTATGATATTTTAATATAACGCTACAGTGGCACTTTATGTTTAGATAAGAGCTTCAGTCAAATGTTTCCAAATCCTGCACTTTAATTTCAAGTGAAAAAAAGTACCCTCACCCTCTGGGAATAGAAGCATTGTTGATACTGTCTTTTGTGTTGGTTGAACTAATGTTTAACTTTAAGTTTACGGCCTTTGCTATTGCTATAGCTAATTATAGGCAATGAGGTTTAATGTATATTGACTTATTCTTAAAAGACAGTGTTTTAAGAGTTCCTCTTTTATTCTTTTAAAAGATAGAATTTTTGTAAGAGCTACAAAAGTTGGCAGTTGATAAATGCAAGTTAATTTCTTTGTGTAAATAAGATTTGTGTGATAAAAATGCACAAGTTCTTGTAGACATAGTGATACACATTCTCCTTTTTTTTTGCCAAATAAACGAAAAGCATGTCAATTTCTTCTCTCTTGCTGTGTCAATCTCACCTAGCTTTCCTCTGAGATAGTCCCAAAATGTGCTAAAAGTCAAAGAGTCAAATTCAGTTTGTGCATGATTGCATGAATATCATTTTTTTATACTGTATCCTAAAGTGTTAAGCTATATATCACATGCTGAAGTACATTTCTGGAGTGTTAAAGATTAAAAGAAAAAAATAACAAGAACCGTACAGAACCGAAAACCGTGACCCTAAAACCGTGATACAAACCGAACCGTCGGTTTCGTGAACCGTGCCACCCCTAGTTATAACTAACATGGTGGTAACAATTTCCTCACAGGAGCTTCTAATGTCATGCATGCTAGACATGCTGTACTGGTAATGTCACCAGATGGCAATAAATAATAAATAAGCTCAGGGATGACCTGAATTTAGCATTTGTCGAATTATAAATTGATTTGGACCCTTTCAAAATGGGTCACGTGTGCTTGTATCTAGCCCCCTTTCCCTGTGCTTTCTACATTTTAAGGTGAAAAACTATAGCAAGTGTATTGGAGACATTTACCTCTTTAGTGACTGCTGTGGCTAAACATTTCAAAATAGATTGTGACCCTCAACTCTTGGGTGAGTGTTAATGCATTTCACCATAAATTCACTAAAACACCATCAAGGAACTCTACTAGTTGACAGATTAATGTGTATTTGCTGCAAACAAGTGTTCATGACATCAGATGCCTGTTAGCTTGCATTTGCAAAGCAGGAGGTTTTGAGCCAAGTAATGCCTTTGGCTAGCCTGACTTCGTCATACTCGTATTTTAGTGAGATTGTGAGTCTGAAACTCCTCCATAGGGCTTTGATTATGAGGCGTGTCTTAACCGAACCAGAAAAACAAAACAAAACTCTGCACTCAATTGGATAGTCGGTAGACCTACAACCAATCAGAGCAATGCAGTTAGGCAACTACTTTACATATCACAGTTGTCAACTGTCTACAGAAATTTCTTACTGTATTTTAGAAGTAAAATAACGAGTGTTGCTTCTTTTACTTGGTCCTCCATGAGTGCGACCAAAGGAGAAACCACAACGACCACAAGCTTTTCATTGCGTCCCATCTTCTTAGCAACCATCGGAGCCAGCTGATAAGTTACACTTTTGCCGAATCATGTAGGAAGGATGGCAAAAATATCTTTCTGATCGACAAATGCCTTGATTGCAGTTCTCTGTTCGTCTATTAAAATGAATGCGCTGTGGATTTATTTTACAACAGACGCGACGACGGAATCTATACATCTCAATTCTCCAGCTGCAGTCATCTTTGAGGGAAACCAGTTAAGCACTCTTTGATAACGTGATGATTACGTCCTTGCAGATCATCTTTCCATCATCCTTTAAAGCCCACCCTGGCAGTTTGATTGGCCCGATCATTTTTTGACTGATCAATTACTCCTCAATGGATCGAGTCCAGACCGAAATTCCCGACCCAAAAATGTTGCGGACGGGCGTCAGGGCCGTATTAAAGGAGCTAAACGCAAGTCTCTGAGTTTTTGCAGAACTACGCCCCCTCTGGCGACAAGTGAAACTGCATGTGCGCTCACACACACATACACGCACATTTGCACGAGCTGTTCATAACCAAAGGAGCATCAGGCGCACACTGTGCGGCACACATCTTTTGTTACAGTCATAATGAGGTAATACAGTTATAAATCTGCAGGTCATTTAAAATATATAAAAGGAAAGGGATTCGAGTAGCCTACACACTTATGTGTGTGGGAGGGGGAAACAGGGGTAGTAGAAAACTTCGGTTTTTGTTTCCATCTATCTCTATATTGAACTGTTTTATGTGCTTACTGTAGCCACGTATGATTGTATAATTATGGAAACACGTTCATGAACAATATAAGTTATTACTTTGGATAGGACCCGTTTGAGCCCTAGAGCAGACCGGAGATCTCTCCGTTTGTTGAAAGCTTCCCGATGTTGACTCTCGTCTTATTCCGACGCCTGGCACTGACAGACAGAAGTTGTATTGTCTTTGTCTCACGTGGAGTTTTCGTTGGGGTTTGGAATGAACTACAAGCCGGTCTCTTTGGGGCTGTTTACACCTGGCCACAATGCGTTTTCTCAGATCGATTCCATAACACCTGGTCACATAAATGTGTTTTTGCAAAACGGATATAATCTAATCTTCAATTCCTGCGCTGTATTGGCTACAGAATTCATGAAGTGCACGTCACCGAAAGCAACAGATATGAGCTGCATTTTATTATTCATCGGCTAATTTCAAAATTAGCAAATACAGCAATAAGAGAGAGCGGCAACAGCCCTGGTTGCCTGGTAAAGATCATTTCATTTCTTTACTTTACTTTTAACGAAGATGGTAGTGTTAAGCGTCTGCGACTTACTTTCACTTTGATTTGCGATAGATTGCGGCGCACTGGCTTTATGAATAGACGCTCAGCTGCTCATCTGAGGTGATGCGCGTCGTCATATATGACTAAAATAACATGACATAACCTATAGCCTGCTTTCAACAACCAGATGCATTTACACTTGTCCAGTTTTGTCTGGAATACGGCCCAGAACACGTCCTCAAGTGATTTGAGCGATCAGATTCAAATCCGTCTCTAATGCATTTTGGAGGGCAACCTGGTCTTTTCACGATCGAATAGCTATCCGATCACAGAAAACGCATGAAGTGACCAGGTGTAGGCTAAATAGCTCCTTTGAATCCATCTTCTACTTTTGTGGAAAGTTGACTAAAGTTGTGTCGCTTGAGTTGTCTTCTCTGATACGGAGAATGGCGGGAATACACTACCTGCAAGACATAGGCACATAGCCAGGCGAGCGTGAACACGCATGACGTCACGGCCAGTCTCAGATTCGAGCCCGAATCCCCCTTATTTATTTTACTGTACAGGATTATGGAGGCGATCTCAGTGATCAGTGAAGGGCTCATTCAGCCCATCAGGCGATTGTTGAAGCATGTATGGGTTAGAAAACGGCTATTTTTAACATGAAATGTTGCGCAATGCACCTTTAAGACAGGGTGGTGCCCATGGGCACTTTACCTCAAAAGGCCCCCTATATTTAAATATGTAAAATTCAAAATGTACATCAATTAATTGATAGCGTCAATTCACATTTGCCTAACGTAAATAATAATACATCTATCAGCTTTCTTACCTTTACAGGCATGAATATGGTTCAGGGTGGAAAAAAGTGAGAAGGTTTTATTACCCCTCTAGGGGGGTCCGGGGGCATGCTCCCCCGTAAGAAAATTTTAAATATTCCATATTTTAAAGCATCAATCTGATGCATTTTGAGATGTGTTTTTTGCCAACCTGGGGAGAGCTGGAGAAACTTAAAGGGGGGGTTGACTGCGATGTCACTTTTTTCATTTTAAATAGTGTGTAATGTTGCTGTTGGTGCATGAACAGTATCTGCAAAGTTGCAGCGCTGAAAGTTCAAAGTAAGCAGAGATATCGTCTTTTAAAAATCAGGAAGTATAATTGCCTACAAAAACGACTGGATTGGGACTACAGCTGGGTTATGGCTTCCTCAACAATGGATACAATTTATGTTTGATTATGTTCCTGAAAATGACGATCGTAATCTAGCTCTCTGTGCTGGGCATTTTACGGAAGACAGCTTCCAGAATCTCCATGAGTTCAACTCCAGATTCAACAAGAAACATGAAGCAGTTCTGACTTTAAAACAAGAGGCAGCAGTGTTGGGCCACAATCTGTAAGTAGGCTAGGACTTCATCATTTTAAATGTGCATGTATAATTCCAGACGTAACGTTAGCCTTGTGTTTTATTTTTTTTTTTTTTCAAATGCCAGCGCTGGCTTATATATAGCCACTACTAGTTAGCCTATGCTAATCAATATAGCCACTACTAGTTAGCCTATGCTATTTTGTGTCCACAAAAAACTCGTACAAACATTATGGATCTTAAATTTCTATAAGTACTAATGTTTTAAACGTATTTTTCATCTATATATGCTTTATGACTTTATTTTCGATTTGATCAAGAACGTAAACATGCCAACGCTGTTTGAGTATGACATTAGTAGCCAGTCAGTTGCTATTGTTGCCAGTCAGATGCTATTGTGTAAAACAAACGTGCAAAAAGTAAAAAAATGTAGCAAATTATCATTCAGAAACGTTTATTAAGAGCCGTGTGTGGTGAGGTTCTGTTTGACTCTCTTCATCGCGGGTTTCTCTGTCTGATTCTGCCTCAAACTGATACTGCAGTTCGACACATATTTACATTCTGGACCGGAGCTCAAGTTTCGCCCGTAAAGGTAATGGGCGTTAAAGCTTCCGGACAACGTGAGCGACAGTTTTGCCAATCACAACACACCGGGCCAAACTAACCAATCTGAGCCCACTACGTGTTTCTGAGGGAGTGGTTTCATAGAATCAGGAAGTCAGCCGCTCGTTCAGGGGACAGATAAAGCTGACAATAAAGCTGAAGTTTATGAAAAATAAGACTTTTAAAAAAAGAAAAAACACAAATACATGGTATATTGCACCCCATAAATACAATTATGCAAAGAAAAAAAGCAGTCAACCCCCCCTTTAACTTAAGCCATGAGTCAAATATATTATGGCCTCCGTAGAGTAAATCGAATTATACCAATCCAATACCAGCTCAATTTCTATAACTCTGTGTTGAACTGATAATCACTATTTTGTGTTAAACACAATCTACTTAATACAGACAACTTCATTATAAAGAAAAATAACAAATAAAAAAATCAATAAATAAATATGATCATAACCTATGACAAAAAATCTATTATAAACTAGATTAGTAGGTAACTCAGCAGTAAAATTTAGTCTAAAATAATCATAAGTGCACAATAATTGTATAAAATCTGAACATTTAGTGAAAAACATTATTTAGTGGGGAACAAATAAGAGACACTAAATCTGTTAAAGTTTTCATGTATTAAGTTTAGCAGAACTGCTTCTTCCTTGATTTTGCTCAAGCAATTACATGCCCAAAGTCCTTTTCTTTGTTACCGTCTCCACTTCTTATAATATTACTCTGTAAACGATTCGCGCTACTGTAACTTTAGCATTTTTCGACAAGGCAGCACTAATGGTCAGAACACCGGCTCCGTCTGTTCCTGTGATGTTCTCACAACAAAATTTTCGATCCCTGGAATATTTTGAATTGTAGCTAAACGTCTAGCGTCCTTATCTTTCTGTAACTTCCTTTTTGCAAAACCACTCAATTGACATCTGTCCATGTTTGATTTAGATTCATTTTCTGTAGCTGTTAAAAAAATGAATGACACATTTGCGCGTACCTGTTGTGGACCCACTCAACTCTGACAGATTGGGGAGGGGGGAGTGATAGTGGTCATGTAATCGTTATTTATTTATAATTTATTATTAGTGGTGCTTGCTGAAAGCAAGGCAACACTATTACTATTGTGTTTTTTGAGTCGGCCAAAAAGTTTGACGCGCTACTCCTCCCGCAGTTTTTGTCACAGACTCATGAATGAGGTCTCAAATCGTGCGGGATATTCGGGAATGGTGTGCTATGACTTTTCTAAGCGATCGGGGGTACGATGTTCGCCCGAAGGGCGAACAAATTTCCCAAAAATCCCATAGACTTAACATTGCGACAAACTTTAACGATTCATAGCTCCGAGCGAGGATTTCACAGAAGCCTGCGATTTACCACATTTGAAGAGGCTGACAGGCTCTGTAAGAACATACCTCACAATGGGGTAAAAGTTGCATCCCTGGGGGGCAGGAGCTGCCCAAATTTTCCCCATTGACCCCCATGTTATTTATTATTAGTGGTGCTTGCTGAAAGCAAGGCAACACTATTACTATTGTGTTTTTTGAGTCGGCCAAAAAGTTTGACGCGCTACTCCTCCCGCAGTTTTTGTCACAGACCCTTGAATGAGGTGTCAAATCGACCGGTTCATTGAGGAGAGGTGTGCTATGACTTTTCTAAGCGATCGGTTCTACGATGTTCATCTGGCGGGTGATAAACTGGACGAAAAAAGTCCCATAGACTTAACATTGGGACAAAATTTGTAAGATCATATCTTTTGACCAGAAGCTCATAGAGACTTGGGAGTGGGCTCTATTGCATCGGCCTATCAAGCAGCCAATAAGTAGTGACAAAATAACTTCATAGCCGTGCCCTAGCAACCATTTAGGGCAACCCTAGCAACCATAAAAGAACACTTTCAAGCCATATCTCAGCTCCAGAAAACAGAAGAAACATGGAGTTTGCCTTTTTTGACTCAGACTGTCAACTAGTCTTTAAATATTATCTCATAAATTGCATAATCACACCATAGCAACCATATAGGGGTACCCTAGTAACCCTACAAACACATGAGTAAGCCACATCTCAGCACCAGAACATTGTACAGACATGGTTGTTGGCTCGTATGCAATAATGTACCACACTCTAGCCACCGAGCGAGCTTTTTGCCACTGCAAGCACCACTTCACATTTTCTTCTGGAAATGTACATTCTAGTTATTGTTATTATTGTTAAATTAGTGTTCATTAATGAGTTATGTATGGTCTTTCAAGAATTTCAAGTTAATAACAGCAATTTAGGAAAAATATTTTTTAAGCTTGTCATGTGGTGCTTGCCTAGTGGTTGTGAATAGTTGGTGCCCCTGGGCACTGGCCCAAGTGCCCTTATGAATAATCCGGCCCTGGGCGGGGTTCAGGCTGGCATCCAGGCTAGCCTTTGGCTGCTTTGGGTTCCTTTTGTATTATGGGGACTTGTTTTTGACCAGTAAATTGGAACTGACTTGAACTCAACACCAGAGATATTGTTCATCTCCCTAATGTGGTTTGAAGGAATATTTTTAACCAAAGTCCAACTAAAAATGTAAAGAACTGTGTAAACGATAAATAATATTACTTATTTAATATTTAGTAATTTAACTGAATTATTTATAGGGATACATTGATAATGTTTTTTCATGGCCGATTGGCTTTTTTTTTTACGAGGAAATAGCAAATAAAGAAATTGCTGTTATTTTTTTAAGCAAATGCATTTCATTATTTGCACTATTACAGGCTAAACTTACCTTGAACAAAAACATTTACAAGTATAATTTCAAAATTTAAAGGAAAAACAGAATGGCCTGACTTTCAGCTTTGTAATTTAATGCTGCATACAAAACACAACTGCACAAAACAAAAACAAAACAGCAGATGGACTGAATGAAAATGCAAATGTACTCTCTGACAGTACTTATGGAACAGCTGCGATATAGTGTTTCCCTGCTGTACACAAAGCACAAACAAAAACAGTATTTTCTCTTTTAGGCGCACATGTGCTCTCCTCTTTGTGTTCTCCTCGCATCTTCAGCGTGTCCCATCTCTGGCCTGTGTCAACGTACGGTTTACAAATGACATTGACATTTGTAATTTTGGGACATGATTCCACTGCAGTTTGTGTGCAAATCCGGAACATAGATCGGCCTAAATGAAACAAGCAAAACCCATCCAGTTCCAATTGTTGGCCATTCGAACGGTGCATCTCTGGTGAATTAATTTTCTCTATACGCATTTAAAGCAAATGGGTGCCTATTTTGCTTTTGAGTTTGCTTATTTTGTAGCAAACTCAAAAGCAAAGACCAGGAGATTTGGGTATCTCTTTAGCTCTTTTGAGATTTTTTTTGGCTGCAGTCATCAAGTCTAAGTATTAGGGGTTTCACAACTACTGATTTTTGCTAGTCGGCTAGTTTTGCATAACAGTCAACGACTAGTCATTAAATGGTTTATTCTAGGGGTGTGCGATATGACTCTGTCTCCACGATCTGCTTTTGAAGAAATATGGTAGTATCGTGTTACAGTGCATTCTATCAGTTCTGGCGCCTCTGTCTGAACTGTACAACGCGACGTAGCCTACACATCACACGTTAAGGAATAGGTACGGGACACTGCAATTAACAAAAGTTCATTATTTGCATAAGCCTTGCCGGTTAAACATTTAATTCACGCGCTGTTCTAACGTGCGCTTTCCTGAGCGCGCGGCATACCCCCGACGCTCACAGGCACTAGAAGCCTGTCAAACAGCGCCTGAATACTGGACTAAGTTATCTTTCGAGTCTTATTATGCTAATACTGTTAAATACACACAATGTTTACATAAACAGAATTGGCTATGTCTAAAGTGAAAGCAAACATTTGAGAGAAAATCTGGTGTGTAATATGGGTCTATATTAAACACGTCGCATGCTGGTCTAAAAGCGACAGTAGTACTCGTATTTTCCTCACTATAAGGCACTTAAAAGCCTTTAATTTTCTCAATCTGGCCTTTTCTCAAGCATTATAATCTGGAGCGCATTATATATAGATCAATTGCTCGCGCTCGTGTCCATCTTATGCTCGCTTTGTCACACGGCCAGTTCAACCTCGTATAAATCAGGTTATGTGTGTCTCCCGCTCACGAGCGCTCTCTTAACACACACACACACACACACACAAACAGACACACTGTCCCCGGTGCTGCTCGCGCGTCACAGAATGTGCATAAAGCGCTCCCCGTTCACAGTAATCGGGTCGTCTCATTCAACAGCTGTTGCTGTCAGCGAGTCAGGCTGCGAATGTAAGTTACGTGCCCGCCCCAGCGCGCGCACGCTTACTAAATAAATGCCTCACCTCTGACGCCACGCATTCGCTGCATTCCCTTTAGCACATCTAGTGGATGCATAACGCAAACCCAGTCAAACGTTTGAAAAATGTTCTAAAATAGGTCATTGAAGGTGCGCCTCAAGGCCAATTTATACTTCTGCGTAGGGTGCGCGCAGTAGGTACGGCGTAGCATACGCACAGACGCGTCCCATTGCGCGTACCCTTCGCCGTCGCCTGACGCGCACCTCCTCAAAAATGTAACTACACGTCGCGACGACGCGGACCGCAAGATCGGTGATTGGTCGGCTTGGTAGCATCGCATTTCCTCCTACGCATTTCCGCACGTACCTTCTCACGCATTTCCATCACTGTCTATGATTTCCACACGTACCATCTCCTCCGACGTCTTCTCTCATTTCTGCCTTTCAGTTTAAGTAATTTCACTAAAGTGAACTGTTTTTCCACCTCAATAAGCTCCAACTCCAACATGATCCACTCTCTTTCAATCGCTATTGCTTGTAGTACCCTAGCCGCGAGGAATGTAAACACAGTGGAACATTAAAACTCTCCACCGCCAACTAGCGTTTCGGAGCAGTACTGCAGAGCAACAAGACCTGAACGCAGAAGTATAAATGCTCATAACGGCGTCGCCTACGTGCGTAGCCAACGCCGCACATTACGGCGTACCCTCGACGCAGAAGTATAAATTGGCCTTTATAGTGCTTATAGTATATAGTACTGCCGCTTGTACTTAAAGGGATAGTTCACAAAAAATATGTATCTATAAATATATGTCATCATTTTGTTTCCGACTAGTCGACTAAGGCCAACAGCGCCAACTAGTGGTTGTGAAAGGCAGTCTTTAAAGGTGTTGCTCTTATGGTGCTTTTCCATTGCATGGATACAATTTGGCTCGGCTCGGCTTGCTTTGGTTCGGTTTGCACTTCGACTGCAGTTTAGTACCAGAGGAACATCTGCACCTCATCTACTGACTGGTCACTATGATTCAGCCATTTCTTTATGTGAAGTTTTTTTTTTTTTAAGCAAGTCGTTTAATAAAAATTGTGTGAAAAATAATAATGTGGTGGCTGTTGCTGACTATTTAAATCTAGCGTGTTTAGTGTTGCATATCCAATGACGCTGGTAGTGAAGATTCTCGCTGACCAATAAGTGATCTGTATTGTTGTAATGTCACATTTTAATATCGGTACGGTTCGCTTGGAACCTCAACATAGGTGGTACCATTAAAAGCGAGCCATACCATTTAAAGCGAGCCATACCAAGCAGTGAAAAAGCACCATTAAATAGACCCTCAGAAGTGACCACATAACCACAGCATTTGGATTACCACGGTCCCCCTTTGATAGTTCTAATATCTCCTCACACAATGCAAATTTAAACCATAAGTACATTCACCTGTTTTTTTTTTACAAAAAAACCTGTTCACCTGTTTTTTTTTTACACCTGTTTTGCTCCATCTTACAGTCTTGTAACTTTAAATAGTTACAGGCACATACAACTTATGTGTTGCAGAGTTTGTTAAAAGATTATATAGATACTTTACTTTTAAAAACTGTTTACAAATTTACAACAAGGTGTGTTAACACATCATATATATACCATGTGATGACACAGAAAACCATGAAGCAAAAAAGCACTATATATCCATGAAGCCAGAATAGTCTGACAAGAAGTGTCCCTCACAGAAGTTTTCAATGCAGAATCGCTCAGATGATTCTTTGTGTCCCTCATGATGCTTGATCATGGATGTCTAAGGTGGTATTCTACCCAGGTAATCTACCTGGCATCTATTCTTATGGCATTTACATTTTTGTTTGATTTATGAAAGATGCTGCTGCAATCTTTACTTTAAACACTATTTGTGTTTCTTCTGCCGGAGTCTCTTCGTCATCTGGGTCTGATTCCTGTTCAAACATGTACGGCTGAATGCCATACAAAACACCGGGTTTCTCTCTCTCAGCCATTCTGCTTCGACAGACTGTTTATTGCCATAGGTATGCAAGTTACATGCTCATGCAAAGGCAGGGCGGGGAGATGCTGCTCATTTACATTTAGGGTGGTACACACCAAAACAGGTCATTGTTAAAACAGACCCCAAAAATTACATTTTCAAATGGTTATAATAAATTAACTGTGGGGTATATTGTGCTGAAAATTCACAAATATATTCTGGGGACACCCGAAACCTCTTGTTAAAAGGGACCTTTAAGAACTTGGACATATGATTACAATCAAATATTTGTTTGGTTTCATGTTTCATTTGTTTCTTCCCTGTGCCTTTGTGTCTTGTTTGATACTAGATTTTGATACTCTGGTTAACTTTCTTGCTCTGATTGCAAGGATAAAAGACAGTATACAATAAGTTACACTGGATAGATCACTCAAACTTCCTCATATTTCATAATTTTGTGGAAAATTAATAGAAATGATCATTCTTTATAAAGAAATGTGATGTAAACATATGGTATTTTCATATTTTAATATCAGTATTTTTCTAAATATGTAAGCCTTTGGATTTAAGTCCAGACTTAGTTGTTTTGTGCATTCCTGTGACCATGAATAAATGGAAGCAGGCTTTACTGAATAGGTACTGTATGAGTGTTCTCTTTTTATGTGTGAAATAATGAGTGTTCTCTTTTATGTGTGAATTACTGTTTGATTCAGCATTATTAATGTGTACTCCTGAGGTAAAGGGCGGGGTTTAGGGTAGCTCTTTGGGGCTGGCGGGGTATGACGCATCTCCTTTTTATTTAAAGCGGCCGCTTTGAAACGGGTCACTCAAAGACGCACATCAGAAAAGGGGTAGAAAAGGGGCTTGTGGAGCTATAGCTATTATTATAATAATGAGGAATTCAGACCCAAGCATTGCAGTTATGTTTTATATATACCACAACGGAATGATTTATATGTAAAAATGAATGATTTAAAAGAATGATATGTACCCTTTAAGCCGGGATCGTTCGCCAGCGTGAAACGGTGTCTTGAATAAAATGGGCCTATTTTTTTATAAGGTGCCATGTTTCTTTTTCTTTTTGAAGTTGTCGCCCAAGTAAACACAGTTCATTATGATCATTTCATTAGCGTTGCAAAGGTTAAGGAAACAGTTTAATTTCCTTAGGTTCCTGAGGTTTTCAAACCCGCAGTCAAGATGTAATGTATTTGTTATTTGTCACGTATGTCTAAAATCAGGAATCTTTCTTTCTGGTTCTAGAGTTCCCAGTTCTCCCCGTTGAAATCGGGGAGCTTGCGAGATTGGCTAGTCTGCAGAGATCGCTAAACCACTCCCCCTTGACACAATAATTTCCTTGGCAAAAGCGCATACTCTCACTGCTAACAGTCTTCTGGCAAAGCAGAGATATCTATCTGTCTAGAATATCTTTTTGTATTTTTTATTATTTACAACTTATTTAAGTATTGTGGGATTGCCTTCTTTATGCATGCCACATATTTGTCTGCTTCAAGGCAGCATAACTGTGTTCCTGTAGTGTTGATAGATATAGTGTTGCTGTGAGCTTTCTACTGTGATTTTTAACATTTTTTTTTGTTGTTATTTTGAAGACTTCAGGTCCACATGCTGAATGGAGCCCTTCTAGCTCTTCTCTTTCCAGTAGTCAACACTAGACTGGTGAGTATATTCATTATAATAATGTAAAGTTATTAAATAAAGTTACCAAGTTACTTACACTATAGCAGTGGTTGAAAACACTTCAGTTGTCAAGTATTCCTCACTGTAGACTGTAGCACGATGACGTTGTGTAGTGACGTAATGTATGTTTTAGTGCACGTGTACATTCTGCCAACTGGCGATGTAAGGTATGTAGTTAAAACGTATGCGCCATATAGGCTTTTGCAATTGGTGTTTGGTTTTTTTATGCACATGCACAAGTTCATTTGTAGGCATGCTTAAAGGGTTAGTTCACCCAAAAATGAAAATTAAGTCATTAATTACTCACCCCCATGCTGTACCAACCCCGTAAGACCTTCGTTCGTCTTCGGAACACAAATGAAGATATTTTTGATTAAATTTGAGAGCTGTATAACTACCACATTGGCTCCTAAGGGACTGCCTCTTGACGGCCCAGAAAGTCAATGAAGAAAATGTTTAAATATCCCAAGTGACTACCGTGGCTCAACTATATGTTTATCAAGCGACGAGAATACTTTTTGTGCGAAAAAACAAACAAAAATAACGAGTTTATTCGACTATTCCTTTTCTTCCTTGTAGGCCAGAAACGAGACTTCCTTATAGATTTCCACGACGCATGCGCGAGAACTGAACTGAAGTAGTGTAAGGAGATCGCAATTCTCGCGCATGCGTCGTGGAAATCTAAGGAAGTCTCGTTTCTGGCCTACAAGGAAGAAAAGGAATAGTCGAATAAACTCGTTATTTTTGTTTGTTTTTTCGCACAAAAAGTATTCTCGTCGCTTGATAAACATATAGTTGAGCCACGGTAGTCACTTGGGATATTTAAACATTTTCTTCATTGACTTTCTGGGCCGTCAAGAGGCAGTCCCTTAGGAGCCAATGTGGTAGCTCTCAAATTTAATCAAAAATATCTTTATTTGTGTTCCGAAGACGAACGAAGGTCTTACGGGGTTGGTACAGCATGGGGGTGAGTAATTAATGACTTAATTTTCATTTTTGGGTGAACTAACCCTTTAATGTTGTCATGTTCAATAACAAGGATAGACAACAGAGACAGTCAATGAGCATAATATGTTTGTATTCTACATTTTACTTTGTTTTAACCGTTGTTTAAGTTCCACATTACATAGAACCCAATATTTGTTTTGTAGCTAGTATTCTTTTAAGGATTCTAATGCATTTAATGATGGAGGGGAGATCCATTCTGAAGAGCAATAAACTGATTTTTTTAGATTTTGTGCCTGTTTTGGATGTTTATTATATTTTATGTGGCAGAAACAAATAGGGAGGACACTACTTTTTTCTAACATTTTAGACATAAACGGGAGATTGGAGATAATCTGTTCTCCTGGGTCAAGCTGGGTCTTCTTGATAAGGGTTTGATTACTGCCAGCTTGAAAGTTTTTGGGACATTCCCTTAAGAAAGGGAAAAGTTAATAATTTTCAGAGGATATTCTGAGATTACAGGTAACAACTCTTTCAGTAGCTTAGTGGATATAGGTTACAGCATATGTTAAATAAGTTTTGTTCACCCTTCTTGTCCTATAACATCAAATGCCTGAAGCTGTTCACTGGAGATACTATGAGCATAGAGCCCGACCAAACCATTTCACTTCAGTAATAATCGGATTGGTCTTCCGATATTATCAGCCGATATGAGCCTATCACAGAAATTTCGGTACGGTGTATATGATGCAGATATGCTGCCGATATAAACTTTTTTTTGCAGAACATATAACGCAGATAAAATGCTTATAAATTGTGTAACTAAGTAGTTTGTCCAACAAACCATTTCACTTCAGTAATGATAGTAGAAGTAGAGCCACTATCCAGTATACACTATCAGGCGAGTGTAACGGTGTAAGATACACATTAGCTTCCACTGACAAGGTATTAAAGATGGCTAGCTCACCAGGTGACAAAGTAGTGTTAAGTCACCATTCAACAGTCTCAAGCCAACACCACTCATTCTAACTAGTTTGCAACTTACCGTTAAGACATCGCTTGACTGCTTGTCTGCTGCTGCCTGAACAAGACACTGGAAGCGAGTGGCGCAATGCGACAAAAGACCGTAGAACCATTAACGTCCAGGGTAAACCGCTGTTGCAACGCAAGCAACAACTGGTTTAGGCACTGTGTCAACCTATACAGCCCAACGCTACGTTACAAAATCAAGCAATACTTCAATAATTTTTATAATTATAACACTTTATATAGGGCCATTTTGTATTTTATCATTCTCAATCATTCACCCTGCCTCCATTACATATTTTTGTCACACAAGTGTTTGATCACCACATTTGAGTGATCATTGCAAAAAATATGCATACTGTATTGTATATACAGTACAGTACCAGTCAAGAATGGTGTGTGTCCAAGCATTTAACTGCTTCTGTACTATAATATAGACATAAAAATATTGCTACTGTATTATAATATATAATACATAAATAATATCAGTAACCCCATATCGGTCAGGCTCTACTATGATTCTTTCTGCTTGTCTTAATTTTATTATTGAAGTTCATTAAGGTATTACAGTACTGTGCTGTGAGGAGAAATTCCTGAGATTGTTTTTGTCATTTTTTTTATGAGCATTCAAATATGAAGATCTCATCATTTTCCGATAAGATGAGATCACATTTTCATTTTCTCTTAACTTGTAATCTTCACGTGCTTTCTTAAGAGCATGAGTCTGAATTTGTACCCATGTGTGGGGGTTTCTCTTTAATTTTTTTCTTCAAACAGAGAGGTGCAACACTATCCAGAGTTTTTATTCATAGTCAAGTCAAGTCACCTTTATTTATATAGTGCTTTTTACAATACAGATTGTATCAAAGCAGCTTCATAAAATGAAAATAATACAACAAATTTTGTTTCAAGAAGAAAGGCAGATCAATAATATCGTTGAATATTAAATGTACCTAACTAAGCAAGCCAAAAGTCAGGCAACAGTGACCGTACCAAAACTCCCTCAGGTGACATAATAGAGAAAAATCATTTGGAAAACCCAGGCTCATTCCTCTGGCCAACAAGCGAACAGTGAATCATAGTTTCTATCCTCGCATCAAGTGCTTCAGATCTTTTGGGTACTGTACAGGAAAAAATAAGTGCACTTCCATCACTGTAATATTTCACTGTGACAGTAGTCAGAGAGATGGAATTGTGTGTATTTACTGCCATTGTCTTGTGGAGGTGGTGATGGTTATTTTGTATGTTGATGGGAGCTGATCACATGTTTATGGTTATTGTAGGCTTAGGTCATCATAGTACTACCAAATGGTAGCAGGAAGTGTTTTTTTTTTTTTTTTACCTGACCTTGATTTATATTGTTTTCCTAGAGCCACCAGGTGGCGATGGCACCATAGTGCTCGAGCCCGTTATCACTGCTTGCATCGATACTATATTTGTAATGGTTTAGTTGTTTGTTTAGATGCTTATTGCATTAGGATATACAGTAGTTATAGTATAACATGCTGACACCAAATAAGACTAGAATGCAAGGCTCTCTGTATGTTTTTGTCATCTAAACATATTTTTCCCCTGTCACAGCTTCCATTTGAAAAGGAGATCTATTATATTCAACACTCCATGCTGTATCTTGTGCCTGTCTACCTCTTCAGAAAAGGAGGTGAGTTTCTGAAGTATGGTCGAACAGTTAGTCCTGGGTTGTATTCTAGAAATTCATAACCATGTGACATACCTGTGTGTGTGTCTAAGAGAAAGTAATCAGATAACCTCACCTTTTGGTTCCAAAAAATGGAGGTAGCTTTTAGGGTAAGTAATAGTGATGGGGATGAGACCGCCTATGCCAAGACAGAGTCTTTGAAGGGTCGAGTCCGAGTCGTGACCGAGCCCGTTGGTTTTCAAATACAGTCGAGACAGAGTTTTTGAGGAAGCAAGTGCGAGTCAAAATTTTGTCCCGACATATCAGTTTTGGTATTCATGATTTAATATCACCCCAGTTACTAATCAACCATTAGGCCTACAGACTAAGCTAAATTGGGAATTGTTTAGAGCAGTCGTCTTAACGTCTTAAAGGGATAGTTGACTTTGAAATTAATTTTTGGTCTGTTTTGCTTTGCTTCATTGCTTTGTTGAGAATTTCTGGTGTGTTAATCATATACATATTCTGAGTTGGATGAACTTACTCCCAGTAGGGCTGAACGATTAATTGCATTTGCGATAAAATCGCGATATGATGAAACGTGATTTTGTAATCGCAAGAGCTGCGATTACACTGGTCACTTGATACGCGAGAGAAAAGCAGTCTGCAAGATAAAGCATCAACTTGCCACGCTACGCGGTCTGGCGTCCAGAAAAGAACAGTGTATTGTGTTATTTATTCTCTCCTTAACAATCCTGGATCGATTCAGAGAATTTCAGAATCGAGTATGAGCTTAGTTTTTAAACACAGATGCGTGATGACGCTGCGCATGCTTTAGAAACGAACCGTGTTCTGAATCTGCTTGCTTCTATTTTCTCGCTCTCTCGCTCTCTCTCTTCCTCACTCACACACACGACACCGCTCGAACCTTCCAAAACATAGTAACGTTATTTTATAAAGGTCGGGGTTGAACCAAATTACAAGGACATTCGCGGGCTTCATTGAACAGGTTTTGCCGCTTTGCTTGATGTTATAACGTTACACTGTTGCAGTGCGCGTTCTCTCCCGCGGGTATTTTCTTTACAAATGCTTCACAGAGGCATTATTTATGTATTTTGGAATGCAGTTGGCTTATATTAAAACCATGAAAATCACTGAGAAGGCTGCTTTCATTTTAAAATACTAACGCGTGCTTTGTGAAGAGCGCTCGTGCATGCGTTTTTTTTTTTTTTTTTTTTTGCATTTCAATGAACATACAGAATCAATGCCATGGGGTAAATACAATTGAGAATACAATTACATGTTATAAAGCCAGGAGAGTAACATGTAACTTACACAATGAGAAAGTTTTAAGAGCTTTGGAGTTGCTGGATGTACTGAGAGTTTCTAGGTAGGCTCATTGGTAAATGTACTTGCATGTCAAAATGCTTTTATGACGCGAAATTGATGTAAACACGGTCAGTTACATCTTAAACCAACAGGACAAACCACATTTACAATTTCAAAAGAGATATATGCATTAGTGTGAATGCAGCTTATCGTATCTAAACTGAGGGGAAATCACTCCAGCTCTTGAATGAAAAACATTCAGACAGCCTACTTTTAAATACTGAGACCACTCTTTGTTTATTGCTTGTAATGTTTTTTTTTGTTTCTTTTTATTTACTAGCTTTTATATTTTGAAGCTATATTATTTTATATAGCCTATTTAAAATTCTTAACATGTAATTGGTTTAATTAAATGTTTTTTTTATATTTATTTTTTAAAGTATGTGTTTTTACACATGTAATTAAATACATATTTTAAGAGTTATTAAGATTAATTAATAAGAAAAAAAGTAGATCGGATCATGAGCTATCTAAAGATTCCCATCCCTACTGTACAATGATTTATTGCTTGTCTTTGTCGACTAACACAGAAGGTAAATAACTTTTTTTTTTAAATCGCATATTAAATCGCAATCGCAATATTGGTTAAAAAAATCGCAATTAGATTATTTTCCAAAATCGTTCAGCCCTAACTCCCAGGTGTGTTTTTGGAACCAGCATACTGTACCTCGAGTAAGCAAGGTTTGGATTAATCAATCAAGAGTTCAGGGTAGGGCTGGGCGATAAATCGATTTTATCGATTAACTCGAATTTGTAGTTTGCGCCTAATTGGCTTTATGCACAGCTGCACTACTTCCTGAACTTAAGCCAGCTCCTTGTTTCCTGTCTGCTATTATTGCCCAAACTTGATTAATGCAGGTGTGTCTGATTATTGTTGCTGTGACTACTGAGGTCAGGCACACCTGAATTAATCAATTTGACCAATAATGGCAGACAGGAAACAAGGAGCTGGCTTAAGTTCAGGAAGTAGTGCAGCTGTGCATAAGGCCAATTGCGCCGATTTTCTCGAATGAAAAAAGAGCAAGAGGACACTGACACCAACAGACAGAGCAGGTTGTTATTGATATGAGACAGATTCTCAGCTCTCAGATTCTATTACGATATTTAAACAATAAACACCGTTTTGGCGCTTGTGAATGTGACGTGATCACGTGAAAGATCACTAACAGATCTCAGTTCAAGCGGCACGTGAACCGATCATCTGTTACTCTTTACTGCTAACTTACTGAAATAAAACCGATCGATCAGTGTTTTTCAACCACGGAAAGATGTCAATAAAACAGCTGGAGAAGTTGGAGAACGCCGGTTACTGATGTAACCTTGGTTCTATGAATAGTGGAAGACCGCCAGAGACGGTCGAACATAGTGGAAGGAGTCGCGTCTCGCGAGCCATATCGAGAATCTCGTATTGATTTGTCACCTGTGACCCTGACCGATGACATGTCAGAAGCTATATCCGCTACGTTCATGTCACGGTCGTTCTCTGCAGTCATTCTCTCAATCCGAGTGATCTGGCGGTCTTGCTATTCATCCGTGATGAGTGATGCGCCATGAAGCGGTCTTCAATACATACGGTTGCAATACACTCACTGGACACAAGGCCATCTGGGAAGCCTCTTGACGAAACGCTGCAAGCGGAATGGGTTGGTTCACAAAGCCATCAGACAACACCTTAGGTCGGAAAGCTGGATTCGGCCAGAGTGTAACCTGATTGTTCTCAGGCCCCCACCTGAGACACTGTGGACTCACCGAGAGGGCATGAAGCTCACCTACTCTTCTGGTTGACGTTATAGCCAAGAGAAAAGCAGTCTTCATCAAGAGACTTCTAATATCAGCCTGTTCAAGTGGTTCATAAGGCAGTAAACGCAGACTGTCAAGTACCATCTGAAGATCCCACTGGGTATGCATTATCCGCACCGGTGGATTAAGACGTACTGCTCCTTTAAAGATGAACTGAACTGAAATTTGAGAAAAGGTGATATAACAGATGTATTTTATTTATTCTCATTGGTACAATTTTTAAAATGTCAGAATTTGTTAAAAGGGATAAAATGGTACATTGAAAGTGTTGTTTTTGTTACACGGGCGCCGCCATGTTGGATTTCAACATTCGATACGTCACTGGCATGGTAAGCCACTCCGTTGCCTACCCGCACCAGCAGAACAGCCGTAGCTTGTAAACAGTCTGAGGCTAGCTGACATGGCTGAAGAAACAGATTTTTTAGCGACACACTATTTAGAGATGTGTACTTTCGTCAATGAGTACATGAAACGTCTGACAATGTCTGCATGAAATGTTTTATTTACACAAGTTACAAGTTCAACGCATCACGTTAACGTTACTCGAATCCTTGATGTTCGGGTGAGGGGGAAAAGATCCCTGATGTATAGTTCACTGTAGATGTATAGTTCACTGTTCACTGAGGATGGGATTCTCCTTCCTAAATGCACCCTCGCCCATAGAGTGAACTGCCAGTACGCTGTTAATCTAAACAATCTGAGAAAAGTGTAACAAGTTAGCCCAGCCTAGTCGCCTATTCGTAAAATACCCTGCTACTGATGGGGCGCTCGCGTCTCAGCTCGGACATCCATTAGAGACAGCATAGCCTCCTTCAACACGTTCCTCTCACCGAACAGCATCCGAAATGAACGGTGCATGGTAATGCATTTTTCGCCAATCAATAAATGTCCATGTTGACCTCTCTACGACAGATCGTCTCTATGCTTCACAGCGCTCGCGCCCGCAGTCACTTTCCTCCAATCGATCCTGTACTGCAAGTGAAGCCTGAAACTGATCATCCTCCATGTGGTGGTAGTCAGACACTACCGGCCTGTCCCTCACGGGCTCAAATGCGTAATCCATGCCGTTAAAAGTGCTCATTTTCGTCTGTGTATACAGGACCTACAGCTGTTGTCTATGGCGCTCCGCGGGTCCTACCATGCCAGTGACGTCATCGGAACTGCCAGCGCTAACAAGCGCAATTTTGCGTTGCTTAAAAAAGCTATATTAATATATATATATTAAAAATGTTTAGTGTAATTTACTTTTAATTGTCATAAACAACACGTTTTCAACGTCGATATTTTTCAGTTCAGTTCATCTTTAAGGAAAGCCACCACCAATTTTTCCGCACCAATCGATTTCCCCCCCAAGGGGTTCCGATGTGCTGACAAGGCTGCCACGAATACCATTAGAGTCGCTGGGGACCGCCCAGTGTCCAATAAATGTTGTAAGAATTCCAACACTGAACTAATAGAGCAAGATACTGGGTTAATAGACCGATCTGTACACCATGAAACATAGATCTTCCATTTACTGGCATAAGTACGACATGTTGATGGGGCTCTTGCATTCATGACAGTGTTCCTCACATCTGCAGAACACTGTGAGAGCTCCTGCTCAACCCCAGGGGCCATGCACATAGACTCAACTTGCCCGGTGAGGGGTGCCAAAGCTCCCCGTTCATTTGTGACAGTAGGTCCTTCCGAAACTGGCAATAGTTGTCGTGTACCTGGTTGTCTGGTTTTCATCAAAACACGGGTATGTCGGTTTGAAACATTGCCGACAACCGTCTGGCTATCAACCAACGCTGAAAAGGATGAAGGTGTAAAAGTCCTAAGTGAATGGCAGATGAGGCAGCCGTGAGAAGGTAGTTTGGAGATAGCTTGCCTCCTGCTGTGAGGGTAGCCCTCATTATTCTGGAGTCCAAATGCAATCCCAGAAAAAATATTGACTGGCATGGAGTAAGGCAGCTTTTCTCTAGGTTTACCCTCAGGCCTAAAGCAGTAACATGCTCCAGTAGGTGCTTCGTGTTGTTGACTACTTGCTGAGGGGATCTGGCACCAAGCAGCCAATCGTCCAGGTAAGGGAGAATCAGCATGCCCTCTCGTTGTAGAGGTTCCAGTGCCACCTGCATACACCGTGTGAATACACGGGGAGAGAGGGAGAGGCCAAATGGTTGGACTCGATACTGGTATGTCCTGCCCTGAAATGTGAACCGAAGGAACCTTCTGTGATGAGGTGCAATGGGCACGTGGAAATATGCATCCTTCACATCCACAGAGGTAAACCACATGCCGGGTTCGACTGCCTGTAGGACATACTTGACACACAGCATGCGGAAAGGAAGGTGTTTGAGACTCCTGTTCAACCAAACATCTGAGGTCCAAGATTGGCCTGAAATTCCCATCCTTCTTGCGAACTAGTAAGTACTTTGAATGAAATCCCCCCGGATGGACTTGGGGGTCTACCAGCTCTATTGCACCTTTTTCCAGTAGCTTCTGGACCTTTAAAGATGGAGCAAGAGCTTGACGAGGGTCCCGAACCACTGTGGGCCGAGTGTGTGTGCATAATTGGGGTCTGTGACGGAACTGAAGACAGTAGCCCCTGTCGAGTGTGTCGAGGAGCCACTTGTTGTTTGTAATCCCTCTCCAAAGTTGTAGTTGAGAGGCTGAAAAGTGTCCCATCACAGACCCTGGACCATCACTGATGATGCGGAGCGGTTTCCCTACCCCTGGGGGGGGCGACGATAAGTTGCTGCAGGGCGAACAGGTGGTCTACGAGCACGAGATGCCTCCCTTCTCGAGACGTAACCAGGTCGAGTAGCCTGCTGTCCAAGCCTGTAAGACTGTCCCTGCCTGTGTTGGAATGGATTTACATGACGCACAGGCATTTGATGTGAGGATGGTCCATAACTCACACTGTGTTCAAAGTGTTGGGACCGAGACTCCACTGCACAAACTCTGCGTTCAAGAGCTTCTTGAGCGGCTGGACCAAAAATCTGCCCAGGTACCAGTGGTAGTTGACGAAGATTGTTACGGCATGCCTCTGAAAGTCTAGACGGTGCTAGTCAAACCTGCCGCCTAGCTTGTGTAGTAAGCCCGAGAGCCTTTCCGCTAGAAAAAGCGGTTGACCCCAAGGACTGTAAGGAAGCATCAAGTAACTCTGATGTGGCATTATCTGGTGGGGCAGTACAACAAAAGATGAGCCATGGTGTTTCCCACACGACTCAAGCCTGAGACAGTATTGTAAATCCTAACCAGCAGATCATCTGTGCGTTTACACTCTAGGTTGGGACAGCGAAGATTGTGTCTAAGAGTCTTATCTAGTGACACTACCAGTGAAGAAACACATGGCTCGACTGGAGGGATGTTACCAAGACCTTTTTCAACGGCTTCAGCCATTGCCGCTAATGTACGAGCCACACGATCAAGTCAAGTCAAGTCAAGTCACATTTATTTATATAGCGCTTTTCACAATACAGATTGTATCAAAGCAGCTTCACACTGATAACATGAAAGTAGCACAACATAGATCAACAACATTGCTAAACACTAAATAACCCCAACTGAGCAAGCTCAAAGCAAGCCAAAAGGAAGGCGACAGTGGCAAGGAACCAAACTCCATCAGATTGGATGGAGAAAAAACCTTGGGAGAACCCAGGCTCAGTCGGGGGCCAGTTCTCCTCTGGCTTACATTCATATTGTTTAAATATAAATATTAAATATAAATATTGTTTATGAATCAAACGGCGCCATAACATATCGCAGGCGTTGAGTCGTCTCTTCACAGGCGTTGAGTCGTCTCATCACAGGCGTTGGGGCATCCGAAATCCCTGTGAGAGGCTGGACACAAAACTGGACCTGACGAACGCCATTTTTCTTGGGACAAGCGTCCGAGATAACAGCAGAAAGGCAGATGGGAAATAATAGCATAGCTGATGTTCATAATGATTTCCGTATTATAACTCAAAACTCTCCGTAACCTGAACTCTCCGCAACCCAACCATACGCGCCGACCCGTTTGTCTAGAGGCTGTCGAGCCCCACTGGTGCGTTAAGCAGTTTCAGTGGCAAACGGTTCCGTATGGCATAACAGAGGACTAGAAGGTAAGCATTATGTGAATGCTTGACTAAAGAGATGCGTCTTTAATCTAGTTTTAAACTGTGTCAGCGAGTCAGAGGCTCGGACCGTATCGGGAAGGCCATTCCAGAGTTTTGGAGCTAAATGCGAGAACGCCCTCCCTCCTTTACTGGACTTCGATATCCTAGGAATGACCAGAAGCCTTGAATTTAGTGATCTTAAGGAACGCGGTGGATTGTAGGGCGAAAGAAGGTCCGTTAAGTACATAGGTGCTAAACCATTTAGGGCTTTATAGGTCAGTAGTAGTATTTTGTAGTTGATGCGGAACTTAATAGGTAACCAGTGTAGAGATGATAAAATCGGTGTTATATGATCATATTTTCTTGACCTAGTAAGAACTCTAGCAGCTGCATTTTGTATTAACTGTAGCTTGTTTATTGAGGATGCAGGACAACCAGCTAATAAAGCATTACAGTAATCTAGTCTCGAGGTCATGAATGCGTGAACTAATTTTTCTGCATCAGAAATAGATAGCATGTTACGTAGCTTAGCATGTTACGTGGAAAAAGGCTGTTCTTGTAACATATGAAATATGATTTTCGAACGACAAGTTGCGGTCTAGTATAACACCCAGGTCTTTTACTGTTGTGGATAAAGTAACAGGACATCCGTCTATATTAAAGTTGTATTGTGAGAGGTTTTGTGAGTAGTTTTTTGGACCAATAAGTAATACCTCCGTTTTATCTGAATTTAATAGCAGGAAATTACGCGTCATCCAGCATTTTATATCTTTGAGACACTCTGTCATTTTAGATGAGTTAGTGTTTTCATCTGGTCGTGATATATAATTGAGTGTCGTCAGCGTAACAGTGGAAATTAATTCCATGTTTTCTTATAATATTACCAAGTGGCAGCATATATATTGAGAATAGCAGAGGGCCTAAAACCGATCCTTGCGGTACTCCATAGTCTACTGACGTTATCTTTGATTTTTTTCCCATTTAAACAGACAAAATGAGAACGGTCCGATAAGTACGATCTAAACCAGCTTAATGCCTGTCCCTGGACACCGGTGAAGTTTTGTAGTCGATCCAAGAGTATTATATGATCTATAGTGTCGAACGCAGCGCTAAGATCAAGTAGGACTAGTATTGAGATACAGGTCAGAAGCTAAAAGTAAATCATTTGTAATTTTAACTAGCGCAGTTTCTGTACTATGATGCGGTCTGAATCCTGACTGGAATTTTTCATAGATGTCATTTTCTTGCAAAAAAGAGCACAATTGAGCGGACACTACTTTTTCAAGTATTTTGGACATAAATGGAAGATTTGAAATGGGTCTGTAATTTGCCAAGTTATTTGGATCTAGTTGCGGTTTCTTAATGAGCGGTTTTATTACAGCCAGCTTGTATATTTTTGGGACATGACCTAAAGATAAAGACGAGTTAATAATATTGAGGAGAGGCTCTTCCACTACAGGTAATAGTTCTTTCAGTAGTTTAGTGGGTATTGGATCTAATAAACAAGTTGTTGGTTTAGATGCAATGATAAGTTTATTTAGCTCCTCCTGTCCTATCGTTGTAAAGTGGTTTAGTTGTTCTAGAGGGTCCATAATTGAAGCTGAATCATAAGACACCATAGCGGATTGTACATTTATAATTTTGTTTCGGATGCTTTCTATTTTCGCATTGAAGTAATTCATAAAATCATTACTACTAAACTGTAAAGGTATATTTTGCTCTGGTGATGTCTGTTTATTTGTTAGCCTAGCCACGGTGTTAAATAAAAACCTTGGATTATTTTGGTTATTTTCGATTAGTTTGCGGAGATGCTCAGCCCTGGCTGTTTTTAGTGTCTTTTTATAACGTGACATACTGTCTTTCCACGCGATTCTAAAGACCTCTAAAATTAGTTTGTTCCATTTACGCTCTAAGTTGCGAGTTTCTCTCTTGATAGCATGCGTAGCACTGTTGTACCACGGTGCTTTAATTTTCTCTCGAACCTTTTTTAATTTAATTGGCGCAACAATATCTAATGTACTAGTAAGAATGGTGCTTAAACTGCTAGTCATTTCCTCTAATTCATCTGTTTGTTTGGGTTCACTTAGCAGCTTAGATAGATCAGGTAAGCTATTTGAAAATCCATCTATAGTGGTTGGAAGGATTGTTCTGCCTGGTCTATAACGTGGCGCAACATGACATATTTCAGCAGTACGTATTATGCAAGTCACCATGTAATGATCAGTGACATCATCGCTTTGCGGGTATAATATCTATATCAGTTGGATCGGTTCCATATGATATAATTAAATCTAGTGTATGATTTAGACGATGAGTGGGACCACTGACGTTTTGTTTGACCCCAAAGGAGTTTAATAAATCTGTAAACGCAGCCCCTAAAGCATCATTTGTATTATCTACGTGTATGTTAAAATCTCCAGCAATTATTGCTTTATCGACATTTACCAATAGATCCGAGAGAAAGTCTGCGAACTCTTTTAGGAATTCAGCATATGGCCCTGGAGGTCTATATACAGTAGCCAGGGCTAGAGATAATATAGATTTCCTTTTTACATCTAAGAGCGTAACATTTAGCACAAGTACTTCAAATGAATTAAACCTGTGACCTGTTTTCTGAGTAATATTAAAAATATCTTTATAGATTGTTGCAACACCGCCGCCACGACCGATCAGACGAGGCTCATGTTTATAACAGTATCCTGGCGGAGTAGATTCGTTTAGACCGAAATACTCATTTGGTTTAAGCCAGGTTTCAGTAAGGCACAGAACATCGAAGTTATTGTCTGTGACCATTTCATTTACGATAACCGCCTTAGGTGTGAGCGATCTAATGTTTAGGAGACCTAGCTTTAAAAATTGTTTTTGTTGACTGATAACGTCTCAGGTTACGACTGTAACCTATGTTCCCTGAGAACAGGGAACGAGACAATACGTCTCGTTGCCATGCCTCGGGGCCTGCCTGCAACAGTCCCTTCAGACGATAGGATGTTGTCACGGTTTCAAGGCGCCCTTCTTATACATCCAGATTGACGCGCTCATCATTCAAGCTGATGATGCACGGGCTGTCGCCGGTCAACCTGATTACTGTGAGTTGATATTTGATTTCAGACACCTGTCACGCCTGAGGCGTTCCCCATTGCGTCATTCGACGTATTGTCTCGTTCCCTGTTCTCAGGGAACATAGGTTACAGTCGTAACCTGAGACGTTTTATGTCTGGGGTAGGGGTTAGATAGTGTCATCTAACTGACGTTAAAGGGTGCCCTAAAACGTCAGATGTTGACGTATGGTCAAAAGCGCCAGTTAGATGACTTCTTGGGATGAGAACGGGCTGACTGAACATATTTCTGGCCCAAGAGTACTTGATTTTGAACTTTCTATACACATAGACTCCTTCTGATGCTTTCTAAGCCATATAGAATTTTATATTGAACGACTGAACTCATTTCCAGTCAAAGAATTGTCAAAAGATATGAAACAATACAAACTTAGAGACTCCTGATGTGAAAAAAACTATAGATGGGGTCCATATTTGACCTACTTAAAATATTTCTGTCCAAAGAGTCATTGAACTTAAACTTTTCAAAAACACTCATTGACTCAATCTGTTGTTTCATCTGACAGACAGTGGTCCATGGCCAGAAATAAGTTAAGGTTAAATATGGACTCTCCTACTTAAGAAATATCAGAAGGACTCAATGAGTTTTATGGAAAGTTCAAGTTTAAAGACTCTTTTCCCAGAAATATGTTAAGCAGGTCAATCATGGACCACTGTCTGTCAGATGAAACATCAGATTGAGTCAATCAATCAAACATCAATGAGTGTTTATGGAAAGTTCAATTTGAAAGACTCTGGAAAAAATATGTTAAGTAGGTCAAATGTGGACAGGAGTAAATGAGTATAAAAAGAGATTGAGGTTGATTGCTCATGAAACAGCAACAGAAGGACTCAATAAGTAGTTCTCGGAAGGAATCAAAACAGCAGAAGGACTACAATGAGTATTTATGGTAAGTTCAAGTTCAAAGACTCTTTGGCCAGAAACAGGTTAATTAGGTCAAAAAAGGACCACTGTCTGGCTGATGAAACAGTAGAGAGATTCAATAAGTAATTATGGAAAGTTCAAGTTCCACGACTCTTTGGACAGATATATTTTAAGTAGGTCAAACATGGACCACTGTCTGTCTGAAAAAAAAAATCATCAAAGGAGTTAATGAGTATTTATGGAAAGTTCAAGTTCAAAGTCTCTTTGGATGAAATATGTTAAGTAGGTCAAATATGATCAGCAGTAAATGAGTATAATTAGAGAGGAATATAAAGGATTAAGGCTCATGCAGCAGCAGAATGACTCCATAAATCTTTCTCAGAAGGACTCAAAACAGCAGAAGGACTCAATAAATATTTATGCATAGTTCAAGTTCAAAGACACTTTGGCCAAAAACATGTTAAGTAGGTCAAACATGGACCACTGTTTATCTGATGAAACAGCAGAAGGACAGCAGAAGTAGTTAAGGAAAGTTCAAGTTCAAAGATTCTTTGGACAGAAATATTTTAAGTTGTTCAAACATGGTCAAACATGGTCTGGCTGAAAAAAACATCAAAGGAGTTAATGAGTATTTGTGGAAAGTTCAAGGTCAAAGACTCTTTGGACAGAAATTTGTTAAGTAGGTCAAAAAAATTGTTAAATATGGACCAGTCTGTCTGTAAAAAACATCAAAGGAGATAGTGAGTTAGTTATGGAAAGTTCACATTCAAAGACTTTTGCCAGAAATATGTAAAAGTAGGTCAATCTTGGACCACTGCCTGGCTGATGAAACATCAAAAGGAGTTCAGAAAACATCTAGACATGTGTTCATAAGGTCAAATATGGTCTAATCTATGGTTGAAGTAACATCAAAAGTTGCTTATGTGTGTGCATATAAGTTAGCCTTTTGAAAGAATTTGGCAAGAAATATGTTAAGTAGGACAAATGTGGACGTTCGCTCCTGCTTAAGAAACATCGGAAGGAGTAAAGAGTATTTATGGAAAGATAAGATAAGATAATTCAAAGACTTTTTGGAAAAAAATATGTTAAGTAGGTCAAATATGGAGAGGAGTAAATGAGTATAATTAGAGACTATGGACTAAGGCTCATGAAACAGCAGCAGAAGGGGTCAATAAGTAGTTCTCAGAAGGACTCAAAACAGCAGAAGGACTCAATGAGTATTTATGGAAAGTTCAACTTCAAAGACTCTATGGCCAGAAACATGTTAAGTTGGTCAAAAATAGACCACTGTCTGGCTGATGAAACAGCAGAAGGACTCAATAAGAAGTTATGGAAAGTTCAAGTTCAAAGATTCTTTGGAGAGAAATATTTTAAGTTGGTCAAACATGGACCACTGTCTGGCTGTGAAAAAAAAATATCAAAGGAGTTAATGAGTTATTTATGGAAAATTCAAGTTCAAAGACTCTTGGAGAGAAATTTGTTTTTAGGTAAAAAATGGGCCAGAGTCTAGCTTAAAAAAAACATCAAAGGAGTTAATGAGTATTCATGGAGAGTTAAAGTTCAAAAGACTCTTTGGCCAGAAACATGTTAAGTAGGTCAGTTATTGACCACTGTCTGGGTCATGAAACTTTAGTAGGAGTCTATGAGTATATACATAAAGTTCAAGTTCAAAGACACTTTGGCCAGAAACATGTTAAGTAGGTCAAATATGGACCACTGTTTAGCTGATGAAACAGCAGAAGGACTCAATAAGGAGTTATGGAAAGTTCAAGTTCAAAGATTCTTTGGAGAGAAATATTTTAAGTTGGTCAAACATGGACCACTGTCTGGCCGAAAAAACATCAAAGGAGTTAATGAGTATTTGTGGAAAGTTTAAGCTCCAAGACTCTTTGGACAGAAATTTGTTAAGTAGGTCAAAAACGGGCCACTTTCTGGCTGATGAAACATCAGAAGAAGTTCAGAAAACATCTAGACATGTGTTCATAAGGTCAAATATGGTCTAATCTATGGTTGAAGTAACATCAAAAGATGTCTATGAGTTTGCATAGTAAGTTAGCCTTTTAAAAGAATTTGGCAAGAAATATGTCAAGTAGGTCAAATATTGACAACTCTCTGGCTGAAAAAAAAAACATCAAAGGAGTTAATGAGTGTTTGTAGAAAGTTCAAGTTCCAAGAATCTTTGGACAGAAATTTGTTAAGTAGTTAAAAAATGGGCCACTGTCTGGCTGATGAAACATCAGAAGGAGTTAAGAAAAGATCTAGACATGTGTTCATAAGGTCAAATATGTTTTAATATATGGTTGAAGTAACATCAAAAGATGTCTATGAGTTTGCATAGTAAGTTAGCCTTTTAAAAGAATTTGGCAAGAAATGTGTCAAGTAGGTCAAATATTGACAACTCTCTGGCTAAAAAAAAAAAAACATCAAAAGAGTTAATGAGTGTTTTTGGAAAGTTCAAGGTCAAAGACTCTTTCAACAGAAATTTGTTAAGTAGGTCAAATATGGGCAAAAGTCTGGCTGTAAAAAACATCAAAGGAGTTAATGAGTTATTTATGGAAAGTTCAAATTCAATAGGAAAAGTAGGTCAAAAACGGGCCACTGTCTGGCTGATGAAACATCAGAAGGAGTTCAGAAAACATCTAGACATGTGTTAATAAGGTCAAATATGGTCTAATCTATGGTTGAAGTAACATCAAAAGATGTCTATGAGTTCACTTCATCTAGGAATCCCAATCACCAAATGATTCACTATAACTTCTGTCACAGAACTTATTGGACCCCACTGAAAAGAATCGTATTGACTCCTCCTTCAATCGTTTTTGCGATAAATGTCCTGACCAACAACTTGGTTCCTTTTTCCATATGATGTGGGAATGTGAAAAGGTTAAACATTTTTGGTCTGAGGTATGTGGTATCTTATCGAAAATCATTGAATATCCGATTCCGGTGATACCCTCTGTATTATTGCTGAATAATGACTCTGAGTTTGACTTCTCTAAGCTGCACAAAATTGTCTACCTGGCCGGCTTAACGTCTGCAAAAAAACTCTTAGCTCAACACTGGCTCCCACCACATACCTTGGATATATTCAAGTGGTTGTTTCAACTTCAGGACATTATAACGTTAGAAATGAAGAGCTCTTTTCCAAAACGCGTTAAACGACATTTTTAAAAAAAATGAGTTTGTCGTGTCATTCTGCTGCGGACAGAACCCTTTCACTGCTCTATCAACGTTTCATGCCGAATCGCTATATTTTCTTGTTTAAAATGTACTGCAAGATACAGTTTCTTCCCAAGCCGCGATAAGCGCCAGCCCTGTTTTTAGCCTAAACACGATAAATCCTCAAATTCAATGAGCGCTCTACACAATCCAGCACGGCGGCACTCTGAACAGAGGTTTATTATGTTCATTCATTCCTCAAAATGAGTCCTAGTTTTCTAGTCGACTAGTAGTAGATCATTTAAGCCATTTGTATTATCAGTAATCACATATATTGATTTAATTAAATGGGAGAGAAACCATATGAGCGTTTTTAATTGCATATTCCGCATCTCAACGTATGCATAAAGCTTGCCACAAAGAACGGCAAAAGTAATGATTATGCATGAAACATTTGAATTGTTTATTAATAAACTAGTGTTTTCTGTCAGTGTCAGCAACAAAGATAAAGTTGATGATGCTTACTCGCCATCTTCGCAGTGAACGCGCATAGAGAAACGCATACTTCGAATTAGCCTATACATACGCAGAGAGTTGCCAATTTATTTTAGTTTTTAATTGTTTTGTTTAAAAGTAGATATTTAAAGCTTTCTGTAGCTTAGTTCTCAGGCCTGTGTGAGGCAAGCATCGCGGTGTTTCGGTTCATATTATGAGACGCGCTCCGGTTCACCTGCGCGCCTCTGTGTCCTGATTATATTGTCTGATATTTACTTCTAATGTATTAATCCAGTCAATTTGTCGATGAAACATTTATTAAAATGAAGATACAATTTATATGAAACGAAATTTACAAGCTTTCTACAAAACAAAACTTAATAAGTGGTCAAAATCATGTCTGACGCACTCCAAATATTTTCCGATATTTGGCCAGCTTTTGAATTTTGATTCTATCTTACTCATCTCATGCGGTTCCCTTTTCATAGCCTACTCAACATAGATGAAATAATAAAAATAAGTAATGTAATATTATTAAAAACAAATGTGAAATGTTTATTTTTTGTTGTTGTTTTTTTTTTTTACTTATATTTAAGCGTCATGCTGCTCCGCTTTGCTCACATGTTATGAAGCCTGTGTGTGTGTGTGTGCATGTGCTGGAGGGGTGCCCATCCCTTTTTTGAATATCGTTATCATATATTGATCATTTTTAATAATTAGTTTTTTCATGCATATGTTGAAATTGGTATTAATAATTAGTTTTTTTTTTATGCATATGTTGAAATTGGTACTATTTGTTTGAGGTTTATTTCGATTTATAGCGTTTTGGAAAAAAATAAAATTAACTTTTAAATTATCATTAACAATATTGTTGTTTGATTTAATAATTATTGTTCAAAATGTTCAGACTGAACCAATAAAACATTTAAACAGGATAATTTGAATATTCACAAAATGTGTGGGTCTAGGTAAAAAATGTAGTTTTCCTGAAAACTATTGAAATGGATTTATAGCGTTTTGGAAAAGAGCTCTTCAAATATCCACAGCTCGGGTGAACTTGGCTCAAATCTCAACACTAAAAAAATTTGGACAACAGCCGCTGAAAAGGTCTCCAAGTATATTGCGCAAAGCAATGTTCCGGACTCAGTTTGAACACTTTATCCCATTTCTCTTATTTTTATTATTTATTTATTTATTTATTTAAAAAAAAATGTTTTATATTTCCTGTGACTGTTTTTCTGTTGACTTATCTGTCCATTTTGTACCCCATTATAAAGAGACCGCGGGGTGGGTGGGAGGGATTGGTAGATAGGTTGTTGTTTGTTCTGTTTATTTTTGGTGTGTTTATTGTCAAAATTTAAAATCTAATAAAAAAATAAAGAAAAAAAGAAAAGAAAAAAAAAAGAAAAAAAGATGTCTATAAGTTTGCATAGTAAGTTAGCAGTTTAAAAGAATTTGGCAAGAAATATGTCAAGTAGGTAAAATATTGACCACTCTCTGGCTGAAAAAATCATCAAAGGATGATCAATGAGGATTAATGGAAAGTTCAGGTTTAAAGACTCTTTGGACCGAAGGCGTATGAAAGTTAGCCCTTAAAAGACTTTGGCCAGAATGAGATATGTTAAGTAGGTCAAATATGAACTCTCCTGCTTAAGATACATCAGAAGGAGTCAAAGAGTATTTATGAAAAGTTCAAGTTCAAAGACACTTTGGCCAGAAATATGTTAAATAAGTCAAATATGGACCACTGTATGGCTGATGAAACAGCAGAAGGACTCAATAAGTAGTTATGGAAATTTCAAGTTCAAAGAATCTTTGGACAGAATTATTTTAAGTAGGTCAAATATGGACGCTCCTGCTTAAGAAACATCAGAAGGCGTCAAAGAGTATTGAAAGTATGGAAAGTATGGAGTATGGAAAGTGCAAGATCAAAAATTCTTTGGCGTGAAACATGTTAAGTAGGTCAAATTTTGACCACTGTCTGGCTCATGAAGCATCAGAAGGAGTCCATGGAAAGTTCAAGTTCAAAGACTCTTTTGGAAAGAAATATTTTAAGTACGTCAAATATGGACGCTCCTGCTTAAGAAACATCAGAAGGAGTGAAAGGGAAATGTTGGATGGAAAGTTCAGAAGGAGTTGAGAAAACATCTAGACGTGTTCATAAGGAAAAATATGGTCTAATCTATGGTTGAAGTAAAATCAAAAGGTCAAATATGGACTCTCCTGCTTAAGATACATCAGAAGGACTCAAAGAGTATTTATGGAAAGTTCAAGTTCAAAGACACTTTGGCCAGAAATATGTTAAGTAGGTCAAATATGGACCACTGTCTGGCTGATGAAACAGCAGAAGGACTCAGTAAGTAGTTATGGAAAGTTCAAGTTCAAAAATTCTTTGGATAGAAATATTTTAAGTAGGTCACATATGGACGTTCCTGCTTAAGTAACATCAGAAGGAGTCAAATGGTTATTTATGGTGAATCAGCAAGTTCAAAGACTCTTTGGCCAGAAACATGTTAAGTAGGTCAAATATTGACCACTGTCGGGCTCAAGAAACATCAGAGGGACACAATGAGTTTTTATGGAAAGTTCAAGTTCAAAGACTCTTTGGAGAGAAATATGTTAAGTAGGTCAAATGTGGACCACTGTCTGCTTGATGAAACATCAGAATGAGTCAATGAGTATTTTTTGGAAAGTTCAAGATCAAAGACTCTTTGGACAGAATTATGTTAAATAGGTCAAGCATGGACAACTCTCTGGCTAAAAAAAAAAAATCAACGGAGTTAATGAGTGTTTTTGAAAAGTTCAAGTTCAAAAACTTTTGGCCAGAAACATGTTAAGCAGGTCAAATATGGACCACACTCTGGCTGATGAAACATCAGAATTAGTCAATGAGTATTTTTGGAAAGTTCATGGCAAGTTCATTTATAATTCAATTGGAAAAGCAGGTCATCTGTTTTAATTGCATGTCATTTATTTATTGCAATGTAACTATCTTTTCTAACCATATCAGAATGAGTTAGTTGTTGCATGCATGGTAAAGCAACATCTGCAACATCTAAAGGCAATGATTTCTCTTCAGTTATTTCTGAACGAGTTAGGGGTAGTATGTAGTTCGCGATGCATTGTAGTAGAATGGCTATTGCAAAAATTTCTCTTCAATATGAAAATGACTAGTTTAGTGTGCAATTGCAATGGGAAAGCACATTTATATAATGCAATGGGAAAAGCACGTTATCTGTTTTCATTGCACAGAAGTTACTTCTTTCTTGCAATGCAACTATGCACATGTGCTTTATACACATCGGAATGAGATATTGCATTGTGAAGCAACAGCTAATGCAACGATTTCTCTTTATCACACGAATGCAACATCTAAATGCAATGATTTCCCTTCAGTTATTTCTTAACAAGTTAGTGGTAGTATGTAGTTCTATCGTGCATTATAGTAGAATGGCTATTATCATATGATGTTTGCTCGTCTGTGCAAAAATTAGTTGTAGATTGGAAATGCACGGGAAAGCACTTCTGCTCTGTCTTTTCATTGCACAGAGGAAAACGTTAGTTCTTGCGTGCATTATAGTAGAATGGGTATTGCGATAATTTCTATACAATATGAATATGACTAGTTTAGTGTGCAATTGCAATGGGAAAGCACAATATACAATGCAATGGGTTGGCTGATGAATCAGCAGAAGGACTCAATAAGTAGTTATGGAAAGTTCAAGTTCAAAGATTCTTGGACAGAAATATTTTAAGTTGGTCAAACATGGACCACTGACTGGCTGAGAAAAAAAATATCAAAGGAGTTAATGAGTTATTTATGGAAAATTCAAGTTCAGACTCTTTGGAGAGAAATTTGTTTTTTAGGTAAAAAATGGGCCAGAGTCTAGCTTTAAAAAAAAAAAAACATCAAAGGAGTTAATGAGTATTCATGGAGAGTTAAAGTTCAAAGACTCTTTGGCCAGAAACATGTTAAGTAGGTCAGTTATTGACCACTGTCTGGGTCATGAAACTTTAGTAGGAGTCTATGAGTATATACATAAAGTTCAAGTTCAAAGACACTTTGGCCAGAAACATGTTAAGTAGGTCAAATATGGACCACTGTTTAGCTGATGAAACAGCAGAAGGACTCAATAAGTAGTTATGGAAAGTTCAAGTTCAAAGATTCTTTGGAGATAAATATTTTAAGTTGGTCAAACATGGACCACTGTCTGGTCGAAAAAACATCAAAGGAGTTTAAGCTCCAAGACTCTTTGGACAGAAATTTGTTAAGAAGGTCTAAAACGGGCCACTTTCTGGCTGATGAAACGTCTCAGGTTACGACTGTAACCTATGTTCCCTGAGAACAGGGAACGAGACAATACGTCGAATGACGCAATGGGGAACGCCTCAGGCGTGACAGGTGTCTGAAATCAAATATCAACTCACAGTAATCAGGTTGACCGGCGACAGCCCGTGCATCATCAGCTTGAATGATGAGCGCGTCAATCTGGATGTATAAGAAGGGCGCCTTGAAACCGTGACAACATCCTATCGTCTGAAGGGACTGTTGCAGGCAGGCCCCGAGGCATGGCAACGAGACGTATTGTCTCGTTCCCTGTTCTCAGGGAACATAGGTCACAGTCGTAACCTGAGACGTTCCCTTTCGAAGGGAACTCAACAATACGTCGAATGACGCAATGGGGAACGAAATACCCACTCCGCCATGCTGAGGGGAGTGCATGCCGAAAAGGCAGTGACAACTGTCAGAACCAGTAATTCCAAGGAACACTGAAACCACTCACCCTATGTTACATCGGGCTGTCAGTGACAGCACTCCCTACCGGTCATAGCCCAAGCTAATGAACCAAGAAAAACCAGAACGTAATAACGTGGGTAAATCGGGGCCAGCTCAAAGGCTTTAGGACCACAACTTCAAAATAGAAGGGGTCCCTTCTAGGGAGTGTGGCTAGGGGGCCAAAGGGACCCCCAGCCAGTCACTATTCAGGAGAACACTCCTCCTGAAATGCCCCCAGGCTGGCCTGGTGATCTGTACTAAGACACACAGTCTGGCCATAGCCTGTCCGTCCAAGACAGAGCCTCTGGAAATTGCCTAGGAAAGGCATCCAAAAACTGAAGGCCCGCGAAGCTGGCAGAAACCATCAAGTTTCGGATCACAGAGACAGGATCCTCCGGAGAGTGTGACTCAACCTCAAAACAACGGGAATCGTACACTCAATCCACGAGTTTCCACCCAGTGCTCGCTTTGAGCACTGAGGAAGTAAGAGAGGGATCAAAATCAGGAAGGTCAATGAGACCTAAGACCTGATGACCCCCTGTGTGGGGAGCTCTGAAACATGAGGGCTCATGTCAGGAAGGCCGTACACTGTGCGGCCTGAAACCCAACGACCACAGCATGTGGAAGCTCATCCTTCAGGAAAGCCAGAGGCTAGAAACCTGACAGACCCACAATATGGGGCTATCTCGAAACAGGTCTATTGAGACCTAAAACCACCAGTTGTGGGAGATAGCTTGAACAAGGGAAGTGCCTGTCGTAATGTATTGCGACAAAGACACATCTAGAGTGGGACCCAAAGTGAAGAACCGGAGTCTGAACCACATAAGAAGGGACCGAAGCATAATGCGCGTGACCCTCACCATAAGAAATGTATTTTAAAAAGTGCACAAGACATCTCGTCGGGTGACTTACCACAATAATAGGTGAAGTATGGGTTTGTGTACTTCACTCTGAATTCAGGAAGGCCTGTTGAGGCCTGTAACCTGGTGACCACAGTATGCGGGAGCTCGTAATCTGGCGACCACAGTATGTGGGAGCTCATAACCAGGAAGGCCTAGTGAGGCCTGTAACCTGGCGACCACAGTGTGTGGGAGCTCGTGACCAGGAAGGCCTGGTAAGGCCTGTAACCTGGCGACCACATCCGGTGGCAGCTCGTACTCAGGAAGGTCAGGGAGACCCAGCCTGGTGTACCTGAAAAACCACACCAAGTGGGAGCTACTTCCAGAAGTTAGCTCTTAAGAACTCTTAAAGTGGGACCCGAGGAAAGACCGGGGTCTGAGCCACATAAGAAGGGACCGAAGCATACCGCGCGTGACCCTCACCATAAGGAATGGATTTTAAAAAGTGCACAAGACATCTCGTCGGGTGACTTACCACAATAATAGGTGAAGTATGGGTTTGTGTACTTCACTCTGAATTCAGGAAGGCCTGGTGAGGCCTGTAACCCAGCAACCACAATATGTGGGAGCTCATAACCAGGAAGGCCTGTTAAGGCCTGTAACCTGCCGACCACAGTGTGTGGGAGCTCATGACCAGGAAGGCCTGTTAAGGCCTGTAACCTGGCGACCACATTGGGTGGGAGCTCATACTCAGGAAGGTCAGAGAGACCCAGCCTGGTGACCACAACCTGTGGGAGCTTACTCCACCAAGTGGAGGCTACTTCTTCCAAAAGTTAGCCAGAGAAGGGCGTCCCTGTAGCCTACTTAAGTGACAGGACGCCTCTTAAAGTGGGACCCAAGGGAAGACCGGGGTCTGACACACATAAGAAGGGACCGAAGCATACCACGCGTGACCCTTACCATACGAAATGGATTTTAGAAAGTACACAAGATATCCCATCATGTGATTTACCACAATAATAGGTGAAGTATGGGTTCGTGTACTTCACTCTGAATTCAGGAAGGCCGAACTTGAGGCCTGTAACCTGGCAGCCACAACAAGTGGGAACCCATAATGAGGAAGGCCTGACAAGGCCTAACACCCGATAGTCCCAATGCATGGGGAGCTCACATTCAGGAAAGCCGCTGAGGCCTGCAGCCTGACATGTGAAGACTCACCACTACAACTTAGCGACCACGAAAAGTGGGGGTTTCACATTCAGGAAGGCCTGGTGAAGCCTGCAACCTGACATGTGACAACTCATAACCAGGAAGGCCAATGAAGCCTGAAGCCTGGTGACCACAGAGTGGGAGCAAAGTGCTCAGGAAAGGTGGTGAGGCTGTATTCTGGCTACCGCAGCATGTGGGAGCCCACATTCAGGAAGGCTGGGTGAGGCCTGTAAACTGACTACCACAGTATGTGGGAACTCATAACCAGGAAGGCCTGGTGAAGCCTGTAACCTGGCGACCACAATGTGTGGGAGCTCATAACCAGGAAGGCCTGGTGAGGCCTGTAACCTGGCGACCACAGTATGTGAGAGCTCGTATCCTGGTGACCACAGTTTGTGGGAGCTCATAACCAGGAAGGCCTGGTGAAGCCTGTAACCCAGCAACCACAGCATGTGGGAGCTCAGAACCAGGAAGGCCTGGTGAGGCCTGCAACCTGGCGACCACAATAAGTGGGAGCTCATAACCAGGAAGGCCTGGTGAGGCCTGTAACCTGGTGACCACAATAAGTGGGAGTTCATAACCAGGAAGGCCTGGTGAGGCCTGTAACCCGGCAACCACAGTATGTGGGAACTATAACCAGGAAGGCCCTTTGGCCTGTAACGTAGCGACCACAATGTGTGGGAGCTCATAACCAGGAAGGCCTATTGAGGCCTGTAACCTGGCGACCACAGTATGTGGGAGCTCATAACCAGGAAGGCCTGGTGAGGCCTGTAACCTGGCGACCACAGTACGTGGGAGCTCATAACCAGGAAGGCCTGGTGAGGCCTGTAACCTGGCGACCACAGTATGTGGGAGCTCATAACCAGGAAGGCCTGGTGAGGCTTGTAACCTGGCGACCACAATGTGTGGGAGCTCATAACCAGAAAGGCCTGGTGAGGCCTTTAACCTGGCGACCACAGTATGTGGGAGCTCATAACCAGGAAGGCCTGGTGAAGCCTGTAACCCAGCGACCACAGCATGTGGGAGCTCATAACCAGGAAGGCCTGGTGAGGCCTGTAACCTGGCGACCACAATCAGTGGGAGCTCATAACCAGGAAGGCCTGGTGAGGCCTGTAACCCGGCAACCACAGTATGTGGGAGCTCCCACAGATGTCTCTCCGTGGCCACCATAGCACTGACGGAACAGCAGATTGCTTGGTGGCCCGGAGTCCCGCAGCAGATCAGTCTGGTAGGCCTGAGGACCACAAGGGCGTGCAGAACCGCACCTGCCTGACCTGCTGCCGTGTACGCTCTGTCATTCAAGCATGAAGATGTCTTGAGCAGCTTGGATGACAGGGTCAGAGCTCTTAGTGAAGAGGACCAACCAGAGACGAGATAGTTAGCCAACGTCTCGTCCACTGGCGGCATCGACACATATCCATGCTCCACGGCTCCCTCCACAGCAGCGAAACTAGCCCGCTGATGCAGATAGAGACGTGAGGAGAACGGATTCTTCCATACCCTCTCAATCCCAGCGTGGAGATCAGAAAGGAATGGAAGGCTCATCCGGACTGGTGGCTTATGGGTGGGGAGGAACCAGCCATCCAAAATACCATGAGCGGGTTCCTCCCAGACGCGCCTCCACTGCAACTGCAATCTGTCTGTGGCGCGCCCCATAATGTCAACCAGCTCAGCGTACACTGGGCAGGAGGGCTAAAATGGTTCGGTCTCAACCAAACTGACATCCTTTTCTATATATATATATATATATATATATATATTACAGCCAACTCCTGCCCTGCCCGAAGAGAACAGTTACAGATTCACCAAAGAGAGAGAGCGCTCATTTTCTCTCTTCTTAGATGTTCAACGTTAATCTGTAACTTACCCTCGTCAGCTGGTAGATCATCCGCGAGGTTAACGCCCCTCTCCCGATAATCTGCCAGCTCCATCTGAAAGCTCCACGAGCTCAACCGCCACTGAGCCTCAGCCCGAGCGGGAACCGGAACCGCGGGGTTCAGATGCCGCGCCCACTTCCCTCGAGAAGTGGGTCAGACGAGAGCAGAGAGTTCTGAAAGGAAAACTCTCAGTTCGCGCAAAAAACTCCCTCGAGAGCTTCCCGCGAATGCTCTTCTCTCAGGCAGAACACGCACAGATCGTGTGAATCCTCCAGTGTCAAATATCTGGACACAAGTCGGCACACTCGCGCAAATTGTTTCTCCACGTCTCTGCGCGCTTAATCGTTGATACTGTCACACAGACAAACAGTCCCTGAAGACGAAAAGAATGTTGTCACGGTTTCAAGGCGCCCTTCTTATACATCCAGATTGACGCGCTCATCATTCAAGCTGATGATGCACGGGCTGTCGCCGGTCAACCTGATTACTGTGAGTTGATATTTGATTTCAGACACCTGTCACGCCTGAGGCGTTCCCCATTGCGTCATTCGACGTATTGTTGAGTTCCCTTCGAAAGGGAACATCAGAAGAAGTTCAGAAAACATCTAAAACATCTAGACATGTGTTCATAAGGTCAAATATGGTCTAATCTATGGTTGAAGTAACATCAAAAGATGTCTATGAGTTTGCATAGTAAGTTGGCCTTTTAAAAGAATTTGGCAAGAAATATGTCAAGTAGGTCAAATATTGACAACTCTCTGGCTGAAAAAAAAAACAAAAAAAACATCAAAGGAGTTAATGAGTGTTTGTAGAAAGTTTAAGTTCCAAGAATCTTTGGACAGAAATTTGTTAAGTAGGTCAAAAATGGGCCACTGTCTGGCTGATGAAACATCAGAAGGAGTTAAGAAAAGATCTAGACATGTGTTCATAAGGTCAAATATGGTCTAATATATGGTTGAAGTAACATCAAAAGATGTCTATGAGTTTGCATAGTAAGTTAGCCTTTTAAAAAAATTTGGCAAGAAATATGTCAAGTAGGTCAAATATTGACAACTCTCCGGCTAAAAAAACATCAAAGGAGTTAATGAGTGTTTTTGGAAAGTTCAAGGTCAAAGACTCTTTCAACAGAAATTTGTTAAGTAGGTCAAATATGGGCAAAAGTCTGGCTGTAAAAAACATCAAAGGAGTTAATGAGTTATTTATGGAAAGTTCAAATTCAAAGACTTTTCCCAGAAATAGGAAAAAGTAGGTCAAAAACGGGCCACTGTCTGGCTGATGAAACATCAGAAGGAGTTCAGAAAACATCTAGACATGTGTTAATAAGGTCAAATATGGTCAAATATCACAGAACTTATTGGACCCCACTGAAAAGACATCGTATTGACTCCTCCTTCAATCGTTTTTGCGATAAATGTTCTGACCAACAACTTGGTTCCTTTTTCCATATGATGTGGGAATGTGAAAAGGTTAAACATTTTTGGTCTGAGGTATGTGGTATCTTATCGAAAATCATTGAATATCCGATTCCGGTAATACCCTCTGTATTATTGCTGAATGATGACTCTGAGTTTGACTTCTCTAAGCTGCAAAAAATTGTCTACCTGGCCGGCTTAACGTCTGCAAAAAAAACTCTTAGCTCAACACTGGCTCCCACCACATACCTTGGATATATTCAAGTGGTTGTTTCAACTTCAGGACATTATAACGTTAGAAATATCCACAGCTCGGGTGAACTTGGCTCAAATCTCAACACTAAAAAAATTTGGACAATAGTCGCTGATAAGGTCTCCAAGTATATTGCGCAAAGCAATGTTCAGGACTCAGTTTGAACACTTTTTCCAATTTCTCTTTTTTTATTTTTTATTTATTTATTTATTTATTTAAAAACTGTTTTATATTTCCTGACTGTTTTTCTGTTGACTTATCTGTCCATTTTGTACCCCATTATAAAGAGACCGCGGGGTGGGTGGGAGGGATTGGTAGATAGGTTGTTGTTTGTTCTGTTTCTTTTTGGTGTGTTTATTGTCAAAATTTAAAATCTAATAAAATAAATAAATAAATAAATAAAAGAAAAAAAAGAAAAAAAGAAAAAAAAGATGTCTATAAGTTTGCATAGTAAGTTAGCATTTTAAAAGAATTTGGCAAGAAATATGTCAAGTAGGTAAAATATTGACCACTCTCTGGCTGAAAAAAAAAACATCAAAGGAGTCAATGAGTCAAGTTCAAAGACTCTTTTGGAAAGAAATATTTTAAGTACGTCAAATATGGACGCTCCTGCTTAAGAAACATCAGAAGGAGTCAAAGGGAAATGTTGGATGGAAAGTTCATAAGGAGTTGAGAAAACATCTAGACGTGTTCATAAGGTAAGATATGGTCTAATCTATGGTTGAAGTAAAATCAAAAGATGTCTATGAAATTGCATGGTAAGTTAGCCTTTTAAAAGAACTTGGCAAGAAATATGTCAAGTAGGTCAAATATTGACAACTCTCTGGCTGAAAAAAAACATCAAAGGATGATCAATGTGTCACAGTCCTTCGTCTGCACCATCCTGTCTGCGTCTCCAGCACTACACTTCCCATGATCCTCTCGTCTGCACACCTGAACTCACTCCCTCATCAGCCTCCCGTTCAGCGTCCTGTTTCATCTGTTTCACCTGTTTGCACCTCATTATGTTTGATTCTTCCATGTATTTAGTTCCCTTTGTTCCATTCAGTCTTTGTCGGTCAATGTTTAATGTTACCTGGTGTTACCCTGTCTTCCTGCCTGAATGTGAATTTAATTATTAATAAATCTGTGTATTGGAGCTTCTTGGACTCAGCCTGTTCGTCTGCCTGCCCACACCCCGTGACAGATTGACCGACCCTAAAATGGATTCCTTTGCAGCAGTAGCACTGCTCTGCTTGGAGCAAGGAGATCGTTCCTTGGAGGACCATCTGGAGGATTTCCTCAACCTCGTCCCCTCTACCACCTTCCCGGACGACAGCCTCTGCAGCTTTTTATATGCTGGCCTCAACACCGCCACCAGAGAGCAGTTGTCCGGGGAGGGTCCCCTGTTGAGCTTCGCGGCTTATGTGGAGTGGGTGCTGGTATGCTGTGGCTCATCTTTCACCGTCGATGACGTCACCAGCCCCACTCCAACACCTGAGCCCTCCTCTCCGCTGGCTCCGTCCAGCCTCTCCGAGCCCGAGCTCTCTTCTTCGCTGGTCCCGTCCAGCCCCGTCCAGCCCGCTCCAGAGACCGTCCCGCCCGCACCAGAGACCGTCCCGCCCGCGCCAGAGACCGTCCAGCCCGCGCCAGAGACCGTCCAGCCCGCGCCAGAGACCGTCCAGCCCGCGCCAGAGACCGTCCAGCCCGCGCCAGAGACCGTCCAGCCCGCGCCAGAGACCGTCCAGCCCACGCCAGAGACCGTCCAGCCCGTGCCAGAGACCGTCCAGCCCGCGCCAGAGACCGTCCAGCCAGCGCCAGAGACCGTCCAGCCAGCGCCAGAGACCGTCCAGCCAGCGCCCGAGACCGTCCAACCAGAGCCCGAGACCGTCCAGCCAGAGCCCGAGACCAGTCGGCCCCCTGGTGTTGTCAGCCCTGTCTCCTTCGGCTCCACCAGGGGTCCTCCCTCCATCTGCTCCGCCCTGGTCTCGCCCTCAGCCTGCTCCGCCCTGGTCTCGCCCTCAGCCTGCTCCGCCCTGGTCTCGCCCTCAGCCTGCTCCGCCCTGGTCTCGCCCTCAGCCTGCTCCGCCCTGGTCTCGCCCTCAGCCTGCTCCGCCCTGGGGACGCCCTCAGCCTGCTCCGCCCTGGCCACGCCCTCAGCCTGCTCCGCCCTGGCCACGCCCCGCTCAGCCCCCAGTTCGTCCCCCCTCCTTCCTCTGTTCTGCGGCGTGAGGTCACGCCTCCCGGGAGGGGGTAGTTCTGTCACAGTCCTTCGTCTGCACCATCCTGTCTGCGTCTCCAGCACTACACTTCCCATGATCCACTACACTTCCCATGATCCTTCTATTGGAGCTTCTTGGACTCAGCCTGTTCGTCTGCCTGCCCACACCTCGTGACACAATGAGGATTAATGGAATGTTCAGGTTCAAAGACTCTTTGGACCGAAGGCGTATGAAAGTTAGCCTTTAAAAGACTTTGGCCAGAATGAGATATGTTAAGTAGGTCAAATATGGACTCTCCTGCTTAAGATACATCAGAAGGAGTCAAAGAGTATTTATGGAAAGTTCAAGTTCAAAGACACTTTGGCCAGAAATATGTTAAGTAAGTCAATAATGGACCACTGTATGGCTGATGAAACAGCAGAATGACTCAATAAGTAGTTATGGAAAGTTTAAGTTCAAAGAATCTTTGGACAGAATTATTTTCAGTAGGTCAAATATGGACGCTCCTGCTTAAGAAACATCAGAAGGCGTCAAAGAGTATGGAAAGTATGGAGTATGGAAAGTGCAAGATCAAAAACACTTTTGCGTGAAACATGTTAAGTAGGTCAAATTTTGACCACTGTCTGGCTCATGAAACATCAGAAGGAGTCCATGGAAAGTTCAAGTTCAAAGACTCTTTTGGAAAGAAATATTTTAAGTACGTCAAATATGGACGCTCCTGCTTAAGAAACATCAGAAGGAGTCAAAGGGAAATGTTGGATGGAAAGTTCAGAAGGAGTTGAGAAAACATCTAGACGTGTTCATAAGGTAAAATATGGTCTAATCTATGGTTTAAAGGAACACTCCGACTTTTTGGGACTTTAGCCTATTCACCTTACCCCCCAGAGTTAGATAAGTCCATACATACCTTTTTCATCTCCGTGCGTGCTATAAGTCTGTTTGACGCACCCACCGCTAGCCTAGCTTAGCACAAAGACTCGATGTGACTGGTTGCAGCTTTCATACTGATCCAAATGAGTGGCAAAATAACGCAAACGTTTTCCTATTTACATGTTGTGATTTGTATAGTCACATAATGTACAAATAACAAAGTCAAATGAGACACAGACATCTTTTAACCGTATAAAACCTGGGAACTATTCTCTGAAGGCGAAGCACTGCTACTTTGACGGCGTAATAACCGCATCACCGGAGACACGCCGTGGTGAGGAGCGGAGAGTTCGCTCGGTGTTTGGGTAATAGAGTCAGCAATTTATAAATAGTAAAAGCGTAGTTTAGAGTCATGGCTTTTCGCTCTATTGTAAATAGCTGCGACTGTAAACAGGGGAGGTAATACCATGTTTCACAGAATTCCAACTAAAAACGCTGGCTGGATGAAGAAATGGCTAACTTACTCTGGATATTTATCCAAACACACCTAAGATTATCAAGGGACATTATGTTTGCTCGGTACATTTCAATGAGGACGACTATTTTGAAAAAATGGAATTTGCCACACGGACCATAATGTGCTGAAGGATACGGCCATCCCATCGATAGCACAGACAGGACAAGTGGATCACCTGCGGCTGAGGTAAGTGTTCCGTTATGTTTTTAGATGACCTACTGTAACAGTGCCATTATTAGCCAGATCTAATGTAACGTTAGTGACACTATTATATGATTAGGGTATGAATATGTTTTTATCTTGATGCGGTGCGGACGCGCTTGGGAAAAAAAAACGAGCGCGTTTACCGCGTTGAACTTGCACCCTGCGCGCGGCGCGCCTAGTAGCCTAAATTTTAAATAACCATGGAAATAACGAACTTGAGCGTGCAAAAGGGTATGATAGGCTGTGAGTTCATTGTGCAAAAACAATTTGTGCTATTACTTTCCCCTTATTCTATCCTATAGTAATGCAATACTGTATATTATATAGGCTACTGTTGAATACATTTGGTTAATTTGGTTAAATTGCATTTAAAATATATTGATTCCTGTAATAATAATTATTTATTCATGTGATATTTATAAATCTGGGTGCGTTTTTGGTTGGAAATCAATGAAAAATGGTACTGTATTACCTGGTCTCCCCTGTTTATTGTCACAGCTCATACAATAAAGCAAACACCGATGAAAGGTATGTATGGACTTATCTAACTCTGGGGGGTAAGGTGAATAGGCTAAAGTCCCAAAAAGTCGGAGTGTTCCTTTAAGTAAAATCAAAAGGTCAAATATGGATTCTCCTGCTTAAGATACATCAGAAGGACTCAAAGAGTATTTATGGAAAGTTCAAGTTCAAAGACACTTTGGCCAGAAATATGTTAAGTAGGTCAAATATGGACCACTGTCTGGCTGATGAAACAAGAGAAGGACTCATTAAGTAGTTATGGAAAGTTCAAGTTCAAAAATTCTGTGGACAGAAATATTTTAAGTAGGTCACATATGGACGTTCCTGCTTAAGTGACATCAGAAGGAGTCAAAGGGTTATTTATGGTGAATCAGCAAGTTCAAAGACTCTTTGGCCAGAAACATGTTAAGTAGGTCAAATATTGACCACTGTCGGGCTTAAGAAACATCAGAAGGACACAATGAGTTTTTATGGAAAGTTCAAGTTCAAAGACTCTTTGGAGAGAAATATGTTAAGTAGGTCAAATGTGGACCACTGTCTGCTTGATGAAACATCAGAATGAGTCAATGAGTATTTTTTGGAAAGTTCAAGTTCAAAGACTCTTTGGACAGAATTATGTTAAATAGGTCAAGCATGGACAACTCTCTGGCTAACAAAAAATCAAAAATCATCAGAGTTAATGAGTGTTCCCATTCAGGGAACTTCGAGCTGCGTGTAAACGCCGTGGGAACGCCTCTGCGTGATGAGTCATGAAGCACGTATGAAATCTGTCCAATGGCGAGACGGAACGTCATAGGCGGGGTGACGTATCGACCAGGAAACTATAAAGCATCCCCGAAACACAAGCGCAACAGCTTCTGAGTCTTCACAAGCGCTCTGTGTATGAATTTTGTCTGTCTGTCTAATATTGTATATATATATATATATATTGATATGGTGAGCAAACAACAGCAGAATTTCAGAAAGTGTGTTCGTCCCTGCCCTCGCTTCATCACGGGTGGGGATACACACGATCTGTGTGTTGTTTGTTTGGGAGTGCAGCATGCTCAGTCGGCTCTCGAGGGGGCCGGCTGTGAGCACTGCGAGTGTCTGCCCATGAAGACACTTCGCTCCCGCCGGGCACTCTTCGAGGAGAGTGGTTCGGTGCGCGCTCCCCGCGGCTCGGGTCCCGCTGCTGCCGAGGCACAGCGAAGGCTTGCGTCGTGGGGATCGCAGATGGATCTATCAGCGGGGATTGAGACGGGCCCCGCCCTTTCTCTGCCCTTACCTGGTAGATCCAGTGCCTCAGATCTCGCTGCGGGGGTCCGCGTTGCGGTTTCTCCTGCCCGGGCTGAGGCGCCATCACTTCAATTATCCAGTTCTGAGGAGCTGGATATTGAAAGTGTGGATGCAGAGTCTATGGACTCAGTGGAGATCGGGGACTCGCCATCCCAGTCTCCCGCGAATGTAGAGCTGATGGAGGTTTTGACTCGGGCTGTGGAAAAATTAAGCATTGAATGGCCAGTTGAGAAACAAGAGTCGAGAGTGAAGAGTAAAATGGATGAGAGATTTTTAAAATCACACTCACTACCTCCACGCCGGTGTTTGCCCTTCTTTCCCGATCTACACACCGAGGTGTGTAGATCGTGGAACAAACCAGTGTCAGCTAGAATTTTGACACACCAGACCTCTATGTATGCTAATATTGCTGGGTCTAGGAGACACGGTTATGGGGCGATGCCGAGGATGGAGGAAGTTTTGGCTATCCATCTTTCTCCTGAGACGGCATCGTCTTTTAAAACACCGGCGTTGCCCAAAAAAAAAAAAAAAAAAAAAAAAAAACCAAGCCACTCAGAAATACTTCGGTTTTGGTGGGCAAAGCTTATTCAGCGTTAATGAGCTGCGTCAGGCAGCAGATATTTCTCTCCGTGCCACCAAGGAGACGGCCAGATCAGTCAGCCGCTCTATGGCAGCCCTGGTGGCCACGGAGAGGCATCTGTGGCTAAATCTGGCTAATATGAAGGAGAAAGATAAAGCTTTTCTCCTGGATGCGCCGCTGTCGACCGAAGGTCTTTTTGGTGGTTCTGTGGAAGCTCCTCCCCAGCAAAACTGGGCTGAGACGCGGCGTTCTCAGGCGAGGTCTTCCCGGGATAGAACCGATCTGAGGACGGTTACTGTCGCCGGGAAGGTTTCGTCGAAGAAGTCCTGACGCCACTGGTGTCAGGCTACTGAGGGTGGTCCCCACCGTGAGACAGAGGTGTTCGCCGCTGAATCCGGCGCCCGCTCTCTCTCGGTGCCCTCAGGGGTTCGTTCTGCCAACCCTGCCTGTAATGGGGGGTGCAGACGGTCCCAGCGAGCGATTTCCCGAGGGACGCTCGTTTGCTTACAGAACGGTCGTTAAACCCTGCCTGTGCGCGGTCACAGGGCGCTGTTTCTGTTTTAAAAACTACTCCAGAGGCCAGTCTCGAGAGACTGGTACCCTTAGTAGAATTTCTGGTAGAATGGGGAAGTCTTCCAAATATATCTCGTTGGGTCCTGCAGACTATCGAACGCGGGTACGCGATCCAGTTCAGGTCGCGTCCACCTCGTTTTCGGGGGGTTTTGCCCACAGTGGTGACCCCCGAGCAGGCTCTGGTTATGGAACAAGAAGTGAAAGCTCTGCTACTGAAGGGGGCGATAGAACGAGTTCCTTCTCCCGACAGAGAGCTGGGGTATTACAGCCGGTACTTCATTGTTCCAAAGAAGGATGGGGGGCTGCGTCCGATTTTAGACCTGCGCCTCTTAAATCGGTCAGTGGGGAAGCTCAAAATGCTGACTCTCAAGCAGATCGTGTCACAGATCAGGTCCGAGGACTGGTTTGTCACGATAGACCTAAAAGACGCGTACTTCCATATCTCCATCCTTCCGCAACATCGGAAGTTCCTGAGGTTCGCTTTTGGGGGCGAAGCGTACCAATATCGGGTCCTTCCATTCGGCCTAGCGTTATCTCCTCGAACCTTCACGAAATGCATGGACGCGGCCTTGGCCCCGCTGCGTCTCCAGGGCATTCGCATTTTAAATTACATCGACGATTGGTTGATTCTGGCTCAATCGGAGCATCAGGCGATTCGGCATCGAGATGCCGTCCTCGCCCACATCAGAAGGTTGGGGTTGAGACTCAACGCCAAGAAGAGTGTGCTTTCGTCAGTTCAGCGGACCACTTTTCTAGGCGTGGTATGGGATTCGACGACGATGCAGGCATGTCTGTCGCCGGCTTGTATAGCCTCGATTATCTCGACTGTCAAGCAAGTGAAGCTAGGCCAGTCACTCACTGTAAAGGAATTCCAGAGAATTCTGGGTCTGATGGGAGCAGCATCCAACGTGTTACCGTGCGGCCTGCTGTACATGAGACCACTACAGTGGTGGCTCAGGACCAAGGGGTTCTCCCCGAGGGGAAAGCCGCTCCGCAAGATCAAGGTCACGCGACGTGGTCTCCGTGCCCTGGCTATGTGGAAAGAACCTTGGTTCCTGTCCCTGGGACCTGCGCTGGGAGCCCCGTGTCGCCGGGTAACGGTGACGACGGATGCCTCTCTCACGGGCTGGGGAGCGATCATGAGTGGTCGCTCGGCCCGCGGGCTGTGGCAAGACCATCATCTCCGATGGCATATAAATTGTCTAGAGATGATGGCGGTGTTTCAGGCTCTGAAACACTTTCTCCCAGACCTCAGAGATCATCATGTTCTTGTCCGGTCAGACATGTCTGTGGTCTCTTACATAAACCACCAGGGGGGTCTGCAGGGACCCGTTCTGCTGAACCTGCCTGTGAGGGTGGGCGCAGACGGTCCTAGCGAGTGGTTTCCCGAGGGAAGCTCGTTTGCTCCGAGGAGCGATACAGAACAGTCGTTAAACCCTGCCTGTGCGCGGTCACAGGGCACTGTTTCTGTCTCTATAATTACTCCAGAGGCCAGTCTCGAGAGACTGGTACCCTTAGTGGAATTTCTGGCAGAATGGGAAAGTCTTCCAAATATATCTCGATGGGTCCTGCAGACTATCGAACGCGGGTACGCGATCCAGTTCAGGTCACGTCCGCCTCGTTTTCGGGGGATTTTGCCTACAGTGGTATCCCCCGAGCAGGCTCTGGTCATGGAACAAGAGGTGAAAGCTCTGTTACTGAAGGGGGCGATAGAACGAGTTCTTCCCCCCGACAGAGAGTTGGGGTATTACAGCCGTTACTTCATTGTTCCAAAGAAGCTAACGATATACGCCTCCCTCACGGGCTGGGGGCGATCATGAGTGGTCGCTCGGCCCGGGGTCTGTGGACTTTCTCCCAGACCTGAGGGGTCACCATGTTCTTGTCCGGTCAGACAGCACATCGGTGGTCTTTTTATAGACCATCAAGGGGGTCTGCGCTCATGTCCATTATTCAGGCTAGCGCCAGATCCTTCTGTGGGCCCAGGGGAAGCTTCTTTCTTTGGCGATTATATATCCCAGGATATTTAAATCGGGGAGCAGACATCCTGTAGAGGCAGGGGCCGAGGCCCGGGGAGTGGAGACTCCACCCCGAGGTGGTGGAGCTCCTATGGAGTCATTTCGGTCATACCGAGGTAGGCCTATTTGAATCCACGGACTGAGACACTGCATGCTGTGGTTTCTCTGTATCCACCAGCCCCTCTGGGGTTGGATGCGATGGTACAGGAGTGGCCGAGGTCACCCCTGTACGCATTTCCCCCGATTGCTCTGCTCCCAGGAGTTCTGGAGAGGGTTCACCGAGACGGGGTCTTTCTACTGTTAGTAGCCCCGCGTTGGCCGGCCCGAGTATGGATGCGGGTCGATACTTCACCCCCGCCCAGATCTATGGAGGTTGTGGCTTGGCCTCTGAGGGGGCCCAGCTCATAGAATCGGGTCTCTCGACTGAGGTCGTGGAGACCATCCTCCAATCGAGAGCTCCGTCCACGAGGAGATTATATGCCTTGAGGTGGAAATGTTTCACCTCTTGGTGTGGAGAACACCAGTTGGACCCAGTTAACTGCCCGGTGTGGCGGTGCTGGAATTCCTTCAGGAGCATTTCTCCACAGGGTTATCCCACTCCACACTAAAGGTGTATGTGGTGGCCTATCTGCTTACCACGTCCCTTTGAGTGGAGCTTTTCACGGGAGATACCCATTGGTAATTCTTTTTCTTCGTGGTATTGTGAGGTCAGACCAAGAGAAACTAATCTGCTCTGCCCTGTGAGGGCTCTAGATGCTTATGTTCACAGAGCTGCCCTGTGGAGAAAGCCTGAACAGTTATCTGTTAGTTTTGGACCTCCGAAGATAGGTTGTCCCGCATCTGAGCAGAGGTTGAGTAAGTGAGTGGTCGAGGCCATCTCACTTGCATATGAGTCCGCCGGTCAGCCTTCTCCTTTGGCTGTCTGGGCTCACTCAACCAGGGGTATGGTAGCTCCGCTCCAGGGGCGCAGGTGCTTTCGTCTAAATATGTGCCTGATTTCATACAACGGACACCTGCTCGCATGGCGGCGTTGGTATTAGCGTTCCCACGGCGTTTACACGCAGCTCGAAGTTCCCTGAATGGGAACGTCTCTGGTTACGTATGTAACCTTAGTTCCCTGAAGGGAACGAGACGCTGCGTGTCCATGCCATACTCCCAGCATGCCCGTGAGCGCTTGCTTCAGTCCTATCAGAAGCTGTTGCGCTTGTGTTTCGGGGATGCTTTATAGTTTCCTGGTCGATACGTCACCCCGCCTATGACGTTCCGTCTCGCCATTGGACAGATTTCATACGTGCTTCATGACTCATCACGCAGAGGCGTTCCCACGGCGTTTACACGCAGCGTCTCGTTCCCTTCAGGGAACTAAGGTTACATACGTAACCAGAGACGTTTTTGAAAAGTTCAAGCTCCAAAAACTTTTGGCCAGAAACATTTTAAGCAGGTCAAATATGGACCACACTCTGGCTGATGAAACATCAGATTTAGTCAATGAGTATTTTTGGAAAGTTCATGGCAAGTTAATTTATAATTCAATTGGAAAAGCACGTCATCTGTTTCAATTGCATGTAATTTATTTCTTGCAATGTAACTATCTTTTCTAAGCATATCGGAATGAGTTAGTTGTTGCATGCATGGTAAAGCAACATCTGCAACATCTAAATGCAATGATTTCTCTTCAGTTATTTCTGAACGAGTTAGAGGTAGTATGTAGTTCGCGATGCATTATAGTAGAATGGTTATTGCAAAAATTTCTCTTCAATATGAAAATGACTAGTTTAGTGTGCAATTGCAATGGAAAAGCACATTTATATAATGCAATGGGAAAAGCACGTTATCTGTTTTCATTGCACAGAAGTTACTTCTTTCTTGCAATGCAACTATGCGCATGTGCTTTATGCACATTGGAATGAGATATTGCATTGTGAAGCAACAGCTAATGCAACGATTTCTCTTTATCAGACGAATGCAACATCGAAATGCAATGATTTCCCTTCAGTTATTTCTTAACAAGTTAGTGGTAGTATGTAGTTCTATCGTGCATTATAGTAGAATGGCTATTATCATATGATGTTTGCTCGTCTGTGCAAAAATTAGTTGTAGATTGGAAATATACGGGAAAGCACTTCTGCTATGTCTTTTCATTGCACAGAGGAAAACGTTAGTTCTTGCGTGCATTATAGTAGAATCGCTATTGCGATCATTTCTATACAATATGAATATGACTAGTTTAGGGTGCAATTGCAATGGGAAAGCACAATATACAATTTGTAGAGAATCAAGGCGAATCAAACACAACTTAATCAAATTAATCTCTCATGGGATTAATTCACAAGGCTTCAACACTCCAAGTTCTGGAGCCCACATTCCAGAGTCACAGAACGGCGCCAAGAGTTTGCTTTGGGGGAAAATAAACCACCCTCCGAAGACTTTTATGGTCCTGCAGATAGCAACAGAATGCCACAGGAAGAAACGTGTCAATATGTTAATGTTTTTACTGAGACAGGTCAGCTCCAAAATGGTGGAACGAGAGGCTCACAACAAAGACCTCTTTGATCTCCTGACAGAGATGTTACACAGAACACCTTCCTCTACCCCTACTCCTTGAACCTACCACGACCTCACTGTTGAGATCGGAGATCTCACACATAAAATCATATAAACTCACCACAGAACAATTCTTGGACCTATAACCAATCATAATTGTTGTTGTTCCTACACTTCATGTGTTATTATGCTTAGATCACATAATAACCATGTAATTGTTGTTAACTATTAACTCTTGTAATTGTTATACAACCATTAGAAGTGTGAATGCCTCGTTTGCTCTTAAACGAACCGTATTCTCCTAATTCAAAAGATGGCTTGATTGAAATCTGCGTAAAAGGTTTTGTTTTATGATTATAATAATCATAAGGTTTAAACCATGGTCTTTTGTCTCTGCTAAGTGCTGGAGACCAGCTCACAGACCATGCATAAATTATGATAAGTAAAGAAGTAGATCCACCTCCTGAGATCATGCTATTACCCATTGGCCTGAAGTTTCTGGGAGGATGGACTAGAGTTTAAGTTAAAGATCCGAACAAAGGACCTCATGTTCAGATTTCAGAAGATTTTGCTAGATGATTTTTGTTCTGTTCTGTAACTGTTAAGTCCGTGCCTCTCTCTAAAACCAGCAAGAGAGTGTTCTGTTAATGCTTATCTCTGAAACAAAGAACATGTCCACATGCTTCTACATCGACTAGACCAAATTCGACCAGCAGACGAATAACCCGTCAAGATCAGGGTTACAATTCAGCTCAGTCAAGCCATCCGACTCGCCTTGCTTTCATTTCTTTCCTTTATTTCCTTTTTCGTAAAAGTTTCGTTTCAAAGTTAACTTTGCAACGCGCTTCGAACTGGAAAAGACTCTCATTCGCTTGCTAATCACACGTGACCAGCGGCGAAACTTCCATCCCTGCACTTCAAAGACAACAAACCACGCAACGGACCCGGCCGGGAAAACCCCCTTCGACGCGACGCAGACAAAGGGAATTCCCTCAGCCACTACAAAGCGCAAGTACTCCAGGCTCTAACTGAACTGGTGCTTTAATGTTAATTGAATAACCTCTCTAAGAAATGAAGGTTCAAATTAATGCTTGGTGGTCCTTTCAGGTTATGTCTTACGTGCAAGAAAGTTAAAACTTTCTCTCTCACTCTTTCCAACTCACTCTTTCCCTTTCGCGACTGTATGAATGTGTGTGTGTGTGTGCGTGATTATGTTTAGACCTTAGTTTTGTGCTTAGAATAGCTAATAAAGTCTTGTCCATATATTTGAAAAGATAAATCTTCTTGTGTCGTGTTTGCACATTTAATGTCTTGTACTGTTCGATTTAAAGTTACCTTGCTAAGACATAGTGTTTCACTATAGATTTGGTTATAATTACGGCCCGTTCAAATGAATTCTAAGCGAGTCATTTGCTCGGTTCAGTGATTCGGTTCCATAGATTCATTGCAAATCAATGAATCATTTCCCTTTGAGCTAAATTGGCCTTCGGCCCCCTTAATACATTTTATGTATATTATTATATGTTGCATTTGCTACATAATTGGTGGAGAATGAAAGGCAGTTCAACCTAAATTGTGAACATATATCAAGAAATTATCTTTTCATTTTTGGTTGCGGATGCGAGATCCGAACCTCCGCGAGTCTGTGTGTGACGTATGCGCCGCGCGCACGTTGAATGTTGCTGCTGCTGTTATCTGTGAGTGAAGCTCTCAGAGAAAGCTGAGAAGTCTAGTCTGTCGCCTATTTTGTTTTCTTTATACCTGCATAAGATATAAGACCTCACACTACAATAAGGTAGGAATTAAGCGTGTTCCTTATTTCCAGAAAAATACCTCGTTATAGCTGATCGACATCTGCGTGTTCCAGAGTCTTTCAGGGAGCTATAACGTTGTGTGTGTGTTTATCAGTCAGAGAAGCCGAACGAAATCAAACTGCAGTAATTAAAACTAACCCTGTAAGTTACAATATTTTCCTGACAGAGCGTCAAGCGTGTTCCTTGTCGAATCTAGTCATAAAAGCCTTAAAGTTATTTATCTGATCGCAGTGCGTGTTCCATTGCTTCTCCGTGATAAATGCTTAATGCTTTCTGTTTATTTTATTTGATCGCAGTGCGTGTTCCATTGTGATCTCCGTGATACACACTTAATGCTTATCTGTTTATTTGTTTGATCGCAGTGCGTGTTCCATTGTGATAAACACTTTGCTTATCTGTTTATTTTATTTGATCACCAGTGCGTGTCCCACTATCCGTGATCCCCGTTAACGTTAAAGTTAATGCTTTTCTGTGTATGTCTATTCAATTATTTATCGTGTAAACACTGCGCGTGTCCGAGTGTAATTGAATAGGACTTATTTTAAGTTTTGTCCAAGTAAAGCTTGTTTAGAAACTGAACCAAGTTAGACCCTGTTACTTTGTGTGAAACTAAACCTGCACAAAGACAGAGACGAGATCATCGTTCTCATACAGCGCACCGCCGCGTGCTTAAAGTTATCACTCTCAACAAACTGAGTGAAGCCCCATGTCGTAAACCCAGCTACGAGTGGTATTTTATTTGAACAGTTTGAAATGCGCCGACATTTCCCGTAATATATATATGATCGATTTGTTACTGTACATGTTCTGTGAACATTGAAATGCGCTCACATTGCATGGAACTCTAACAAACTGCTTACCAACTGCAATTCACGGTTCGCCCACTAGCGTTCGCTTGATCGCTTTAGTTGCTATCGTGACACGGAAGTCTTAACCAACACTTCCGGGTGAACTCTGACCCCCTCGAACTTTGTAAACAACCCAAACAAACGCTAAGCTAAGCTAGGCTAAGCTAAAGCTGAGCGGTTGTCTGCATTGAGGCCTGTGCTAAAGCCTTTAGCATCAGTTACTATTATACTAACCCCAGCGGTTAGCTATAGTGTCTGTTTGAACAACGTTAAAGCGATTTAACCATTTAGACACCTATCGATCTTTTCTTGTTTCTTCTTTTAACTTTATCACACTTTTCTTTAAAGATTAACCATATTTTTCCTGAAAGGAAAATACTGGTGTACCATTATTAATTGTTTTACCTGCATTTTACTTGGAAAAGAAAATACTGGTTTATGATTATTAATTGTCAAATTTCGAATTTGATTTTAAAAGAACAAGAAGTTGCAAATATGAGATTCTACCTTTCTAAACAGATCATTTCTAATGATTTCTAGATTTATTTTTGTAATAATTCTAATTGCATAATTTTCATAATTTTTACATTTCTCTTTGAGATCTAATCACTTTAGGTGAATTAGGTTTGAAACTTAAGAACTCCGAAAGTTAAAATTTGGAAAGTTGTTATTACTACTACAAAAATAGTGTTAGACTCAGATTTGCTTATTATCGTCATTGCGCTTTATCCTTTCGTCTGGTTGGTTATAAACTTAACCACTATATTGGAATAATTCATTTGCGTGACGCTTCAATAGGAGACATTACCATCTCAATACGAGTTTCAAATAAACCAGAGACAATCGTCTTTTACAAAGTTTATTTGTGTGTTTAGTTGTTCATCAACTATCAATTCTATACTCGTAGTAGATCTAAAGGTAGCGGGATCCAACCTCCTTGCTTCATTTCTCCCTCATCGCGTCTTTCCTGTTCTGTCCTGCTTTATTCCATCTTATTTTGCACATTTGTAGGGAACAAACCTGGAAGAACCATCAACCAACTCTAAAAAGAGACAAAGATAATCTTTCCCAAACAGATTATTAGGTATTTGATTTTTAATCAAACCCTCTTGTGTTCTTCTCACTCTCCCTGCATTTGTAAACGCAATTTAAACTTTGACATCTTATCCAAGATTAATTAACAGAGACAAGTGTTGAGCAAACTCTGCCTTCAAAGCATCCCTGCTGTAAGCCCTGCTGTAAGCGGTCCAACCGAAGGTGTGTGTGTCAATCCTGTCAAACTCAGAAAAGAGGTATCAGCATTATTATTGTATTATTTTTCATTGCAAACATAATCAAAAATATTGTTTACCTTTCTGGAAACAGATTGTCATTGATAGAAACATTTATGAGAAATTAATACTTTCCCTAGTTAATAATTTCCTTTTTGTTTCGTTTCTCTCTCATTTGAAATTGGTTGTTAACTTTTTCTCTCTTCTTCTCTTACTCAGTTGAGTGACAAAGTCCTCACCTCACGAGTTGAAACCAGCTTTCCAGTGATAGAAAATATTTACAAAAATATTTTCTTCCATTGAAAAAAAAGCTATTTCCATCTGAGATTTGTTTTAACCTCTCTCTTTTTCTTTCCTTTACCCAGTTGAGTGACGAGATCTTCACATCCCTTGCCTCACTGTGTACATTTAGACCAACATTTAGTCATCACGACACTTCACTATTGGTGCACACTTACTGAAACTACACTCAGCCGTGCAACCACATATAGGCTTATACCACACAGGTCTGTGTCAGTCTCTTCACCGAGCGTGCCAACATGTCGTGGACGACAAACCCCACTGCCCAACGGGAAGACATGGACGCCTGGCTCAGAGGCATTACAGACTGCCTCACCCCAAAGACAATTGAACTGTTATTATTCTTAATAATAATCATAATTCTGAGAAGATTCCTGACACATGATTCAAGCCAAAACCAAAGCCATGTGGAACTAACCAAAATAACCTGTTCCTTAAGCAATGCCTTCACAGCCCAGCTAAACCTAAGCCACCAGCACGTCACCCACCTTCAGGAGGAGCTGACACGTGCCCAAAGCCGCATAGACAAGCTGGAAGTGAAAGTCCAGGACGACCTCAAGACTACCGAGTTCCTGAGAGAGCTGATGCACACTCAACACTGCAAAGACCAGCTCAAAGCGTCCGACGAAGCGGAGCATGAAACAAAGACCCAAGTTGACAAGCTCCAAGAAGCCCTTGCAGTCACTGAACGTGACAAACAAGAGTTAAAGACTGTCCAGAAGCACCTGGAAAACCAACTCCAGTCTGCTGAACATCAGCTAGAGAAAGCCAAAGCTGACATTGAAAGTAAGAACTCTAAACTCACTGCTCTGGAAGACCACCTGCGAAGGTGCAGCGTTGAAATTGACCATCTGACCCAACAGCGAGACGACGCCAACGACGAGCTCTACGCGGTCAGAAATGAACTCCAACATGTCTTTACACAGAAACCAGAGCCAAGAAGGGAGAGACCTCCCTCAGCATCATCACTGCTGAGCAGAACAGAGTCCTCCATCCAAGAACTGTCATCCTACGGAAGAAGTGAATGGCCACACCCCAAAACGTCACCGGCCTTCACCACAGAACTCTTCCCTGCCAACCAACAAAGAGAGATCATCCAGCCAGACTCCAAAGCTGCAACTGGAATGACCTTCAAAGATCTCAACCAGCTGGCTAAGAACATCACCCAGTTCGACCCGAACTCCACGGAGGGCCACAGCATCCAGGCCTACCTCCAAGATATCGACTTCCTCCTAGAGGTGAGACCCCATATGACTGACAGAGACATTTTATACCTCCTCAGATCCACATCCAGTCAAGAGGTACGAAGCGTCCTAGACCGACAACCTGCTCATGTCAAGTCAAACTACCAGCTGCTACGTGAGATCCTGATTAAAGAATTTACAAGTCCAGAGTCAGAACACGGTGTGTTAGTCGCCTTGGAAACCAAACAAGGTCGTCAAGAGACTCCCCAAGCCTATTATCACCGTTTCCGACAAGCCTACTTCGGTGCACATAGCAAACCTGAATCTGAAGAGGATCTGAACTTCAAAACCCTCTTCCTGAGAAACCTGCACCCAGGACTGAGTCGTCATCTCGGCATCATGGCCTGCCCAGTCACCATGACGCTTCAACAGCTACGTGACCTGACACACAAGGCCTACATCAAACAAAAGATGACTTCAAAGAAAGGTTTGAAAACATCCACAGTGTCAAACTCCAGCAGCCAAGACACAAGCCTTGCACTGGAAGACACCCAGTGGCATGACAACGCCACAGTCCTTCATCAGGAGCACAGAGAATGCTACTCCCATGCTAACGACAGCTACCACTCCAACCACGTGGAAAAGTCATGGGACCCACCAGAAGGAAACAACTGGAATCAACGAGTGCATCCAAAAGCATTCTATGTGGGTAAGCGACAACGAAACCCACCTCCACACCACACTGAGTGTGTCCAAGAACACGACAGTCTCCCCTCAGAAGACCAGGAGCAACTACTGAGTCGACTGCAAGTGTTCTTCAAAGACAAGCTGAACACAGAAGACCAGTGATCACCTTGCACACCTTCCTGAGACGTCCACCTGTTCTACAACAACACAGAAGAATAAAGTGGCCTCTCACAGTCAACCACTGACAAACACCCAGAGGTACCAGAAAACACCATCCTGGTTACCCATCACACCACAAGCTCCAAACTCAAGAACCATCTGTGTGCTGCCGCAACACCAGTAAGCACAGAAGTCAGACTGTCTGTCACAACCAGAAGGCATCACAAGTGGAATGCAACAAGGAGACCACGTTTTGCACTACAGCTTCACGCATCCGTGCCAAACCACCTCCCAATGTCTGCCAGAGAACTTCCTGCCTTACTGGACTGACCCCCAGCAGATCACAGAAGATCCCTTTCCAAGGCAAAGATGTGACAAGCTCATCAAACCTAAGCCATCAAGCAAAGGGGGGAGCAAAACAGACTGAGACAGATCTGACATACATACCGCATACATACAGTACATGCACTACACTACACTGTACTGACATACACAAGTTAATCACATCTACCATGAAAACATTCAACAAACATGTTTTTCACTGACTTAGCTACCCTTTCCACAGGAAACATATAGCAATACACCCAACAAGTATAACACCTCTCATTACATGTTGACACCTGTCACTGCATCACAGTACCCATACTGGAGTCACTCAACTGCTTTGTTTTGTTTTACCTCTTCCTTCCCTTCTTCTCTTATTAGGTAAAATCCCTTTTACCCCATAAGGGTCAAGGTTACAATATAAGGATTGACGCACCACGCCTGACGTTTGCAAGTCACCTTAGAACGAATGTTAGCCAGAGAACTCCCTGCATCATTCGAATCAAAATTTGGAAGGTAAATTGGTCTAAACCTAGAACAATTTAGAAGTGGATAAAACAAACAAATCAAATTTAGTCACAAAGTTGATCAATCACCGTTTAACACAAACTAGAATAACGGTCCTAAAATTGAACTAAACTTTTTCCACATAATTGACTATATTGAGAGAGTGAACTCGTTAGGCCTAGATAACCTAATGCCCTGCACCAGTAAAGTGACCAGTCATGGAGGAGTTGCCTTGTTGTTTGCTGTGTGTGTTTGCTTCTTCTTCTTCTGTTTCTCCAGCGTTCAATGATGTCTTCTTCTCAACCCATCATCGATCGAGGGGGGAATATGTAGAGAATCGAGGCGAATCAAACACAACTTAATCAAATTAATCTCTCATGGGATTAATTCACATGGCTTCAACACTCCAAGTTCTGGAGCCCACATTCCAGAGTCACGGAACGACTCCGTGCTTTGGGCCGATAAGGACTTTTATGGTCCTGCAGATAGCAACAGAATGCCACAGGACGAAACGTGTCAATATGGTAATGTTTTACTGAGACAGGTCAGCTCCAAAATGGTGGAACGAGAGGCTCACAACAAAGACCTCTTTGATCCCTGACAGAGATGTTCCACAGAACACCTTCCTCGTCCCCCTTCGAGTTGAACTCTCAGTAACCTTACGATTGAGATCGGAGATCTCACACATAAAATCATATAAACTCACCACAGAACAATTCTTGGACCTATAACCAATCATAATTGTTGTTGTTCCTACACTTCATGTGTTATTATGCTTAGATCACATAATAACCATGTAATTGTTGTTAACTATTAACTCTTGTAATTGTTATACAACCATTAGAAGTGTGAATGCCTCGTTTGCTCTTAAACAAACCGTATTCTCCTAATTCAAAAGATGGCTTGATTGAAATCTGCGTAAAAGGTTTTGTTTTATGATTATAATAATCATAAGGTTTAAAACGATGGTCTTTTGTCTCTGCTAAGTGCTGGAGACCAGCTCACAGACCATGCATAAATTATGATAAGTAAAGAAGTAGATCCACCTCCTGAGATCATGCCATTACCCATTGGCCTGAAGTTTCTAGGAGGATGGACTAGAGTTTAAGTTAAAGATCCGAACAAAGGACCTCATGTCCAGATTTCAGAAGATTTTGTTAGATGATTTTTGTTCTGTTCTGTAACTGTTAAGTCCGTGCCTCTCTCTAAAACCAGCAAGAGAGTGTTCTGTTCGTGCTTATCTCTGAAACAAAGAACATGTCCACATGCTTCTACATCGACTAGACCAAATTCGACCAGCAGACGAATAACCCATCAAGATCAGGGTTACAATTCAGCTCAGTCAAGCCATCCGACTCGTCTTACTTTCATTTCTTTCCTTTATTTCCTTTTTCGTAAAAGTCTCGTTTCAAAGTTAAGTTTGCAACGCGCTTCGAACTGGAAAAGACTCTCATTCGCTTGCTAATCACACGTGACCAGCGGCGAAACTTCCATCCCTGCACTTCAAAGACAACAAACCACGCAACGGACCCGGCCGGGAAAACCCCCTTCGACGCGACGCAGACAAAGGGAATTCCCTCAGCCACTACAAAGCGCAAGTACTCCAGGCTCTAACTGAACTGGTGCTTTAATGTTAATTGAATAACCTCTCTAAGAAATGAAGGTTCAAATTAATGCTTGGTGGTCCTTTCAGGTTATGTCTTACGTGCAAGAAAGTTAAAACTTTCTCTCTCACTCTTTCCAACTCACTCTTTCCCTTTCGCGACTGTATGAATGTGTGTGTGTGTGTGCGTGATTATGTTTAGACCTTAGTTTTGTGCTTAGAATAGCTAATAAAGTCTTGTCCATATATTTGAAAAGATAAATCTTCTTGTGTCGTGTTTGCACATTTAATGTCTTGTACTGTTCGATTTAAAGTTACCTTGCTAAGACATAGTGTTTCACTATAGATTTGGTTATAATTACGGCCCGTTCAAATGAATTCTAAGCGAGTCATTTGCTCGGTTCAGTGATTCGGTTCCATAGATTCATTGCAAATCAATGAATCATTTCCCTTTGAGCTAAATTGGCCTTCGGCCCCCTTAATACATTTTATGTATATTATTATATGTTGCATTTGCTACAAATTCAATGGGAAAAGCACTTTATCTGTTTTCATAGCACAGATGATAGTTCTTTCATGCATTGCAACTATGCACATTTGTCTATGCACATCCGCTCATATGATGTTTTCTCGTCTGTGCACAAAATAGATTAAATCCAAGGGAAAGCACTTCTGTTGTCTTTTCATTGCACAGAGGAAAATGTTAGTTAGTTGTAGTTGTGTGCGAATGCACAAGTGTTATTTGAACAATGGAATGGGCTAGTAATTTTAGGCATTGTAAACTGACCGCTCTTTTGATGTTTTCTCGTCAGTGCACAAATGAATTAGTTGTAGATTGTAAATGCACGGGAAAGCATTTGTTATGTCTTTTCATTGCACAGAGGAATATATGTTCGTTATTGCGTACATTAAGACTCAACACAAAGACTCTTCAAAAAGGTTTTAGACAATATAAACTTATAGACTCCTTCTGATGTTATATTAGATATACATAGGTCCCTCTTTGGCCTACTGAACATATTTCTGGCCCACTGGTACTTGATCATTAGGTTTCTACACAAATAAATTACTTCTAATGATGTTGTTTTAGTTAGAAAGATTTTTGACGTACTGAACATATTTCTGGACGGAGAGTTCTTAATCTTAAACTACCTTTACATTTTCATAGACTACTTTTGATGCTTCCTAAGCCATATAAAATATCCATATTTGACCTATTGAACTAATTTCTCTGCAAAGGATGTTCAAAATATTTAAAAAATAGAAACTCCTTCTGACATCAGAAGGAGTTTCTATTTTTTAAATATTTTGAACATCCTTTGCAGAGAAATTAGTTCAATAGGTCAGATATGGACCTATATATATACTATAGATAGGTTCCTTTTACCTACTGAATATATTTCTGGCCCACGAGTACTAGATTTTGAACTTTCTAAACATACTAATTAACTTATTTTGATTTTACGTCAGCCATACAAGAGTTCTTATTTTGACTTCTGAAAATATTTCTGGCCAAAGAGTTCTTAAACATTAAGTTACTATACAGAATTACCTCTTATGATGATATTTTAGCCAGACAGATATTTGACCTACTGAAAATATTCCTGGACCAAGAGTACTTGATCTTGAACTTTCTATCCATACTCATAGACTCTTTCTGATACTTGCTAAGACATAGAAAAGTCCAAATGATGCCATCTAACTGACGCTTTACCTTTAGCGCGAGGTAGATGATTATTGTAGATCGCAGTATATGTAGGTTTATGTCTGGGGTAGGGGTTAGATAGTGTCATCTAACTGACGTTAAAGGGTGCCCTAAAACGTCGGATGTTGACGTATGGTCAAAAGGGCCAGTTAGATGACTTCTTGGGATGAGAATGGGCTGACTGAACATATTTCTGGCCCAAGAGTACTTGATTTTGAACTTTCTATATATATAGGCTCCTTCTGATGCTTTCTAAGCCATATAGAATTTTCATATTGAACGACTGAACTCATTTCCAGTCAAAGAATCGTCAAAAGATATGAAACAATACAAACTTAGAGACTCCTGATGTGAAAAAAACTATAGATGGGGTCCATATGTGACCTACTTAAAATATTTCTGTCCAAAGAGTCATTGAACTTGAACTTTTCAAAAACACTCATTGACTCAATCTGTTGTTTCATCTGACAGACAGTGGTCCATGGCCAGAAATAAGTTAAGGTTAAATATGGACTCTCCTTAAGAAACATCAGAAGGACTCAATGAGTATTATGGAAAGTTCAAGTTTAAAGACTATTTGGCCAGAAACATGTTAAGTAGGTCAAATATTGACCACTGTCTGGCTCATGAAACATTTGTAGGAGTCTATGAGTATTTGCGTAAAGTTCAAGTTCAAAGACTCTTTTCCCAGAAATATGTTAAGCAGGTCAATCATGGACCACTGTCTGTCAGATGAAACATCAGATTGAGTCAATCAATCAAACATCAATGAGTGTTTATGGAAAGTTCAATTTGAAAGACTCTGGAAAAAATATGTTAAGTAGGTCAAATGTGGACAGGAGTAAATGAGTATAAAAAGAGATTGAGGTTGATCGCTCATGAAACAGCAACAGAAGGACTCAATAAGTAGTTCTCAGAAGGAATCAAAACAGCAGAAGCACTACAATGAGTATTTATGGTAAGTTCGAGTTCAAAGACTCTTTGGCCAGAAACATGTTAATTAGGTCAAATAAGGACCACTGTCTGGCTGATGAAACAGTAGAAAGACTCAATAAGTAATTATGGAAAGTTCAAGTTCCACGACTCTTTGGACAGATATATTTTAAGTAGGTCAAACATGGACCACTGTCTGTCTAAAAAAAAAAATCATCAAAGGAGTTAATGAGTATTTATGGAAAGTTCAAGTTCAAAGACTCTTTGGAAAAAATATGTTATGTAGGTCAAATATGATCAGGAGTAAATGAGTATAAATAGAGAGGAATAAAAAGGACTAAGGCTCATGAAACAGCAGCAGAATGACTCCATAAATCTTTCTCAGAAGGACTCAAAACAGCAGAAGGACTCAATAAATATTTATGGAAAGTTCAAGTTCAAAGACACTTATTTGGCCAAAAACACGTTAAATAGGTCAAACATGGACCACTGTTTATCTGATGAGACAGCAGAAGGACAGCAGAAGTAGTTAAGGAAAGTTAAAGTTCAAAGATTCTTTGGACAGATATATTTTAAGTTGTTCAAACATGGTCAAACATGGTCTGGCTGAAAAAAACATCAAAGGAGTTAATGAGTATTTGTGGAAAGTTCAAGGTCAAAGACTCCTTGGACAGAAATTTGTTAAGTAGGTCAAAAAATTTGTTAAATATGGACCAGTCTGTCTGTAAAAAACATCAAAGGAGATAGTGAGTTAGTTATGGAAAGTTCATATTCAAAGGCTTTTGCCAGAAATATGTAAAAGTAGGTCAATCTTGGACCACTGCCTGGCTGATGAAACATCAGAAGGAGTTCAGAAGACGTCCTCGGGTTACGACTGTAACCCTTGTTCCCTGAGAAGGGAACGAGAACTGCGTCAAATGACACTTTGGGGGAACGCCCCTCAGCGTAGCGCCTCTGAAGTATGAATGAAACTATGCCAATCTCTGATTGGTGTTGCGTCATGACGTAATGTGTGACGGCACATAGGCGGAAGCTATATAAGGACCCGGCACACATGAGATGTCAGCTTCTGTGATGAAGCAAGCGCTCCCAGGCAGGGGAAGGCGTGGCCACGAGACGCAGTTCTCGTTCCCTTCTCAGGGAACAAGGGTTACAGTCGTAACCCGAGGACGTCTTCTGAACTCCTTCTGATGTTTCATCAGCCAGGCAGTGGTCCAAGATTGACCTACTTTTACATATTTCTGGCAAAAGCCTTTGAATATGAACTTTCCATAACTAACTCACTATCTCCTTTGATGTTTTTTACAGACAGACTGGTCCATATTTAACAAATTTTTTGACCTACTTAACAAATTTCTGTCCAAGGAGTCTTTGACCTTGAACTTTCCACAAATACTCATTAACTCCTTTGATGTTTTTTTCAGCCAGACCATGTTTGACCATGTTTGAACAACTTAAAATATATCTGTCCAAAGAATCTTTGAACTTTAACTTTCCTTAACTACTTCTGCTGTCCTTCTGCTGTCTCATCAGATAAACAGTGGTCCATGTTTGACCTATTTAACGTGTTTTTGGCCAAATAAGTGTCTTTGAACTTGAACTTTCCATAAATATTTATTGAGTCCTTCTGCTGTTTTGAGTCCTTCTGAGAAAGATTTATGGAGTCATTCTGCTGCTGTTTCATGAGCCTTAGTCCTTTTTATTCCTCTCTATTTATACTCATTTACTCCTGATCATATTTGACCTACATAACATATTTTTTCCAAAGAGTCTTTGAACTTGAACTTTCCATAAATACTCATTAACTCCTTTGATGATTTTTTTTTTTAGACAGACAGTGGTCCATGTTTGACCTACTTAAAATATATCTGTCCAAAGAGTCGTGGAACTTGAACTTTCCATAATTACTTATTGAGTCTTTCTACTGTTTCATCAGCCAGACAGTGGTCCTTATTTGACCTAATTAACATGTTTCTGGCCAAAGAGTCTTTGAACTCGAACTTACCATAAATACTCATTGTAGTGCTTCTGCTGTTTTGATTCCTTCTGAGAACTACTTATTGAGTCCTTCTGTTGCTGTTTCATGAGCGATCAACCTCAATCTCTTTTTATACTCATTTACTCCTGTCCACATTTGACCTACTTAACATATTTTTTCCAGAGTCTTTCAAATTGAACTTTCCATAAACACTCATTGATGTTTGATTGATTGACTCAATCTGATGTTTCATCTGACAGACAGTGGTCCATGATTGACCTGCTTAACATATTTCTGGGAAAAGAGTCTTTGAACTTGAACTTTACGCAAATACTCATAGACTCCTACAAATGTTTCATGAGCCAGACAGTGGTCAATATTTGACCTACTTAACATGTTTCTGGCCAAATAGTCTTTAAACTTGAACTTTCCATAATACTCATTGAGTCCTTCTGATGTTTCTTAAGGAGAGTCCATATTTAACCTTAACTTATTTCTGGCCATGGACCACTGTCTGTCAGATGAAACAACAGATTGAGTCAATGAGTGTTTTTGAAAAGTTCAAGTTCAATGACTCTTTGGACAGAAATATTTTAAGTAGGTCACATATGGACCCCATCTATAGTTTTTTTCACATCAGGAGTCTCTAAGTTTGTATTGTTTCATATCTTTTGACGATTCTTTGACTGGAAATGAGTTCAGTCGTTCAATATGAAAATTCTATATGGCTTAGAAAGCATCAGAAGGAGCCTATATATATAGAAAGTTCAAAATCAAGTACTCTTGGGCCAGAAATATGTTCAGTCAGCCCATTCTCATCCCAAGAAGTCATCTAACTGGCCCTTTTGACCATACGTCAACATCCGACGTTTTAGGGCACCCTTTAACGTCAGTTAGATGACACTATCTAACCCCTACCCCAGACATAAACCTACATATACTGCGATCTACAATAATCATCTACCTCGCGCTAAAGGTAAAGCGTCAGTTAGATGGCATCATTTGGACTTTTCTATGTCTTAGCAAGTATCAGAAAGAGTCTATGAGTATGGATAGAAAGTTCAAGATCAAGTACTCTTGGTCCAGGAATATTTTCAGTAGGTCAAATATCTGTCTGGCTAAAATATCATCATAAGAGGTAATTCTGTATAGTAACTTAATGTTTAAGAACTCTTTGGCCAGAAATATTTTCAGAAGTCAAAATAAGAACTCTTGTATGGCTGAAGTAAAATCAAAATAAGTTAATTTGTATGTTTAGAAAGTTCAAAATCTAGTACTCGTGGGCCAGAAATATATTCAGTAGGTAAAAGGAACCTATCTATAGTATATATATAGGTCCATATCTGACCTATTGAACTAATTTCTCTGCAAAGGATGTTCAAAATATTTAAAAAATAGAAACTCCTTCTGACATCAGAAGGAGTTTCTATTTTTTAAATATTTTGAACATCCTTTGCAGAGAAATTAGTTCAATAGGTCAGATATGGACCTATATATATACTATAGATAGGTTCCTTTTACCTACTGAATATATTTCTGGCCCACGAGTACTAGATTTTGAACTTTCTAAACATACTAATTAACTTATTTTGATTTTACGTCAGCCATACAAGAGTTCTTATTTTGACTTCTGAAAATATTTCTGGCCAAAGAGTTCTTAAACATTAAGTTACTATACAGAATTACCTCTTATGATGATATTTTAGCCAGACAGATATTTGACCTACTGAAAATATTCCTGGACCAAGAGTACTTGATCTTGAACTTTCTATCCATACTCATAGACTCTTTCTGATACTTGCTAAGACATAGAAAAGTCCAAATGATGCCATCTAACTGACGCTTTACCTTTAGCGCGAGGTAGATGATTATTGTAGATCGCAGTATATGTAGGTTTATGTCTGGGGTAGGGGTTAGATAGTGTCATCTAACTGACGTTAAAGGGTGCCCTAAAACGTCGGATGTTGACGTATGGTCAAAAGGGCCAGTTAGATGACTTCTTGGGATGAGAATGGGCTGACTGAACATATTTCTGGCCCAAGAGTACTTGATTTTGAACTTTCTATATATATAGGCTCCTTCTGATGCTTTCTAAGCCATATAGAATTTTCATATTGAACGACTGAACTCATTTCCAGTCAAAGAATCGTCAAAAGATATGAAACAATACAAACTTAGAGACTCCTGATGTGAAAAAAACTATAGATGGGGTCCATATGTGACCTACTTAAAATATTTCTGTCCAAAGAGTCATTGAACTTGAACTTTTCAAAAACACTCATTGACTCAATCTGTTGTTTCATCTGACAGACAGTGGTCCATGGCCAGAAATAAGTTAAGGTTAAATATGGACTCTCCTTAAGAAACATCAGAAGGACTCAATGAGTATTATGGAAAGTTCAAGTTTAAAGACTATTTGGCCAGAAACATGTTAAGTAGGTCAAATATTGACCACTGTCTGGCTCATGAAACATTTGTAGGAGTCTATGAGTATTTGCGTAAAGTTCAAGTTCAAAGACTCTTTTCCCAGAAATATGTTAAGCAGGTCAATCATGGACCACTGTCTGTCAGATGAAACATCAGATTGAGTCAATCAATCAAACATCAATGAGTGTTTATGGAAAGTTCAATTTGAAAGACTCTGGAAAAAATATGTTAAGTAGGTCAAATGTGGACAGGAGTAAATGAGTATAAAAAGAGATTGAGGTTGATCGCTCATGAAACAGCAACAGAAGGACTCAATAAGTAGTTCTCAGAAGGAATCAAAACAGCAGAAGCACTACAATGAGTATTTATGGTAAGTTCGAGTTCAAAGACTCTTTGGCCAGAAACATGTTAATTAGGTCAAATAAGGACCACTGTCTGGCTGATGAAACAGTAGAAAGACTCAATAAGTAATTATGGAAAGTTCAAGTTCCACGACTCTTTGGACAGATATATTTTAAGTAGGTCAAACATGGACCACTGTCTGTCTAAAAAAAAAAATCATCAAAGGAGTTAATGAGTATTTATGGAAAGTTCAAGTTCAAAGACTCTTTGGAAAAAATATGTTATGTAGGTCAAATATGATCAGGAGTAAATGAGTATAAATAGAGAGGAATAAAAAGGACTAAGGCTCATGAAACAGCAGCAGAATGACTCCATAAATCTTTCTCAGAAGGACTCAAAACAGCAGAAGGACTCAATAAATATTTATGGAAAGTTCAAGTTCAAAGACACTTATTTGGCCAAAAACACGTTAAATAGGTCAAACATGGACCACTGTTTATCTGATGAGACAGCAGAAGGACAGCAGAAGTAGTTAAGGAAAGTTAAAGTTCAAAGATTCTTTGGACAGATATATTTTAAGTTGTTCAAACATGGTCAAACATGGTCTGGCTGAAAAAAACATCAAAGGAGTTAATGAGTATTTGTGGAAAGTTCAAGGTCAAAGACTCCTTGGACAGAAATTTGTTAAGTAGGTCAAAAAATTTGTTAAATATGGACCAGTCTGTCTGTAAAAAACATCAAAGGAGATAGTGAGTTAGTTATGGAAAGTTCATATTCAAAGGCTTTTGCCAGAAATATGTAAAAGTAGGTCAATCTTGGACCACTGCCTGGCTGATGAAACATCAGAAGGAGTTCAGAAGACGTCCTCGGGTTACGACTGTAACCCTTGTTCCCTGAGAAGGGAACGAGAACTGCGTCAAATGACACTTTGGGGGAACGCCCCTCAGCGTAGCGCCTCTGAAGTATGAATGAAACTATGCCAATCTCTGATTGGTGTTGCGTCATGACGTAATGTGTGACGGCACATAGGCGGAAGCTATATAAGGACCCGGCACACATGAGATGTCAGCTTCTGTGATGAAGCAAGCGCTCCCAGGCAGGGGAAGGCGTGGCCACGAGACGCAGTTCTCGTTCCCTTCTCAGGGAACAAGGGTTACAGTCGTAACCCGAGGACGTTCCCTATCGAGGGAACTCAAACTGCGTCAAATGACACTTTGGGGGAACAAGTACCCACTACGCCACAACACGCCCTGCCTGCCCTGGTGTGAAGCTGCTCACAGGCACACTCAGGACGTGAGCACAAGAGAGCCGGGTGTCGGGTGTAGATCCTCAGTGCTCTGACTCTCTTCATCCGCCATCACATGGGATGGAGGATGAATCACCTTCAGAACACCATAGGCCGTGCCACACTGGATGGCACCTTAGGCAGATAGCCGGGCCTAGGGTGAAGGATGGCTTTAATGTTGCCTGGAGCAAACTCCAGGCACTCGTTAGATATGGAGAGAGCCTGAAGATCTCCCAACCCTCCTCAGAGAATTGATGGCCAACAGAAAAGCGACCTTCAGCATCAGGTTCTTGGCCTCAGCCGACTCCAGTGGCTCGAAGGGGGCCTCAGCCAAACCTTCGAGAACTACTGCCAGGACCCATCTGGGAACCCTGGTACGAGCCGCAGGTCTCATCCTCCAGCCCCACGGAGGTGGACGGGGTAGGACCAGTGGAGAAGCGATCTTGGAGGAACTCCAGCACTGAAGCCACTGGGCAGTTAACTGGGTCAACCTCACACTCCCTACACCAAATGGTGAAAACATTCCACTTCAATCCGTACTGTTTTCTCGTGGAGGGAGCTCTAGAGTTGAATATGGTCTCCATTACTCCAGCTGATAGGCAGGCCTCTAGGTACTGTGCCCCCTCAGGGGCCAGACCCACAGAGTCCATAACGCCGGCCGAGGGTGAAATATTGAGCCCTCCGCCTGTGTCAGCCGTCTAGTGCAATATAATGTATGAGAACCATACTCGGGCCGGCCACAACGGGCTACCAACAATAGACTGATTCCGTCGCGACGGACCCTCTCTAGAACTCCAGGGAGCAGAGCGATCGGGGGAAATGCATACAGACGTAGCCTCGGCCACTGTACCAGGGGGGCTGGAGGAGAGAGGTGAAAACCACTGTGGAGAGTGGGTCATCTCTCAAGACGCAAACAGGTCCACTACCACTGGGCCAAACCTCTAAGATATTGACTCCACCACCTCGGGGTGGAGTCACCACTCCCCGGACCTCAGCCCCTGTCTCGACAGGACGTCTGCTCCCTGATTTTGACTCCCCGGGATGAATGTCGCTCTTAGAGACAACAATTCCTCTTGGGACCACAGGAGGATCTGATGCGCCAATCTGCATAGAGGGCGAGACCTCAGACCCCCCTGATGGTTTATATAGGCTACTACTGACATATTGTCTGACCTCACGAGGACATGGTGACCTCTGAGGTCCGGCAGGAAGCTCCTCAGAGCCCGAGAAACCACCAACATTTCCAGGCAGTTATGTGCCAGGAGGAATGATGGTCCTGCCATAGGCCTGTCGTAAAGCGGCCGTCCATGACCGCGCCCCAGCCTGTGAGGGAAGCGTCTGTAGAGACGGTTTTCCGGCGACATGACGCTCCCAACACTGGACCTTGGGACAGAAACCAAGCTTTCTTCCACATAGATAGGGAACGAAGGCATCTGCGTGTAACCCTGATCGTGCGGAACGGATTTCCCCTCAGGGAAAATCCCTTGGTTTTAAACCACCACTGAAGGGCCCTCATGAGCAGCAGGCCAAATGGAATGACGTTGGACGCTGCTGCCCTGAGCTCCAACACTCTATGGAAATGTTTGACAGTGATGGCTTGGCCCAGCTTTATCCCAGCCACTGTGGCCAGGATGGATCCGACTCACGCGGGAGACAGCCGTGCCCGTATCGTGACCGAATCCCACACCACTCCCAGGAACGTCGTTCTCTGGGCTGATTTCAACACGCTCTTCTTCGTGTTGAATCTCCACCCCAACTTTTGGATGTGGGCGAGGACAATATCTCGATGCTGAACCGCCTGCTCTTGTGACTGAGCCAGAATGAGTCAGTCGTCTATAAAATTGAGCACCCAGATACCCTCGAGTCTCAGGGGTGCTAGAGCTGTATCCACACATTTGGTAAATGTGCGGGGTGAGAGTGCTAGGCCGAACGGAAGAACCCGATATTGGTACGCTTCGCCCCCGAAAGCGAACCTCAGGAACTTCCTGTGAGATGGAAGGATGAATATATGACAGTAAGCGTCCTTCAGATCTATCGTGACAAACCAATCCTCGGATTGAATTTGGTTCACAATTGTTGGTGAGCATCTTGAATCTGAATCTCCTCAGAGAATGGTTCAAGTGCCTGAGATCTATTATCGGACGCAACCGCCCCATCCTTCTTGGGAACTATGAAGTAGCGGCTGTAGAGCCTGGACTCCCTGTCTAGTGGAGGAATATGTTCTATGGCCTCTTTTTCTAGAAGGTAGTTTACTTCCTGTTCCAATACCCAACCCTGCACTGGGTCGACTACAGTCCAGATCACCCCATTGTATCTGGATGGGTGGAAACCGATCTGCAGCCTGTACCCATTCTGAATGGTGCGCAGGGCCCTATTTTACCAATGGAACCAGGCTCTCGAGCCTGGCCTCGGGTATTAAGCGGAATTCGTTCTCGATCCCCTGAAGCGGATTTCCGGCAGGGCTTGACCGAAAACGATTCTCGATGGGCGGACGCGATTGCTGCCTGGCCGCAAGCCTGTGGGGCGGACAGTGCAGCCTGCGTTCGCTGGAAACCGATGCGTCCCGAAACGTGTTTAACGGCGGGAGAGCAACATCGATTTCCTGCGGGCTCTGCGAAAGGGACGACTTTGGTCGCCCCACCGCGGGTGGGGCTGCCCGCAGAGAACCTAGGCTGGCTAGGACCTCTTTGTGGAAGCCCTTATAGCCTGCAGGACGACCCTCAGGTTGCCCTGTTTAGGCTGAGGCTTCGTCTGAGAGTGCCGTCTATGCCCCCAAGCTCCTAGAGGAGGGGCTCTAGAAGCGGTACTCTTTCACCAAACAATACTGTTTTAATATTATTACAGTCTCGTAATCTACACGCTGCCTCGGCAAACGTGAGATTTGAGCTGTAACAATATATTTGGCTTCATCCCTCGAGAAGAAAGTCAACAGATGTGAGGCTGAATATCCGACAGTGCATGTACTAATTTGTAGGCCTATGCGTCGAGATATTTCTCAATGAACACTGCCAGCACCCTCAGGAGCTGACTGTGAATGCCTCACACAAAACAGTATTATTTATTTTTTTTTTTTTAAAAGGTTATTTACAGATTATGTGTCCTTATTGTAGACTCATAATCTACGCGCTGCCTCGGCAACGGCGAGATTTGAGTCATTCACAATATATTTGGCTTTCATCTCTCGAGAAAAAAGTCAAAAGGCAAGAGGCTGAAAACACTCGAACGCACGGCTGTGTGTGCGTCCAGATTTTTCTCAATGAACACTGCCAGCGCCCTCAGGAGCCCTCGCCCCCACACATAATCTTTATTGCAGAGTAGACCGAATCTGCGCGCTGCCTTGACAACGCGAGATCCGAGCCACTATAGATTTTTATTGCAATTCAGACCTTAAATCTACGCGCTGCCTCGGCAAACGCGAGATCCCAGTCACAGAATCTTTTTTTTTTTTTTGCAGAGTAAACTCGTAATCTACACGCTGCCTCGGCACACGCGAGATCCGAGCCTAGATTCTGAATTGCAATGCAGACCTTAAATCTACGCGCTGCCTCGGCAAACGCGAGATCCCAGTCACAGAATCTTTATTGCAGAGTAAACTCGTAATCTACACGCTGCCTCGGCAAACGGGAGATCCGAGCCACTCGATTCTGAATTGCAATGCAGACCTTAAATCAACACGCTGCCTCGGCAAACGCGAGATCCCAGTCTCAGAATCTTTATTGCTGAGTAGACTCATAATCTACACGCTGCCTCGGCAAACGCGAGATCCGAGCCACTCGATTATGAATTGCAATGCAGACCTTAAATCAACGCGCTGCCTCGGCAAACGCGAGATCCCAGTCTCAGAATCTTTATTGCTGAGTAGACTCGAAATTTACACGCTGCCTCGGCAAACGCGAGATCCGAGCCACTAGACTCTGAATTACAATGCAGACCTTAAAGGAACACTCCGACTTTTTGGGACTTTAGCCTATTCACCTTACCCCCCAGAGTTAGATAAGTCCATACATACCTTTTTCATCTCCGTGCGTGCTATAAGTCTGTTTGACGCACCCACCGCTAGCCTAGCTTAGCACAAAGACTGGATGTGAATGGTTGCAGCTTTCATACTAATCCAAATGAGTGACAAAATAACGCAAACGTTTTCCTATTTACATGTTGTGGTTTGTATAGTCACAGAGTGTGCAAATATCAAGGCCATATGAGACATATGTTTACCTTTTATATGTTTGAGACATTTAGTTACCTAAAGGCACCGGGATGGTGGTACCGCCGGCTTTGGCCCTTTATCGCTGCTCACAGCTATGTTTATATTTAATATAAAGCCGGTGGCACCACCACCTTGGTGCCTTTAGGGTTATTCTGTACAACGTGCAAAAACGTAACCCCTGCTTTGACTATCAAAAAGAAGTGTATTGTAGAGCTTGCATCAATGCGGACTCGATGCGCTGTGCGCTGTAACTCCATGTGGCTTTAAGCGCATCATTCTCCACTCGGGATGCGCATAAGCGGTTTGTGCCACACTGTACTGAGCCTTTCATATCATAATGCAGTGACGCAATGACAGATTATTAATTGCCTTTCTTGTTCTGTTCCATCTATTATATGTAGATAATAGATAGGACAGAGCACTAAAAACCTCAAACAAAGAACTAAAAACTTAAGCTGTTTGCTGTGTAGTCTGAGAATGAGCTGTTTGATTTGCACCCTCTTCCTTTTCACTGTCCTCCATAAAAACCAGCTATCCAGGTCCATGTTGTTCTAGAAAGTTTGTATGTTGCTGCCTCAATTAACTTCTCTGCTATACATTTAAAACATGGCTATATCTAAAATAATTTATCTTTTTGATTTTTGTTATCTTGTTTTTCATGAATATTTTACAACAATACAAAGAGCAATGTGTATTTTCCATTAATATAGTTTGTAATGGCTTTTTTTTTGTCATAGATTATAATCATATATTTTTTGGATTTGTTATTTATCTTTATAATGAAGTTGTCTGTATTAAGTAGATTGTGTTTAACACACACAAGAGTGATTTATTAGTTCAACACATAGTTATAGAAATTCTACTTTATCTAAAAAAAACCCTGCACTTTATACACACACACACACACACACACACGCACACACACACACACACACACACACACACACACACACACACACGAATACATGTAAATAAAAAAAAAAAACATCAAATGTGTTTTTAGTCAGAGTATTATTTTATAGAGAAACAAATATTTGTAATTCAGATAAGAATGAAGTTAGTGTTTTAAAATCTTAAGGAAAACAAATATATAGCACATGAATTTTTAATTCATTCAACTTCAATTACAAATACAATCTTACTTTTATTTAAAGCAAACTATACATTTAAAAGATGGGGGTTATATGCCTATTTTGTCATTTAAAAATATTGTTATGCAAAATTGTTATGCAAAAAGACAAGGACTTAGAGACAAGGACTTGTAGGAAAAATTGCAGCCATTCACACACACACACACACACACACACACATAAACACAGACAACAGCCCTCCCCTCCCCACACAGACACACACACACACACACACACACACAGAGAGAGAGAGAGAGAGAGAGAGAGAGAGAATTGCAGGGGAATTAAATCCATTCAAACTACAATATCTGACTTTCTGTTGCTCAGAGCGAATGACTTTAAATTGGAAAGTTGATCGGCTTGACGAGAACAATATACGTGGTAAGTTTTGTAACTGTAGGTAAAATGAGCAAAGTTATAACACACTTTATGTGTCCTTTTTTAGTCATAAAATTAATTTCCTCGCCACGGCCAGACCGTTCGAGATATCAAAAATCCGTCCGGAATTGAGCATCCTCAATGTCTTGACTTCTTGCACACCGAGTTTGGTTGTGATTGGTAAACACATGCGTTGTAATTTGATGTATTTCTCCTAGGACAACTATTCAAACAACCCATAATTCTCAACTTCCATTTTAATTGTCGTAAAACTTAGAGCACGAAAGTTGTTTGGCCTGATGTGATCTATAATTGTACCGAGTTTCATATTAATTCACGCAAGTGTGTTTGATTTATGGACAAATGTTCGAATCCCAGTCCAGGGGGCGCTGTCGAGCCGCCCTGCCACGCCCGATGACCAGCTTCAGCCCGGCCCTGATGGCCATGGGTTCTGACCCGTGTGCAAAGTTTCAAGAGTTTTAGAGGATGTTAAGGCCCCCGAAAATGCCAGAGAAGTCGCACACAGCAAATAAAGGGTTAAAATTAACCTGACAGGCGCCCCTCCTCTCACTCACACAGAGAGACACTGAGAGACTGGCAAAATTCTAAGATTTTCTCTACATTCAAACAAAGATATCTGACTTTCTGTGGGTCCTAGCTAATGAGTGTCAATTAGAAAGTTGTCCGGCTCGAGGAGTCAGTATACATACCGATTTTTGTAACTCTAGTTAAAACTAACAACCCCACTTTTGTCAAAAGGTGGTGCTACTGAGCCCTCACCACGCCCGTTTCTGAAACTTTGCACATGTCTACTGGCTAATAAATGTGATGTGTCTGTCGAGTTTCATGCGATTTGAAGCATGCTAAGGGTCTCAAAAGCATCCTTAAAGAATGGTAAAGTTTGATGCGTTCGGTGTTCGTACTGTGTGCGGACCCCGTTCCAGGGGGCGCTGTCTAGCCCCCCTGCCACACCCAGGTACCATCTTCAGCCCGGCTCTGATGGCTGTGGGATCTGACCTGTGTGCAAAGTTTCAAGAGTTTTCAAACCCGTTAAGGGCCCCAAAAGCCGCTAAGAGTCTCAAAATCATCAAAAAAAAGAATTTTAAAGTTTGATGCGTTGCCACGGCAACAGTATCAAAGATATCAAGAATCCATTCACAGGTCTTCATCTGCTATGTATTTACATTATACAGATTAAGTTTGAAGCAAATCGGGTAAAAATAAGAGGGTGATTTCAAAGCATTTTGAAAGTGACACACTTCCTGCTGCCAGTTGGTGGCGCTATAACTTTGACTCACAATATTCACATCCATGTGATCGTCCTCTTACAGCAAACAAACTGCTGAAGTTTCATCAAGATCAGTTAATGTATGCTAAAGTTCTGACACACTTCCTGTTTCACGATTCTCGCCATAATTTCGTTTCCTCGCCACGGCCAAACCGTTCGAGATATCAAAAATCCCCTCGCAAACTTTCAACCTCAATGCCTTGACTTCATGCTGACCGAGTTTCGTGCCGTGTGTTTGAATTCTCTAGGAGGAGTACTTCAAATTCCATTGCGAGTGTTTTATGAACAACCCTAAATAACCGACTTCCTGTTGGGCTGGGCTAAAAAGTAATAGTTTGAGGTATATATGAACGATGAGATCTATATGTGCACCGCGTTTCATATTATTACATGCAAGCGTGTTTGATTTATGGACCAAGTTTTCGGACCCCGTTCCAGGGGGCGCTGTCTAGTCCCCCTGCCACGCCCGGGTACCATCTTCAGCCCGGCCCTGATGGCCGCGGATTCTGACCCGTGTGCAAAGTTTCAAGAGTTTTTGAGCATGTTAAGGGCCCCAAAAGTGCCCAAATAGTCGTATAAATAATAATAATAATAATAAATATAGCTGCGAGCAGCGATTGCGGGCCCAAGCCGGTGGCAACGCAACCCCGGTGCCTTTAGTTACCTAAACCCCACTTTTGTCAAACCCCGAGTTGCTTCAAACGGCACTGGGGTGGCGGTACCGCCAGCTTTGGCCCTTCATCGCTGCTCGCAGCTATATATATATATAAAGCCGGTGGCACCGCCACCTTGGTGCCTTTAGGGTTATTCTGCATGACGTGCAAAAATGTAGCCCCCGCTTTGACTGAGAATGAGGTTAGTGTTTTAAAATTTTTAGGAAAACAAATACATTGAAATATAGCACATGAATTTTAAACTCTTTCAGCTTCAATTACAAATACAATCTTACTTTTATTTAAAGAAAACTATACATTTAAAAGATGGGGGTTATATGCATATTTTGTCATTTAAAAAATACAAAATTGTTATGCTAACAGACAAGGACTTAGAGACAAGGACTTGCAGGAAAAATCACAGCCAACCACACACACACACACACACATATAAACACAGACAACAGCCCTCCCCTCCCCACACACGCACACGCACACACACACACACACACACACACAAAGACACCAGCAACCCCCCCCCTCCCCACACAGACACTGATAGAGACAAGATACACATCCAAAACTACAATATCTGACTTTCTTTTGGTCTGAGCTTCTTACTGTTAATTAGAAAGTTGATCGGCTTGAACAATATACGTGGCAAGTTTTGTAACTGTAGATAAAACGAGCAAAGTTCTAACACATTTTATGTGTCCTTTTTCAGTCATAAAATTCATTTCCTCGCCACGGCCAAACCGTTCGAGAAATCAAACATCCGTCCGGAATTGAGCATCCTCAATGTCTTGACTTCATGCACACCGAGTATGGTGGTGATTGGTAAACACATGCGTTGTAATTTGATGTATTTCTCCTAGGAGATTTATTCAAACAACCCATAATTCCCAACTTCCATTTGAACTGTCTTAAAACTTAGAGCAGAGATGGGCGCAGGTCACGCAAGTCTCAAGTAAGTCTCAAGTCTTAACCGTCAAGTCTCAAGTAAGTCCCAAGTATTTTTTTTGGGGGGGGCAAGTCAAGTCAAGTCAAGTCACAGGCTATGTCAAGTCAAGTCAAGTCTTGTAGTAGGTTAAGTCAAGTGCAAGTCAAGTCACCTTATTATTTTAATTTTACATGCAGAATCTGATCTTAATAAAATGAAAAGACAAGATAAGTATTTGCCAGTAAATTACAATAATTTGCATTGTAAATACTCATGTTCAGTAAAATACACCATGGAATCAAACAAAATTGTAACTTCATAAAATTATTTATTTTTCACTTCTGCCAACAGTGTGTTTGAAATGTTTTAAATTTTCAACATTGAGTCCATAAAACAAATAACAGCTTAACATCCTACAGACTCTCTGAACAACCCGGTCTCATCCCAAATCGTCATATAACTGACGTTTTGGGACGTCTTTTGACCATACGTCAATATTCGCCTTTTTAGGGCCCCCTTAAACGTCGGTAGATGAGGTTATGGGATCCTAACTCTACCCCATACCTAAACTTAACCCTAAACCTAACCCGTCACCTAACTGACGTTAAAGGTAAAGCGTCAGTTGTATGACGGCCCGGGATCGCCATCTACCGACGTTTAAGGGGGCCCTAAAAAGGCGGATATTGACGTATGGTCAAAATACGTCCCAAAACGTCAGTTATATGACTTTTTGGGATGAGACTGTGTTACTCTGAACACCTTCCTCTCTCTCAAACACAGTTTACAAACAATATTAAACTTTGTTACATTTCTCCTCTCTCTCTCTCTCTCTCTCTCTCTCTCTCTCTCTCTCTCTCTCTCTCTCTCACACACAGTGGCGGTTCTAGACCATTTCAACTGGGGGGGGGGGCAAGCTGGGGCCAGTTGTACTGTTAGAGGGGCCAGTTACATTTAGACCTTATCATTTTCTGCACTGCACTGAAGGCATAAATAAGCAAAATACCATGTTTATAATTATCCAACAATTTGCATTTCAATTATATTTTTACATTTGCATTACATATATCAGTCTGTATTTGAATTTCCATTTAATTTTTTTACATTGAATATACAGTATGTATATATATATATATATATATATATAATATAATTTTTTACAAATTAATCTACGATTTTTGTGGTTTTTTTTTTTTTTTTTTTTGCAAAAAGATCAGCAAATTATCCTCTAAACTGGCCTTTTTAGGGGGCTTTCCTCTCAGGGTGAATGAGCTTTTTTATAATTGTTTTTTTCCTGACATCTTTGAAAGACAGAAGCAATAATTAATGCATCCTTGGCCAGGATATAATTATAAAATATGACATGATTTTAAAAGTGACCTATAAAATCGACTATGCAATACACTTTAATTTATCTAGTGCTAATACAATTATTAAGCCTATTTGGAGAGAGAGATGTTTTAAAATCGACTATGCATTACACTTTAATTTATCTAGTGCTAATAAATTATTAAGCCTATTTGGAGAGAGAGATGTTTATAATGTGACAATATGTCAGTCATCGTGATTCGTGTAATAAGATGACTAGGCCTAGACTACTTGTTCTGAGCAGGTGTTGTCAGTGAACAGGCTGTAAAACTGTTGTCTAAGTTACAGACTGATACTAATTAAATGGGAAACGAATCGATTACCTAACGTAACCTCGGTTCTCTCTAGATGAGGGAACGAGCATTGCGTAAGCTAGCTTACGCTACGGAAAGATTCATCTTACATCAGTCAAGTTGTCATAGTTTTTGTCAAACAAGTTGTGAATTTGTTGTAACATTAAAACAGGAGATCATGACTTACTCCGTGCTCCAAGTGATGTTCGGAGCTCCAGTGATTAGTTTCATCTGTGGGACGGGTGAAGAAACTTTCGGAAGATGTTGTAACAGAATCATATGAACAATTCCAGGATATGCTTTTTTTCATTGGTTGTTGCGTTAAATTTTACCCAGATACAATAGTGCCCTTTCCTGATTGGCTATTAAGTAGCACTTCTCTTTTTTTGATTGGCTGATGCGTAGCAGGGTCGACTGCTGAACTCCAGGCGAGACGCGCTTGATTCTCACGTGAGAGCGGCGCGGCCAGAGAAATTGCGTATATTAAATATATTATTAATAGTTTTTCCGCATGAGAAATACAATGTGTGACGGGAGTGTGAGACAAGGCCCCCGCCTAGAACCGCCACTGCTCACACACACACACACACACACTTTCTCTCTCTCTCAATAAGCAAAAACATGACTGCTAAAGGTTGTATCAGCGATGGCGGGGTAACATCACTTAACATCACGAGTGATATTCCCTTAGGCCACGCCCCCTTGTCTCCCCAAAGTATTATAAGCAATCATGCGCATCCCGTGTGCAGAATGATGCACTTGAAGCAACACCAAGTCACAGCACGCAACGCTTCACTTTGAAAAGAACATAGCGAAGGGATGGTATCTATAATCTATGCTTAGTAGGGCTGCACGATTTGGGAAAATGTCATATTGCCATTATTGAGCCAATATTGCAATTGCGATTTGCAACTCCGATATAATAAAATGGTTTCATGAGTCCAACTTGCTTGGTTCTAAAGTAAAATGCACACACAGATTAATGTTTATTTCTCAACTCAAACTAAAAACAACAACAATAAATGATTGATAACACCTATAATGATCAATAAACCATCAACCAAACCAACATTACAGTGATTCCATCAATTGAAAGCCATCAACTTTTTAAAAAATTATTAGGCTTAAAAAAATATATAACAGCTTTTAAATTAAGTGAACTTCAAACAATCCCCACATAAACCCATAATAAAAAACATATTTACCTGTGCCCTTCCTGTCTTAACAGGTACAGAAATTGAATAAAGTTATCAAACAGTCTGCGCTGCCTGAATCATAAATTATATATATAATAATCCTTATTAAAGCTACAAAAGTTCTTTACTCAAGATCAGTGAGTAATTTTCTAATTTCCCTTTGTTCTTTTAACTTTACTGAAAGAACGCTTTATTCGCTGCTGGCCCTTTAAGAGCACCCGTTGCCGAGACGCGGATCTCACACGCGCCTCATAGCACAACTCTTTTCATCCATAGACTTTTCTTATGTTATGAAGATACTAGAAAAAAACACATTTTGGCATAATTGTGTGTGCTATTGTTCGTTCAAGCTCGAAAGAGAACTGTTTATTCTGGGCTGGCACACGGTCAGTGCATGCGCATTATGCGAGTCTCATCTATTCTAATCTAGGGCACTCACAGGCAGCTTTTCACTTCTTGTCGTGCAAAATGCGAAAAGGCATTTGAACCAATAAGAGGGGGATCTTGTAACACTAGTCAAAGGATGACAAAAAAGAAGAGATGCTGCGCTAATAGCCCTACTTTGTTTATTTCATATAAAATCGCGGCATTTTGCGTTATATAATTGCATAGGTTTGAGATCGCTATTACGACTGAATTAATCATGCAGCACTAATGCTTAGTGTATTCTAAAGGGCAATAAACTCCACTCCAGCAAGATAGTCATTTTATGCAAATCATAGACCTTTATGCCTTATCTACAAATAAAGTATAATATTGAGAACATTGATCTTGAAGAGAGTGTCGTCGTGTTACTGTCGCAACCGAACGCGACGCGCTGTGTGAATGCTGATGCATGGAGAATGACTGAGGCGAGATGACTTTCCGTTAACTTTAACTTAGAGACTAAAATATTAATTTTACCACACATTAAGCTATTGAATGACTTTAGAAGTCTTGGAATATAGTGTGAAAACTTGATTGTGCTTTACAGTTTTTTATGCCTTTAGTGGGGCTTAACAAAATAACACAATATGCAGAATGTCGGACGTCACTTATAGGCTAAACTGTTTTTATAGATAAAACTATTTACATTCGGCAGTCATGAAAACAAATCTCAGATAACGGTTGACTAGGTAACAAATGTGTAATTTTGCGCCGGAGTTCTCCTTTAACTTACATTAGCTAGCTAACTACGAACGAGCTAACCAGATAACATTAACAAATTGACAAGCACTTACTGGGCAGAATATGGCTCTTCAAATGACGGACGAAATTGGAGGTTGTTGACTGTCCGCGATCTTAACGTTGCATGTCTTGCAAAGCGCTGTTCTTTTGCCATCTTGTTGTAAGAAATTCTTGAATCCAAAAGCGACGACGACCCTCGTTATCCCTCCGGCTGACATGTTGATGTGATCTGATGTAAGTGGGCGTGGTGTGCGCGTAAGGTATGAGAGGGCATGACTGATGATCTCTGATCCAGTCTTGACAGCGCTATTCTCAGCCTGCGCTCCAGCTGGATCAACTTTATTTTTTTTTACATAATTTATATATTTTATATTCAAACTGAAAACATGATGTGATTAACACTCAAGTCATATTATTACATGCAAGTGTGTTTGTGTCATGAAGAGTCAGAAGCGTGCAGATCCATGTGCAGTTATATTTATTAAGAATAGTCAGACAGGCAGAAGTCAACAATCGGCATACAATATAGAGCAGGAAATCCAGAGCATAAACAATACCAGGCAGAGGTCAGGACAGGCGGCAACAATCAGAATCCAGGGATAACAGGCAAGGGTCGGGGCAGGCAGCAAACAGAGAATCAAAGTCCAGGAACAGTCGAGGGTCGAGGGTCGATAACCAGAGAATCCAGATAATCACAGGGAAAACGCTCAGAAATGTCGCCGGGGCAAAACAAGACTTCGCCCTGATTGAGAGTCAGAGAGCAGCTTATATGGAGGGGTAAATGAGGAACACCTGTGTTGGTGATTAGACCTAGGTACGGGGCATTATGGGAAATGGAGTTCGTGGGAACCCTAGTCTTATCTGGAGTGCCCTCTGGTGGATAAATAGGGCACTCCAGCTGGTAACCGTTACATAGCCCCCCCTTTAAGGAGCGGATTCCAGACGCTCCTTACAATGTCCAGGAGAGATGTGGAGGACCAGGCCCGTGGAGCGGAAGAGGACCTGGAGACTGTGGCGGAGCTGGCTGTGGAGGCGACCAGGTCGGAGCAGTCGAAGACCAGAGCGGCGCTGTCGGACCCTCGGGCTTCCAAGGCGAAGCAAAATGTGGGCATGGCCAGGGCAGAGCAGGCTGTGGACGTGACCAGGGCGGAGTTGTGGGACCCTCGGGCGTCCACGGCGGTGAAGCTCCCTCAGGCGGCCACGGCGGTGAAGACCCCTCAGGCGGCCACGGCGGTGAAGACCACTCAGGCGGCCACGGCGGTGAAGACCCCTCAGGCGGCCACGGCGGTGAAGACCCCTCAGGCGGCCACGGCGGTGAAGACCCCTCAGGCGGCCACGGCGGTGAAGACATTTCAGGAGACCACGGCGGTGAAGCTCCCTCAGGCGGCCACGGCGGTGAAGACCCCTCAGGCGGCCACGGCGGTGAAGACCCCTCAGGCGGCCACGGCGGTGAAGACCCCTCAGGCGGCCACGGCGGTGAAGACCCCTCAGGCGGCCACGGCGGTGAAGACCCTTTGGGCGGCCACGGCGGAGAAAGCCCTTCGGGCGGCCGTGGCTGGGACACTGGGCCCCCCCCCAAAAAATATTTGGGTTGAGTCCCCGGGTGAAGGGCAGATGGGGACTGGACGGTCTCGGGCTGGACGGTCTCGGGCTGGACGGTCTCGGGCTGGACGGTCTCGGGCTGGACGGTCTCTGGCTGGAAGGTCTGGACGGTCTCGGGCTGGACGGTCTGGACGGTCTCTCGCTGGACGGTCTGGACGGTCTCTGGCTGGACGGTCTGGACGGTCTCTCGCTGGACGGTCTGGACGGTCTCTCGCTGGACGGTCTGGACGGTCTCTGGCTGGACGGTCTGGACGGTCTCTGGCTGGACGGTCTGGACGGTCTCTGGCTGGACGGTCTGGACGGTCTCTGGCTGGACGGTCTGGACGGTCTCTGGCTGGACGGTCTCTGGCTGGACGGTCACTGGCTGGACGGTCACTGGCTGGACGGTCACTGGCTGGACGGTCACTGGCTGGACGGTCTCTGGCTGGACGGTCTCTGGGAACGCCCCCTCGGCCTTCTCCTCAAAGCCCACAGTAAAAGATGATCCACTCAACAGAAGAGCCAGGTCAATGTATTGCTCTAAAGTCCCGTGAGGATCATGCAAGGGCATGAACGAACTGAGCGGTTCAGATAGTCCTCCACGAAAAAAGATCATTAAGCATACCTCATCTAGGCAGGTCAGGTGAGCCAGCTCTAAAAAGTCAGCAACATAATTCTCAATGGAATGATCTCCTTGACGGAGACGCATAAGCTTGACTGCTGGATTCATGACGATGATGGCTGCTGGATCTTGTGTCGGCGAAGTCTTCTGTCATGAAGAGTCAGAAGCGTGCAGATCCATGTGCAGTTATATTTATTAAGAATAGTCAGACAGGCAGAAGTCAACAATCGGCATACAATATAGAGCAGGAAATCCAGAGCATAAACAATACCAGGCAGAGGTCAGGACAGGCGGCAACAATCAGAATCCAGGGATAACAGGCAAGGGTCGGGGCAGGCAGCAAACAGAGAATCAAAGTCCAGGAACAGTCGAGGGTCGAGGGTCGATAACCAGAGAATCCAGATAATCACAGGGAAAACGCTCAGAAATGTCGCCGGGGCAAAACAAGACTTCGCCCTGATTGAGAGTCAGAGAGCAGCTTATATGGAGGGGTAAATGAGGAACACCTGTGTTGGTGATTAGACCTAGGTACGGGGCATTATGGGAAATGGAGTTCGTGGGAACCCTAGTCTTATCTGGAGTGCCCTCTGGTGGATAAATAGGGCACTCCAGCTGGTAACCGTTACAGTTTGATTTATGGACCAAATTTTCAGATCAAGTTTATGGACCAAGTTAATTTAATTAATAAACTAATTATATAAAACTATTAATGCACTACAATTAAACTGGTTATATGCCTTTACTTATAAAAAATAAAAAACTTATTTAAAAAAATACCAGGCTTGAGGCATTTATTTTTTATGCAGGCCATACACACAGGAGTGAAATGGTTAAGACCCCTCCCCCTACAAACACACACACATACACAGACAAGCAAAGGCAGAGATGTAGGCTCAGATTGAGCAAGACCACATTCAAACAAACATATCTGACTTTCTGTGGGTCCTAGCTACTGATTGTCAATTAGAAAGTTGTCCGGCTCGAGGAGTACAATATACATACCGATTTTTGTAACTGTAGATAAAACTAACAACCCCACTTTTGTCAAAAGGTGGCGCTACTGAGCCCTCACCACGCCCGTTTCTGAAACTTTGCACGTGTCTACTGGCTAATAAATGTTATGTGTCTGTCGAGTTTCATGCAATTTCAAGCATGCTAAGGGTCTCAAAAGCATCCTAAAAGAATGGTAACGTTTGATGCGTCGCCACGGCAACAGTTTCAAAGATATCAAGAATCCATTCACAGGTCTACATCTGCCGTATGTTTACATTATACAGATGACGTTTGAAGCAAATAGGGTAAAAATAAAAGGGTGATATCAAAGCATTTTGAAAGTGACACACTTCCTGCTGCCAGTTGGTGGCGCTATAACTTTGACTCACAATAGTCACATCCATGTGATCGTCCTCTTACAGCGAACACACTGCTGAAGTTTCATCAAGATCAGTTAATGTATGCTGAAGTTATAACACACTTCCTGGTTCACGTTTCTCGCCATGATTTCGTTTCCTCGCCACGGCCAAACCGTTCGAGATATCAAAAATCCCCTCGCAAACTTTCATCCTCAATGTCTTGACTTCATGCTGACCGAGTTTTGTCGAATTTGGATCAAAGCTCTAGGAGGAGTATTTAACATTCCATTGCGAGCGTTTTACAAACAAACCTCAATAGCCGACTTCCTGTTGGGCTGGGGTAAAAAGTAAAAGCGCGAGGTATAGATGAAACTATGAGATCAACATGTGCACAGAGTTTCATATTATTACATACAAACGTGTTTGAGTTATGGACCAAGTGTTCGGACCCCGTTCCAGGGGGGGCTGACGAGCCGCCCTGCCACGCCCGGGTACCAGCTTCAGCCCGGCTCTGATGGCCGCGGGTTCTGACCCATGTGCAAAGTTTCAAGAGTTTTCGAGCACGTTAAGGGCCCCAAAAATGCCCAAAAGGTTACAAAATAATAATAAATATAGCTGCGAGCAGCGATGGCGGGCCCAAGCCGGTGGCACCGCAACCCCGATGCCTTTAGTTACTTAAAGGCACGGGGATGGTGGTACCGCCGGCTTTGGCCCTTTATCGCTGCTCACAGCTATATTTATATTTAATATAAAGCCGGTGGCACCGCAACCCCTTGGTGCCCTAAGGGTTATTCTGCATGACGTGCAGAAACGTAACCCCCACTTTGTCGAAAAGAAGTGTGCTGAAGAGCTTGCATCAGTGAGGGTTCTGCTGGGCCTGTAATTGCTGCTCGTAGCTATATATATATATATATATATATATACACAGACGCATACATACATATTTATATATATATATATATATATATATATATATATACACAGAGAATATTATTTGCTCTTTCATTAGAATGTTACCTTGAAAATCAATCATTTTAATTAAATCTCAACCAAAAGAGAAATCCCCCTGCCCTCCCCTCCCCTCCCCTAACGTTTTAATTTATTCAGGTTTAATTACCAATGCAATCTTAATTTTATTTTAAAGCAAAGTATACATTTAAAAGATGTAGGTGCATATTTTGTCATTTAAAAAATATAAAATTGTTATGTAAAAAGACATGGACTTTATCTTTTAATGCAGGAAAAATCATACAGCATAGCATACGATATAATATCTTAAGAGTAAGTACATCATTACAAATTTAGATAGTACATTTATTTATATATTTTGTAGTAGCCAATATAACAAGCAAGTACACTGCAGGGAATCGAACCCCACCCAAGTGGTTATCCTGGAGTACCATTACCAGTGTGTTTTTGCTTTTTGTTATTGTTTTGGCTATAAGGAAAAGCAAAAACTTGTATTAGCAACAGCATAGTGTAATTATGTTGATCTGGGTAGCATGAGATTAAACGGAAAAATAAAGTATAGTATGTGTTTTATGTGATTTTTTTGTTGAAATGTCAACATTTTTTACGATGGTTTTTGAAATCACAATATTGCAATAACAGTTATGTGTTGTTTGTAATAATTTTGTATATTCAGTATATTTACAGATAAATTAATTCAAATGTAATATAACCATAAATGTGTATTTGAATGTATTTGTCTTGTAAAAACTCGTTCAATATTTAATCAGTAAGCTATAACAAACTGTGGGTATTGGCATTTATTTTTGGTGTAATATTGTGAAATGGTCTGAATTAAAGATTGAAGTTAGAAGTTATGAAGTTAGATTTACATATTAAGTATAACTGTATAGATAATGTTGTGTTATTCACATGCTGTTGCAATGCAAGAAAAACAAAACCTTTTTTGTTAAAATATGTGTGAATAGAAAAATAAAAATGAATGTACTTGTTTAGCAATGGTTAATTTTACATACTTGTAGAAATTGAATAATGAAAAATGGTGTAGAATTTTTTTAAAGTATTTAATTCATATGTATATTTTAAAGCTTTAAAAGGTACACGTAAATGTATAAAAGTAAATTAGGAACAGCATAATTAAGGTATAATAACATATAAATGTAATTAAGTAAGACATTATTTGTATTTATCTGAACTGTGTATCGCACAAAGGAATAAAATACCAAACACTGCAATTAATTATGCACATTCACAAAACACAGATCAGAACTGTGTGTTTCTGTAAATTTAATACTGGGAGGTTTGTTCAGCACACTCTCCCTGTATATAGTAGCACACTAAATAACGCACAGAGAATTAAAATACCAAAACAGTTCAATTAATCACGCATAATAACAAAACACAGATCAGAACTGTGTGTTTCTGTAAATTTAATACTGGGAGGTTTGTTCAGCACACTCTCCCTGTATATAGTAGCACACTAAATAACGCAACAGAGAATTAAAATACCAAAACAGTTCAATTAATCACGCATAATAACAAAACACAGATCAGAACTGTGTGTTTCTGTAAATTTAATACTGGGAGGTTTGTTCAGCACACTCTCCCTGTATATAGTAGCACACTAAATAATGCACAGAGAATTAAAATATCAAAACAGTTCAATTAATCACGCATAATAACAAAACACAGATCAGAACTGTGTGGTTGTGTAAATCTAATACTGGGAGGTTTGTTCAGCACACTCTCCCTGTATATAGTAGCACACTAAATAACGCACAGAGAATTAAAACACCAAAACAGTTCTGTCTCGCACATAGGAATAAAATACCAACAAAAAAACTGCAATTAATTACGCACAGACTAGAACAGCTAAACTGTGTGGTTTAACAAGGATCCAAAAGATAGAGTTAAGCTCTGTTCTGGGGGTCCCTATTTCCTTTACCATGTAATCAGATCTGTACATAATCGTATTTACCATATCAAGGTTTTACTACTGATTGATGTGTGTAAATGTAAGATATTATCTATAAGCTATACCTATGGAACAAGTTGTTCAACACTTTTAAACATGTAACTGTTGAAATGAACACAAAACTCCCTCGTGTGTGCTAAAGTAAACTGGCACAACACTTGTGTGCACAGAAAAGTTGTTAATATTCTTCACGTACACATGGTCAATTAAGGTTCCGTTTTCAGATGTTGGCTTTTCAACAAGTTGGACAAAGCCATGATCTGACATGAAAGAGCACAGGGAATTTGATTTCAATGCATCATTATTAAAGTCTCCCATAAGTATGATTTTATTGCAAAGTGAAGTCATTAAATTAATCAATTTACCTATATTATCTTTGAAAATGGATAAAGGATATGTTTGTGGCCTATAGACAACTCCGAGTAATATGTCAATTTCAGTGAAGTGTGTGAGCATGCACTCCAAGTTAAGATTTGGGAATGTTATAGTAGTGTTTTCCACACCACATGCTGTATATAACCCAACTCCACCATGTTGTTGAGCTTTCAAATCATTGAAAAGAGGACTATTGTTTGTGTATGCAGCTGATCGAGAAAGATTAACAAAGTTATAATTGTTTAAGTGCACATTTTCTGACTGATAGAAAGCAGGCAACCAAGTTTCAGTTAAAGCTATACACGTGGGTTGCAACTGTTGAACAGAAACCATCAAATCTTGTTTATGGCAATGCAAACTCTGTACATTTAACAAAAACACAGAAAAAGAGGTATTTGGAATAGTATAATCTAAATCATTATGCGTCATAAAAGACGACATTTCATTAATTGCCTCAAACACTTTTTCATTACAATAAATACTTTTTTCTTTGAAGTCTTTTATCGTCAAACCAGACAAAGTTCTTACACGACTTAATGCTACATAAGCCTGTCCTGCAGTGAAAACTCTTTTTAAACTAACAACAGCACTATCAACAGTTAAACCCTGAACTTTATGAACTGTGCACGCCCAAGCTAATTTTAAAGGAAATTGTCGACGAAGTCCACCTTTCGTACAAACGGTTTCTTCTTCTACATATATTGGTGTAGATTGAACCTCTCTTGTTGGTTCAGTCAAACACTGCTTACGTCTTTTCATCCCCACATTAATATCATCAAAACAAACGTGAATAGCTTCAGGTAATTTATTTTTATCTGAACGTGCAATATGTGTAACTGTGCCACAGACAGAATTTACTAATCCATCATTGATATCAATATTTTTAATCAACATGACGCATGCATTTATTCCTAAAAGCAACTTTGCTGCCAAGTTAGTATTATGAACTTTTACATGATGTCTAACAAGTAATTCTAATTTACCAGTCTGCTTGCTACGTGCAAAATCTTCAGCCTCTATAGTTTCAATATCATCGCAGATTTTAATTAATTGCTCTAGGTTGTGCTCATGGACTTCATCATTAGTAGAAAATATATGTAAAGAGTCGTTATTTTCATCATTATCACAACTTGATAATATTTCCAAATCTTCTTTTTTTAGTGGACATTTCCTGTTTCGCCTTCTTAGACGATTTAATAATTCAGCAAAAGTGCTGTCTTGTTGTCTAACAACCTGTGTCAATTCTACAACACTAAAATAATTCATCCATAAATCGATTCCTGGTACATCTACAAAGAGCGGTTTACCCTTCACGGGAGGTAATTGGAAGAAATCGCCAACAGCTATGACAGCAACATTACCAAAAATAGAAAAATCTCCAGTTTGCTTAATTTGTCTCAATCGTCCATGCATATATGTTAGCAGTTTATGGTCTACCATTGATATTTCATCTATAATTAATATTTGAAGGCTGTGGAATTTTGTGCGTAAAGAATTTAGCTTGTCTTCGCTCAAAGGGGTGTACGGCAACTTCACATTTGTGTTAATACAAAAGGTTGTATGAATTGTTGAAGTTTTTAGTTGGTACGCTGCAATGCCAGTTGGAGCGGTTAAAAGAACAGTAATGTCATCTGGGTGCAGAGACATTTGAGACAGTAATCTTGTTGCTTCATATTGTATGGCTTTAATTAAATGACTTTTTCCTGTACCAGCTCCGCCAGTAAGAAAGACATGAAATGGTTTTGGGTTTTCTCCTCTGATTTTATCCAAACACCACTGTCTAATTTTATAGAAAACAGCCATCTGGGTTTTGTTTAAAGAGCGAATTAAGCTCAAGCCATCTACACGATTCAGACAATTCTGTTTTTTTTCTATCTGAGCATTTAGCTGATTGTTACATGCTAAATCTGGAATGCTCTCATGTCCCTCTATTTCCTGATCTGTTTCCAGTCTTACTTGTTTACACTCAAAACGTTCTAATTGCTGTTCAGGACAAAGTGCACACCATGCATTTTCTAACACGTCCTCATTATGAACAGTGTTTTGTGCAGTGTCCAGCACATCTGCATCCTTTTCAAATAATGCTCTGTGTGTATTTACGACATGTTGTACTGATTGTGCTGAACCGTCGCTAAAAGACACTTCACCTTCCTTATAAAAATTTTCATAATTATTATATCCTGCTGGTTTCAGTTGACTATCTGTACGGTATGGAAGAAACAATTGTAATAAACTTTGATAAAATTTTTCAGGATTTTTTGTGACAGAGAATCGGGCAAAACGGACAATAGCAGGTTGAGTGCGTGTTCTCTTCACAATGAAACCTAAGTTGTTTTGCAACATAATTTTATTGGAACCCGACTGACTTTCGTACACTATTCGGTACTCTGATGCAAATGTGGCTAAGCACATATCATTAAAAATGTTCTGATTTGGTCTATTTTTGTAACGATCAACAAAACTTGTCATCCACATCTCTTCACTATTCAGATTTTGAGATTTCAACTTGTTTTGTATAACGCTAAGTGGCAAACTCATACGAACAGTATCGTCACCTGTAGGAATAAACTGAACCTTCCTTGAACACTCTTTTAAGTGCATATTGGTTAATCTATAAACTGCTTCCTGTGCACTAACCTCTCGATTGTGTAAATACACGGTCCCTAATTTTTTCAAAGCTTGTTTTGCATCCACATTACCCTGCGTTGTTGATTCTCGTTGGGCATTAGCTAACAACAAACCCATTTCTCTTTCAGATTTGGAAATGTAGGAAATGATATAAACAATGCAGGCATAAGCATCTGTGACATATTGAATGTCCATATTAGCGTTCCAGCACTGAAGGCTAAAATTATTATACTGATTAACCCACACTTCATTTAATTGTCGTTTTAAGACAATGTGTGTAGTATTATTTATGCACTTATATGCCATCTCAAACAATTCCTGATTTATACCAATACTAGTAAACAAACTTTGTAAAGAATCTATCTTCTCTTCTAAAACAGCTGTCTTAACTGCTGTCATTATGCCACGAGCATATTCTAAATTGACATTATCATTTATAGTTCCAGTTTTAGTTCTGTCTTGACAACTATTTGTACTATCACCATTATTGGGCACGTCTACCTCAGACTCATCTACTTTTCTTCGACAAATGAACGTCTTCATTGATGGTGGCTTTGGAAAGTTAAAACGACAGACTGTGTTTTTCTTTTTGCACGTTTTAGAATGATGCTTACTGTGACATTGCACCGATGTGACAATACTGTGCAAGTTTTCATTTTCAATGGGCACTTCACAAGTAACATATTTATCTATAAACTCAACAACCTCCTCATCAGAATTTTTATCTATTTGTGGAGCATTTTTGATCCAAAACAAACAATGAACATGGGGAGAACCACGTTGTTGAAATTCAACCCTATAAAAATAATCTACAATTTCTCCAATGGGGTGGACTGGTGACATGAGCACCTCTTTCAAAAAACAATGCCATCTAAAATCAAATATGCGAGCTGCAGTAACAGGATTACGACGTAAAAGCTCACATTTGTCTGCCCATTCCAGTTGATCTAAAGTTTCCTGTCTTCCTTCATTTTTTAAAATACTTGACATCAAATTTGTCCATCTCATATCAGCAGATGAAAATGAGCAAAACCAAGTGGGAATGCCTAACTGTCTTACCATAGCAAACAAATCTTTTTGCACACCTTGCCAGAATGATGGAGTGCCACGGATGGGCTTCAAAAACCTGTACCCTTCATCAAAATTAAGAACTTGCCTCAAGGATTCTGTGTCTTTAAACAGGTCATTTGGTATGGATTTACTACAGCCATGTCCTTTCCTTAGAGCAATAGATACACTAGACACTACCTGTTCAACTTCAGACAAATATTGTGCATAAAAAATGTATTCAACATTTTGCGCAAATCTTCCATCTGCATGCAAAATTCTATTATTAAAATAGCGTGACAATGTTAATCTCTGTGCCCTTTTGTCGCGATAAATTGAACAACCATGTGGAAATAAAACTGGAAAACATTTTGCCTCGTTTGTTTCATCTGCAAGCATTTTGACTGGATTATTCCCTTCAGCAGGAGCAATGTTCAAGATCCCATCAAAGTACTGATCAAGAACTTCTTGCCCAATATCTACAGGCTGTAAACACGTGTCCATATAGACACAGTGCTGTTGCCTATCATGTAACTCCTCATCAACTTGTAAATTTTCTGCTTCATTTTCTTCAATGTCATTTTTATCATCTTCATTTTGTTGCCTAGTAAACTCATTTAACCAATCATCATTAAAAACTACATCTGAATAAAATTTGTTGTGTTGTTTTAAGTAACATAATGCTTGTTTAATTTTATTTGTATCTACATACTGATACTTATAATGACCTTTATACGTTAATTTGCGCTTTAACTTAACACAAACGAAAGACCCCTCAGCGTCTGTTCTAGGCAAGACATTGGTTGTGTTTTTAACATTAGCTGGTACACAAGTCACAGGACCATGAACTCCATTTTGACCACCTTTTTGGCAAAGCCAACATCTTCATAAATGGAATATGCAAAGAGATCAAATGTTGTTCTAAATTATTAAGGCAACTAAGCTCTTGTGGTATTGGTTGCAATTCCAGATTGTTAACAGCACTTTCTGCTGGCTTTTCTCCTTTTTTCAACTTAGAATGACAAGTATTGCAAATCCAAAGCTGACCTTTACATGAATTTGCTAAATTACAGGGAATATCACATTGTTCATCACACTTATGCAAAAAAAATCTCTGTAATACATGAGTTGGCTACCAATGAAGTTGCAGAATTGTTATTGTAATTTTCTTTGTTACAACACAATACTTGCTGTCTAAACAACAATCTATGGCAAACACAACAAACAAACTCTAACCCAGAACTAACTTTATCGTGAAACTGTTTTCTGACAAAATCAGAAACCTGCTGATTTAGTTTTAATTGTTCTCTTTTTATCTTGTTAATTCTTTTTACATTTGTTTTGTGTAATGGGTTGCTGTGATACTTTAAGTTACTGGCTTCTTTTACAGTGTGTCTGTGCTTTTCATTATTATGGTATCTCTCCCTGTTGTATGTCTTCATTTTATTCTTATGTTGCACAATGAGCCTGTATTTCAGCCTATGGTCCTGTTTAACTTTAACCTTATGTTGCTCATTCAGCCTATATTTCATTCTATTGTAGTGTTTAGCTTTAACCTTATGTCGCTCATTAAGCCTGTATTTCATCCTATTGTAGTCTTTAACTTTGACCTTTTGTTGCTCATTTACACTGTATTTCATCCTATTATAGTCTTTAACTTTTTCTTTATGTTGCTCATTAAGCCTGTATTTCATCCTATTGTAGTCTTTAACTTTGACCTTTTGTTGCTCATTTACACTGTATTTCGTCCTATTATAGTCTTTAACTTTTTCTTTATGTTGCTTGTTTTCCAAATATTTTATTTTACTTGCTTGTTTTAATGACTCATTATATAAAACATTTGTATGATATCTTGTTTTATTTACAGTTTTGACATGTTGTTGAAACTCTGTATTTCTATGATACAACTCTTTGATTTACTTTGAACTCTTTTTAGTGAATAATAATGCTTTAAATATCTGCTCCTATTAACAGATAAATCATTATTTGTATCATGACCAACATAAACTGTATCTTCGTGTTTTATGTTATCTTTCTTTTGCTTTACACTGTGTCTTGTGCATATTTTCCCATCATCTTGTTTTTCATTCTGACACAACTTATAGCAAATCTGGTTATCAGGTTGTGTCACACAAATAACAACTTCATAGTGATTTTCATTGCAATGTTTTAAATATATCCCTTGGCTACACATCCTTTTGTGCATACAACTGTACTTTAACCATCTTTCATTATGATATGTATAAATATCAACTCCAAAATAATTAGCGGTGGATTGAATTTCCACTTCTGTGGCCCATGATCCTACAAACTTCATTTTTGAATTTGACAAATAATCTTCCATAGATGTATACTGACATCTTAAGAGATTACTGTATTCCACACTGTGCAATTCCATGTGCTTTACGATTGCAAGTCTAACTGCTCTATGAGCTTTTTGTGTGCCACACACAGCTTGTGCCACTGCTCTGAAGAAACAATTCCCATCACCTACAATACTGATTGTTTTACAAGGACTGCCCAATGGTCCAATTTTTGTTGGCAAAAGAACATTTTCACCATGGCACTCTAAATTAAGGTTCTCACTTAATTTTTGCTTAACTTCATGACACAGTGGATTGAAATCAAACATTCTGTTAATTCCACTTCCTAAACAAACTACATCTGAATTGTCAGAAATGTCAACATTTGATTTGCTAACCTCAGTCCAGTCCTTGAAACATTTTTTCTGTTTTTTCACAACTACACATTTTTTGTTTTCTTCCAAACTCACTTTTGAACCCTGCAATTTCCTTTTCTTATTAAGACACTGCTGTTTTTGTGGATCACGGACAGTTGCTTTAATGCTTTTAACTTGATGTACACAAATGCCACTTAATTCAAAAACCTTCTGGTTTCCTCCAATACAACCAGACAAATTTTCAATGTGCCTTAAAACACAGCTCAGTGTTTTGTAATATACAACCACACTAAAACCATTCCCATCAATCATCCCAGTACAACTACGTGCATGAGAATCTACTATAGCAAACTGTCCATTTTGCTTAATAATACCACAGGTATAACCATCTAAAGTTAAAAAGCATGTATCATATTTTTCAAACATTGATTGTAAACCATTAAGCAATGTTACACATGCACCAGACAAAATAAATTCTTCGTCAACCACATCTACAAATCCAGAAACAAAGTCGCCATATTCAAATTGAAATGCATTTGAATTAAAAGTGTATTGTTGAGGAAGATCTTGAATGCACAACAACTTGTCCTCCGTTGGATCACTGATTGAACCACTTTGACGTAAACTGGTATACAAGCTGTCACCATCAATCACAACATTATCTAAATCTTTTTTTCGCCATGAGAACACACTACGTATGCTGTGTTTTGCCATTGCAGCCAAAGTAATTGCCACACATTGTTTTCCTGCCCACTGGAACTGGTCATCGCCCTGATGAAATGATCCACGAATGCTACAAACACTTCCTCTTTCATTTGATGTAGATGGCAGGCTTTGTTCAGTATCTTTGACTGTACATGGACTTATTTCTCCAACAACATCCCTAAGGTCAAAGGATTGTATATCTGATGAGATGATGTCTATGTTAATACCACAAATGCTAAACTTATCTGAAGATAAGCTTGTCATTAAATTATCCATGTGAAAAACTAGGTCTTGCCAGTTTGTGTTAAAAACAACAACTGATGCACCAATGTCAGAGCCTAAACCACATGCGTTACGGACATTACAGTCTACACGATAGTGCACATGTCTCCATTTATGGTCATTAAACAATATTCATGACTGAACAGCATCTCTTGTACTTTCTCATACAGCTCGTTTTTTGATCCATCCAATGCCTTTCCTACTTTTACATTGAATGTTTTATTGAAAACATTATATTGCCCAGTAAAATTATGAAGAAACTGACGGCCTCCATTAGGCTCGGCTTTCATGTCCTTAACTAACTCTCTTCCCTTATTATGAATGTCTTCAAGATCTGATTTCTTCCATGTACACACATTATGTATCTTGTGCTTGACTATTGAAACTACACTGCAGGCTACACCTGTAAGGTCTTCATTTACTTCAGCAGACCGCAATCTTACCTCATTGCCTGCAACGATGCCAGATACATCTGGACACACACAAACAGGGGAAATAGAGGTATCAGTCTTACTTTTGTTGTTAAAGGATGGACGCCGCTTACGAAATCTCTTCAGATTAGGCATCTAAGGAAAAACATAAGATCACATTAAAATTATAAAAATATAATAATGTGCTTTAACACATACATTAATATTCAAAATAATACATCATGCATTTATTATCTTTATACATTTCAATAAAAAACAGAATTGCTTCACATTTTTTTAAGTCAAAGACCTGAATAAATAAAAAATAATAATACTGTACATTAGTGGTGTGTAATATTGACTTAAAAATTATATCAGAACTTTGGAAAGTTTGTTGATAATGTGTTTTTGTGGTGGAACCATGGTTTGTTTATGTGTGTTGTGATAGCTAACTAATGAAGACATTAATATAATTCATATTCTATGCGGTGGTCAAGTCACAGTAGTGACAAAAATTACATTTTTATTAAGGGGCAATATTTCTAACCTTAAAGATTTTCAAGGGGCATTTTTTACGACGAGCTTCTTGCCGACTCTCGATTTATTCTTATTTGATTGGTTTAATAAACACGCCAATCACCAGAAAAGATGTTTATCTTCATTTGGCTCAGAAACATTATTGTTGCTGAACTGGTACTTTTAATGCACACATACATGTTAATAATAGATACATGAATAAATAAATCATGATTGCTGTGCACCATTACACTGACTATATGCGCCAGTACTGAATTTCGAGGTGGTGTGTTAAGAAAGAAAATGTCTGTGTTTTCAGTGCATGTATCCTGCTGATCAGGCCTGTAATATTAATGCTGCTGAATGTAGGCCTAGTATGTGAAAGAACCAAATCGCTTACCACAGCTTGTGAATGCATACCTTCAGTCTAGGGGTCTAACAACTAAAAATCAAGTCAGGAATCTTGGTGTGTCTCTAGATTCAGACCTTAGTTTCAGTAGTCATGTCAAAGCAATAACTAAATCAGCATACTATCATCTGAAAAATATTTCAAGAATTAGATGCTTCCAGTCAAGACTTAGAGAAACTTGTACATGCTTTCATCACCAGCAGGGTGGATTACTGTTATGGCCTCCTCACTGGCCTTCCTAAAAAGACCATAAAACAGTTGCAGCTCATACACAACGCTGCTGCCAGGATTCTGAGCAGGACCAAAAAGTATGAACACATCACACCAGTCCTCAGGTCTTTACACTGGCTGCCAGTTACATTTATGATTGATTTTAAAGTATTATTACTGGTATATAAATCATTCAATGGGTTAGGACCTCAATATATTGCAGATATGCTCACTGAATATAAACCTAACAGATCACTCAGATCATTAGGATCACATCAACTAGAAATACCAAGGGTTCACTCTAAGCATGGCGAGTCTGCTTTTAGCTATTATGCTGGAACCAGCTTCCAGAGGAGATCAGGTGTGCTCCTAGTAGTCACATTCAAATCCAAACTCAAAACACTTAATTTTAGCAATGCATTTACTGAATGAGCACTGTGCCACTGTTCGTCCGACTGTTACTGTACTTCATTTTATTTTTGATTCTAAACTGTAGCAAACTCAGATCAGAACATCAGACTGTTCTGACTCACTAATATCTTTTTTAACTAGACTTTACTCACAAAATCCATTGGCTTGCCGTATCCACAAGTTTCCGAGGGACGGTCCAGTAAAAAATAAAGTGGGTGAAACTTCCGGTGACGCGGCGGAAGTAGCATTCCAATGGTATTTTGTGTGTTAGTTAGCGAAGAGGCTAGCTGTTTTTCGGAGAATTATTTTACAATTTAAAGACGCAAATCTTTATGAGAGATGTCGTTACGGGGCTCAGGGACAACATGTGCTGTTCGCGGTTATATGTATAACCGGACTAAACTAATTCAGTGGCTTAAACGTGATTGTTTTGAACATAAGCTGAAAACGAAATCTGAGTGATCCTGCCAGAGCCCGTCTCTGATCCTGCCAACGACTGTAGTTTCCATCACCTCCCAAAAGACGACGAATCTTCCTGTGTACATTTGTTTAAATTCTTAATATTCTACAAACTCTATCAGCATGTGATACTGTTCGCTACTGATGTTACACCTAAACTCAGGATCAAAGCCTGTGTTGACAGAATACCAAATGTGCCAGTTAATGTATTCAAGCAGCACATTCATTTATAGTTTTGAATAAACTCCAAAGCACAATGACTAAGTGTAATTTTTTATTTTAATTGTTTGTCAGCTCGCACAACTGTCTGTCACTATGCCTTGTCTTGATGAGTATTGATTATTAATGTTATTATAATACTCCCAATCAACTACTGCGGAGGTACTGTTATTTCACCCTTTTGAATTTCGTTGACGTTGTGTTCCCACATCGTTAGCTAGTTTGGATCGCTATAACTTGAATGACTGTCAACTGTTGAATGAACGAGTGTTAAGCATGTCAAATCGCGCTTTGTTTACTTCCAACCGGAAGTCGCGCCCACTTTTGACTAGGGCTGAACGATTTTGGAAAATAATCTAATTGCGATTTTTTAACCAATATTGCGATTGCGATTTAATATGCGATTTAAATAAAAAAGTTATTTACCTTCTGTATTAGTCGACAAAGACAAGCAATAAATCATTGTACAGTAGGGATGGGAATCTTTAGATAGCTCATGATCCGATCTACTTTTTTTCTTATTAATTAATCTTAATAACTCTTAAAATGTGTATTTAATTACATGTGTAAAAACACATACTTTAAAAAAATAAATATATATATTTTTTAATTAAACCAATTAGTTAAATAGGCTATATAAAATAATATAGCTTCAAAATATAAAAGCTAGTAAATAAAGAGAAACAAAAAAAACATTACAAGCAATAAACAAAGAGTGGTCTCACTCTCAGTATTTAAAAGTAGGCTGTCTGAATGTTTTTCATTCAAGAGCTGGAGTGATTTCCCCTCAGTTTAGATACGATTGAAATTGTAAATGTGGTTCCCTTTCGAAGGGAACTCAACAATACGTCGAATGACACTATGGGGAACGCCTCAGGCGTGACAGGTGTCTGAAATCAAATATCAACTCACAGTAATCAGGTTGACCGGCGACAGCCCGTGCATCATCAGCTTGAATGATGAGCGCGTCAATCTGGATGTATAAGAAGGGCGCCTTGAAACCGTGACAACATCTTTTCGTCTTCAGGGACTGTTTGTCTGTGTGATAGTATCAACGATTAAACGCGCAGAGACGTGGAGAAACACTTTGCGCGAGTGTGCCGACTTGTGTCCAGATATTTGACACCGGAGGATTCACACGATCTGTGCGTGTTCTGCCTGAGAGAAGAGCATTCGCGGGAAGCTCTCGAGGGAGTTTTTTGCGCGAACTGAGAGTTTTTCCTTTCAGAACTCTCTGCTCTCGTCTGACCCACTTCTCGAGGGAAGTGGGCGCGGCATCTGAACCCCGCGGTTCCGGTTCCCGCTCGGGCTGAGGCTCAGTGGCGGTTGAGCTCGTGGAGCTTTCAGATGGAGCTGGCAGATTATCGGGAGAGGGGCGTTAACCTTGCGGATGATCTACCAGCTGACGAGGGTGAGTTACAGATTAATGTTGAACATCTAAGAAGAGAGCGCTCTCTCTCTTTGGTGAATCTGTAACTGTTCTCTTTGGGCAGGGCAGGAGTTGGCTGTAATATATATATATATATATATATATATAGAAAAGGATGTCAGTTTGGTTGAGACCGAATCATTTCAGCCCTCCTGCCCAGTGTACGCTGAGCTGGTTGACATTATGGGGCGCGCCTCAGACAGATTGCTGTTGCAGTGGAGGCGCGTCTGGGAGGAACCCGCTCATGGTATTTTGGATGGCTGGTTCCTCCCCACCCATAAGCCACCAGCCCGGATGAGCCTTCCATTCGTTTCCGATCTCCACGCTGGGATCGAGAGGGTATGGAAGAATCCGTTCTCCTCACGTCTCTATCTGCATCAGCGGGCTAGTTTCGCTGCTGTGGAGGGAGCCGTGGAGAACGGATAAGTGTCGAGGCCGCCAGTGGACGAGACGTTGGCTAACTATCTCGTCTCTGGTTGGTCCTCTTCACTAAGAGCTCTGACCCTGTCATCCAAGCTGCTCAAGACATCTTCATGCTTGAATGACAGAGCGTACACGGCAGCAGGTCAGGCAGGTGCGGTTCTGCACGCCCTTGTGGTCCTCAGGCCTACCAGACCGATCTGTTGCGGGACTCCCGGCCACCAAGCAATCTGCTGTTCTGTCGGTGCTATGGTGGCCACGGAGAGACATCTGTGGGAGCTCCCACATACTGTGGTTGCCAGGTTACAGGCCTCACCAGGCCTTCCTGGTTATGAGCTCCCACTGATTGTGGTCACCGGGTTACAGGCCTCACCAGGCCTTCCTGGTTATGAGCTCCCACATGCTGTGGTCGCTGGGTTACAGGCTTCACCAGGCCTTCCTGGTTATGAGTTCCCATATACTGTGGTAGTCAGTTTACAGGCCTCACCCAGCCTTCCTGAATGTGGGCTCCCACATGATGCGGTAGCCAGACTACAGCCTCACCACCTTCCCTGAGCACTTTGCTCCCACTCTGTGGTCACCAGGCTTCAGGCTTCATTGGCCTTCCTGGTTGTGAGTTGTCACATGTCAGGTTGCAGGCTTCACCAGGCCTTCCTGAATGTGAAACCCCCACTTTTCGTGGTCGCTAAGTTGTAGTGGTGAGTCTTCACATGTCAGGCTGCAGGCCTCAGCGGCCTTCCTGAATGTGAGCTCCCCATGCATTGGGACTATCGGGTGTTAGGCCTTGTCAGGCCTTCCTGATTATGGGTTCCCACTTGTTGTGGCTGCCAGGTTACAGGCCTCAAGTTCGGCCTTTCTGAATTCAGAGTGAAGTACACTAACCCCTACTTCACCTATTATTGTGGTAAATCACATGACGGGATGTCTTGTGTACTTTCTAAAATCCATTTTGTATGGTAAGGGTCACGCGTGGTATGCTTCGGTCCCTTCTTATGTGGCTCAGACCCCGGTCTTCCCTTGGGTCCCACTTTAAGTGGCGTCCTGTCACTGGCTATAGGGACGCCCTTCTCTGGCTAACTTCTGGAAGAAGTAGCTTCCACTTGGTGGAGTAAGCTCCCACAGGTTGTGGTCACCAGGCTGGGTCTCACTGACCTTCCTGAGTACGAGCTCCCACCCAATGTGGTCGCCAGGTTACAGGCCTTACCAGGCCTTCCTGGTCATGAGCTCCCACACACTGTGGTCGCCAGGTTACAGGCCTCAACAGGCCTTCCTGGTTATGAGCTCCCACATATTGTGGTTGCTGGGTTACAGGCCTCACCAGGCCTTCCTGAATTCAGAGTGAAGTACACAAACCCATACTTCACCTATTATTGTGGTAAGTCACCCGACGAGATGTCCTGTGCACTTTTTAAAATCCATTTCTTATGGTGAGGGTCACGCGCAGTATGCTTCGGTCCCTTCTTATGTGGCTCAGACCCCGTTCTTTCCTCGGGTCCCACTTTAAGAGTTCTTAAGAGCTAACTTCTGGAAGTAGCTCCCACTTGGTGTGGTTTTTCAGGTACACCAGGCTGGGTCTCACTGACCTTCCTGAGTACGAGCTCCCACCGGATGTGGTCGCCAGGTTACAGGCCTCACTAGGCCTTCCTGGTTATGAGCTCCCACATACTGTGGTCGCCAGGTTACGAGCTCCCGCATACTGTGGTCGCCAGGTTACAGGCCTTACCAGGCCTTCCTGGCCATGAGCTCCCACACACTGTGGACGCCAGGTTACAGGCCTCAACAGGCCTTCCTGAATTCAGAGTGAAGTACACAAACCCATACTTCACCTATTATTGTGGTAAGTCACCTGACGAGATGTCTTGTGCAGTTTTTAAAATCCATTTCATATGGTGAGGGTCACGCGCGGTATGCTTCGGTCCCTTCTTATGTGGTTCAGACTCCGGTTCTTCACTTTGGGTCCCACTGTAGATGTGTCTTTGTCGCAATACATTACGACAGGCACTTCCCTTGTTCAAGCTATCTCCCACAACTGTGGTTTTAGGTCTGATTAGACCTTTTTCGAGGTAGCCCAACATTGTGGGTCTGTCAGGTTTCTAGCCTCTGGCTTTCCTGAAGGATGAGCTTCCACATGCTGTGGTCGTTGGGTTTCAGGCCGCACAACGTACGGCCTTCCTGACATGAGCCCTCATGTATCGGAGCTCCCCACACATGGGGTCATCAGGTCTTAGGTCTCTTTGACCTTCCTGATTTTTGATCCCTCTCTTACTTCCTCAGTGCTCAAAAGCGAGCACTGGGTGGAAACTTGTGGATTGAGTGTACGATTCCCATTGGTTCGAGGTTGAGTCACACTCTCCGGAGGATCCCGTCTCTGTGATCCGAAACTCGATGGTTTCCGCCAGCTTCGCGGGCCTTCAGTTTTTGGATGCCTTTTCTAGGCAATTTCCAGAGGCTCTGTCTTGGACGGACAGGCTATGGCCAGACTGTGTGTCTTAGTACAGATCACCAGGCCAGCCTGGGGGCATTTCAGGAGGAGTGTTCTCCTGAATAGTGACTGGCTGGGGGTCTCTTTGGCCCCCTAGCCACACTCCCTAGAAGGGACCCCTTCTATTTTGAAGTTGTGGTCCTAAAGCCTTTGAGCTGGCCCTGATTTACTCACGTTATTACGTTCTGGTTTTTCTTGGTTCATTAGCTTGGGCTATGACCGGTAGGGAGTGCTGTCACTGACAGCCCGATGTAACATAGGGTGAGTGGTTTCAGTGTTTCTTGGAATTACTGGTTCTGACAGTTGTCACTGCCTTTCGGCATGCACTCCCCTCAGCATGGCGGAGTGGGTATTTCGTTCCCATAGTGTCATTCGACGTATTGTTGAGTTCCCTTCGAAAGGGAACGTCTCAGGTTACAACTGTAACCTATGTTCCCTGAGAACAGGGAACGAGACAATACGTCTCGTTGCCATGCCTCGGGGCCTGCCTGCAACAGTCCCTTCAGACGATAGGATGTTGTCACGGTTTCAAGGCGCCCTTCTTATACATCCAGATTGACGCGCTCATCATTCAAGCTGATGATGCACGGGCTGTCGCCGGTCAACCTGATTACTGTGAGTTGATATTTGATTTCAGACACCTGTCACGCCTGAGGCGTTCCCCATAGTGTCATTCGACGTATTGTCTCGTTCCCTGTTCTCAGGGAACATAGGTTACAGTTGTAACCTGAGACGTTTGTCCTGTTGGTTTAAGATATAACTGACCGTGTTTACATTAATTTCGCGTCATAAAAGCATTTTGACATACAACATTTACCAATGAGTCACTCACGGCCGCATGCACGAGCGCTCTTCACAAAGCACGCGTTAGTATTTTAAAATGAAAGCAGCCTTCTCAGTGATTTTCATGGTTTTAATATATAAGCCAACTGCATTCCAAAAGACATAAATAATGCCTCTGTGAAGCATTTGTAAAGAAAATTCCCGCGGGAGAGAACGCGCACTGCAAGAGTAACGTTGTAACATCAAGCAAAGCGGCAAAACCTGTTCAATGAACCCACGAATGTCCTTGTAATTCGGTTCAATCCCGAACTTTATGAAATAACGTTACTATGTTTTGGAAGGTTCGAGCGGTGTCGTGTGTGTGAGTGAGGAAGAGAGAGAGCGAGAGAGAGAGAAAATAGAAGCAAGCAGATTCAGAACACGGTTCGTTTCTGAAGCACGCGCAGCGTCATCACGCATCTGTGTTTAAAAACTAAGCTCAGACTCGATTCTGAAATTCTCTGAATCGATCCAAAATTGTTGAGGAGAGAATAAATAACACAATATCACATACATTAAACACAAACTATTCTTTTCTGAACGCCAGAACGCGTAGCGTGGCAAGTTGATGCTTTATCTTGCAGACTGCTTTTCACGTGTCACATGACCAGTGTAATCGCAGCTCTTGCGATTACAAAATCGCGTTTCATCATATCGCGATTTTATCGCAAATGCAATTAATCGTTCAGCCCTACTTTTGACGCAAGGCCTCATGGGGCGTAGGAAACTTGTGGATATGAGCAATGAAGGGGTAATACTTAATGCTGTCCACTAGAGGGGGCGACATGATAATACGTCTTCTCTACTGTCTTTCCCTGTTTGCATCAGTTTAAATGACAAATAAAAGCATTATTAAGCAATCATGATTTATTTATTTAGTAATTTATTTATTTATTAATTAATTCATTTATTTATTATTTAAAATGTAGGCCTATGTGTGCATTAAAAGTAGTCTACCATTTCTGCAACGAAAATGTTTCTGAGACAAATAAAGATACAGATGTGTTATGGTGATGTTATGGTCTTTTAACCAATCAGATAAGAGTAAATCGCTACCAAAGGGTTTTTAGCTTGCTGAAAACTCCAGACACTCTGCTAAAGATGCTGTGCTTAATAGTTTATTACTTAACCGGCTGCTCAGCGTTTTTTCGAATACTATTTAGGACGGATAGTATGCGAATTGTGACGCAAAGACTTTTTGGTATTAAAACAAGTGCTGTAGGCTACAAAATTCCAACTCGCGGACAAATCACACGCCCCTTCGTGTGCACGTGCCTCTTACATAATGTGCGCTAAAGAGAGTTTGAATGCATTTCCTTTGCCGTATGCGTTTACCGATTGATTTTTCACACAGCAAGCACCCAGATTCTGCATGAAAGCTTTGTCATTTTACAGAGTTTTGAGCACAATTGAAAATAAAATATTATTTTGAAATAATTTATTTTCTGAAAATACTGATTTTCTAGAGTGTAGAAATTATAAATAAAGTAGCCTAATACATAAAACCCTTGAAAGAGAAATGACACCAAAACAGGGATTTCTTTTCCTTTTTTTTTTTTTTTTACCTGAAAATTATGCTCCTTAACTGTTGACCGATACATTTCTTGGTAATTTTTAATATAGCTTACTGGGGAGGAGACCTATCATTAAACGTTTTAGTTTCAATCGTCAGAAATAATTCATACTATCATTGTTGTTCATTTTAAAGTTCTACAATATGTAACAATAATAATACCTACATTATAATATCATCTATGTGCTTAAGAGATGGTATTAAACGTGCAATAGACATTAATAACCCAGAACATTTGTAAATTGTTCCCAAACTTTAGTAAGTTTAAGTAAAACGTTATAGGCCTACATAAATTATCTGTATTATTATACATATTATAGATCTGTAAGTTAAACTCCTTGCTTCTTTGTCTTGTGGAAATTAAAAAATGAAAACTTCCTGCAGCTAAATGCAGACAAAACAGAAACATTGATCATTGCCCCTGAGGATGTAATCCCTGGGATTAAACAATACTTGGGTGATCTAGGCCAGTCTGCTAAGCCAAGTCTTAGAAATTTGAGAGTTATCCTCGACAAAGACATGTCGTTAGTGCAGCACTGCAAGCAGCTGACGAGAAACTGCTTCTTTCAATTAAGGAAAATCTCGAAACTTAGAAATATGGTTTCAAGAAATGATTTAGCTTATGCCTTTGTGTCTTCGCAGTATAGATATGCAACTTCATGAGACTGTGTTGGTCTTCGCGTTTAGACTATTGTAATAGTTTATTCTTATGCCTAAACCAGAAGGAGCTCTTTCGACTGCAATTAGTTCAAAACTCTGCAGCCAGAATTTTAACACGTACAAATAGGAGGTCTCACATATCCCCAATCCTAAAAGAACTTCATTGGTTACCAGTGTCTTATAGGATAATTTTTTAAATTTTGGTTTTAGTTTTCAGAGCTTTACATGGCCAGGCTCCCCTTATATTAGTGACCTAATTCAGCGTTATGCCCCTGTGCGTGCTCTGAGGTCTGTGGATCAGAACCTGCTGACGGTTCAACGCACTCGCTACCGTACTAGAGGTGACCAATCTTTTCAGGCAGTTGCCCCTAGGTTGTGGAATGACCTTCCACCGTCTATGCGCTCCTCTGATTCTGTTGATGTCTTCAAATGCAGACTTAAGACACATTTATTTGTTCAGGCTTTCAATTAGCTACCTGTGAGTTGATATGATCATGTACTGTCTATGTTTTTATTGTGTGTATTTTATGATATAAATTGTTTTTGTTGTGAAGCACTTTGTGGCCCTATACCTGTGAAACACTCTAAAAAATGATGTGTTGGATTTACTTAAAATATATATGCACCATTTTTGCATCATACTTTTTAAGTAATCCCAACTTGGAATAATTTTACTTAAAATTAACAAGAAAATCTTTGTTATATGTGTATACTTAATTATTTGAGTTCACGCAACATTCTTTACTTAAAAATGTATGCATCACGTTACATATATTTTTAAGTAAAGAATGTCACGTGAACTAAAATATTTAAGTTTATTTTATGTAAAATTATTCCAAGTTAAAAATTTACTTAATTAAATGATTACGGATTACTTAAAAAGTATGACGCAAAAATGGTGCATATATCTTTTAAGTAAATCCAACACAGTGCAGGCCATGTGAGATCAAAACAAATCTTAGTTCTGTTTACTTAACATTTAAGCTCATTTATATATAAAAATAAGACAATTAAATCAGTTGAACCAACCATTTTAACTTATTTTAGATCTTCAGCTTACATGTCTTAAAATAAATTAAACATGCAAATCACACACAATAAAGCATTTCACTTTATTATTTATTTTTTACCCAAAACTTTTAAATTGCATCTTAAAATATATTAAAATAGAAAATAGTTGTTAAAATAATAATAATAATAGTCACAATATTACAGTTTTTTCTTGGATCAAAGAAATGAAGGCTTGGTGGGCAGATGATATATATGCCTATTTAGTTAATTAATGACTTTTGTCCAGAGGTTTTGAACGAATCTCTTCAAAAACATTTTAACAGTAACTACTGGAAAACAGTAAAGATCTACAATCTTTATTTGAAGCTAAACTTTTGTTTAAAGGGTATTTACTTATTTTGATAATAATTTTGAAGGTTTAATTTACTGAATTGTCGCTGTCATTTGGGAATAATATTGTGCTAGAATAAAGATTGCCATTATTTAATGATAAATTGTGCACACGGAGCTGTAGGCAATGTGTTTTTGAATGTAATATTTATGTTAACGTTACCAAACGTAGGCTAACCCGCGCCCAAAGCCCCATTCCCCGCGATCCATATATAGATAGAGAACATGGGAATTGGTAAATATGCAAGGTACATTTGTTTTATCCAAAAACAACTCGCTAATAAAGTAGGCCTATAATCTAGGCTATCCGTGGGGGAGAAAGCGCCGTCCGAATTGGTAACCGAACGCGTCAGACTCAAACACGTCGCGTCTAGTTAGATGCTTGAATCTTCTGCAGCCCGCTCAAGTTCAAATTTTTCTACCGAGGAAGACGTTCGCGGCAAACGACTCACCCAATTCGCGACGCCCGGTGCGAATGATGCGTCTTTGCATTGACTATGAATGTAATCTGCTATCGCAAATAATTAAATTCACGTTCTGTGTGAACACACCATTAATGCATAAGCCAACATCATGGTCATCTATTTTGAAAAAACACAATATACTCTTCAAATAGGCTACTCGCGTGCAAAACACTTATTTCATTCATTAACATGTAGACTACAAACGTTTACATTCGTAACACGTTTTTTTAATTGTTGATGCAAAATTTGTAGCAATTCTGAAATTCAGTTAAAAGTAAATTTCTTGACCAAAAATGCAATAAATGATCATGTGTAGGCCTAAGTACAAAAAATAAGCTTACCTCTTCTCAACGTCTTCACATGTGCTGTGAAATAAAATGGCTTAAAATTTTTGTCTGGATAGGCATCACGGGAAATTGCATATCACGTGGCTCATAGTACTTAAAATGATATGCTAGATTTACTTAATTTTGACGCAAGTTGACATGCCTTATGTATTTTTCATTTTATTTATACATACATTTGAGTGCACCTAGTAACTTATATTTTTGTGTTACACACACTATGTTAAGTAAATGTTGAAAAGTTATGAATACTTAATTTTTTATGTTTGATCCAATTACTTTTAAAAGTAATGGTTGTTCGGCCAACAAATCGTTTTTCAAATTATAAACAGAGGAATGAATAAATATACAGATAACAAGAAAAAGTCCGAGAGATATAGCCTAGTAACACAATACTTAGCTAGCTATAGCTATTTCTTAAATAATTTGAACAGCTCTCATATTAACAACTATAACTGTTTTAGACTTAAAATAGCTTTTGCAGGCATGTCACTCTTAAATGTCAGAGAAAAGGACCGAATCAGAGATGATTTTAATAGAAAATTGTACTTTGCATGTTATAGGTTACTGTAAAAACACATAATCATAGTTGATTTAAGTTTATCATTATAAAAATATTTTAATTGCATGTATATAGTGACCAAAATGACCACGGTTATACACAGAATCTTGTGTAAATAGCCTAATATACAATGAAATCAATTCACATAAAAAGTTGTTCAAATAAATTTTGACAAAAAAGGTTTTATAAAAAGATAAGCCTCACATATTACATCATTTAAATAATCTTTATAAAAAATTGAGTTAATAAAGATACATTCCTGACATTTATAATGCACATAAGCTTATATTTTTTTAATTAGCCTAATAGTAAAATTCGGTCCGATTTGGCCATGGCTGTCATTGCTACAATGCACTGCGCTCTCCACAAAGACAAAGTTTTAGTAGCTAATGTATTTCCACCACAGAAAAACGCTTGCTGTTGCTCCGCTAAAAGATTTATTTACGGAGAAGGGAAAAACACCCACGTGTTTGGGTGCACGCACTTCCAAATAGCCTACTGAAAAATAGCCTACAATTTTTCATCTAGCTGCTCCTGGAAAATATTAGTGCGTCACTTCAACGGAACATAACAGAATACAATTTAAAGAAACAAAGAAGCAGTGACGCGAAATGTTTCACATAGGCCTAAATGAGCCGATCAACAAAATTAAGGAAGAAAACCGTCTATTTGCTGTGTTTAAGTTCATTTGAATAACATTGTTTATATTGTGAGACTAAAAATATAAAAACAACCATTTAATTGTTTTGAATAATTTCTTAATCTGTAGCCTATGGTCAGTAGCCTAGCTTATTTTAGTGTTTTTTTCTGCTGTTAAAAGGTAAAACACATTTATGATCTAACATTAAAAAGCTAATTTTAAATGATTGTTTTAAAAAAACACAAAATCACATATACCGTGATAATAAATCTCTTTAGCCTAATTGTAAAAGTCGAGATGTCTCACACAGCAAGCACCCAGATTCTGCATGAAAGCTTTGTCATTTTACAGAGTTGAGTACAATTGAAAATAAAAGATTATTTTGAAATAATTTATTTTCTGAAAATAGTGATTTTCTAGAAAGTAGAAATTATAAATAAAGTAGCCTAATACATAAAACCCTTGAAAGAGAAATGACACCAAAACAGGGATTTCTTTTCCTTTTTTTTTTTTTTTTTTACCTGAAAATTATGCTCCTTAACTGTTGACCGATACGTTTCTTGGTAATTTTTAATATAGCTTCCTGGGGAGGAGACCTATCATTAAACGTTTTAGTTTCAATCGTCAGAAATAATTCATACTATCATTGTTGTTCATTTTAAAGTTCTACAATATGTAACAATAATAATACCTACATTATAATATCATCTATGTGCTTAAGAGATGGTATTAAACGTGCAATAGACATTAATAACCCAGAACATTGTAATTAACTTTAGTAAGTTTAAGTAAAACGTTATAGGCCTACATAAATTATAAACAGAGGAATGAATAAATATACAGATAACAAGAAAAAGTCCGAGAGATATAGCCTAGTAACACAATACTTAGCTAGCTATAGCTATTTCTTAAATAATTTGAACAGCTCTCATATTAACAACTATAACTGTTTTAGACTTAAAATAGCTTTTGCAGGCATGTCACTCTTAAATGTCAGAGAATAGAACCGAATCAGAGATGATTTTAATAGAAAATTGCACTTTGCATGTTATGGGCTACTGTAAAAACACATAATCATAGTTGATTTAAGTTTATCATTATAAAAATATTTTAATTTCATGTATATAGTGACCAAAATGACCACGGTTATACACAGAATCTTGTTCAAATAGCCTAATATACAATAAAATCAATTCATATAAAAAGTTGTTCAAATAAATTTTGACAAAAAGGTTTTATAAAAAGATAAGCCTCACATGTTACATCATTTAAATAATATTTATAAAAGATTGAGTTAATAAAGATACATTCCTGACATTTATAATGCACATGAGCTTATATTTTTTTTAATTAGCCTAATAGTAAAATTCGGTCCGATTTGCCCATGGCTGTCATTGCTACAATGCACTGCGCTCTCCACAAGACAAAGTTTTAGTAGCTAATGTATTTCCACCACAGAAAAACGCTTGCTGTTGCTCCGCTAAAAGATTTATTTACGGAGAAGGGAAAAACACCCACGTGTTTGGGTGCACGCACTTCCATATAGCCTACTGAAAAATAGCCTACAATTTTTCATCTAGCTGCTCCTGGAAAATATTAGTGCGTCACTTCAACGGAACATAACAAAATACAATTTAAAGAAACAAAGAAGCAGTGACGCGAAATGTTTCACATAGGCCTAAATGAGCCGATCAACAAAATTAAGGAAGAAAACCGTCTATTTGCTGTGTTTAAGTTCATTTGAATAACATTGTTTATATTGTGAGACTAAAAATATAAAAACAACCATTTAATTGTTTTGAATAATTTCTTAATCTGTAGCCTATGGTCAGTAGCCTAGCTTATTTTAGTGTTTTTTTCTGCTGTTAAAAGGTAAAACACATTTATGATCTAACATTAAAAAGCTAATTTTAAATGATTGTTTTAAAAAAACACAAAATCACATATACCGTGATAATAAATCTCTTTAGCCTAATTGTAAAAGTCGAGATGTCTCACACAGCAAGCACCCAGATTCTGCATGAAAGCTTTGTCATTTTACAGAGTTGAGTACAATTGAAAATAAAAGATTATTTTGAAATAATTTATTTTCTGAAAATAGTGATTTTCTAGAAAGTAGAAATTATAAATAAAGTAGCCTAATACATAAAACCCTTGAAAGAGAAATGACACCAAAACAGGGATTTCTTTTCCTTTTTTTTTTTTTTTTTTACCTGAAAATTATGCTCCTTAACTGTTGACCGATACGTTTCTTGGTAATTTTTAATATAGCTTCCTGGGGAGGAGACCTATCATTAAACGTTTTAGTTTCAATCGTCAGAAATAATTCATATCATTGTTGTTCATTTTAAAGTTCTACTTTTTAGAAGTTCTTCATTTTAGAAGTTTTGGCATCTGGGCTGGTGTTGTGATCGATGAGCGGTTAGGGCCGGTCTTGTGTGGGACACCGAACTGTCATGCTCAGGTTGTGCAGCTGTCAGTTGTGGTGGCTGCTTGGTGTTGTCGCTTTGTGATGCGACAGTGAGCTCTGTGGTCTGATGCTGACGAGCAGTGTTCTGGGTGTCTGGCTTGGGTCTTGCGCTGAGACATAGGATGTCTGACTTGTCTCCTTGTGATGTCTCGTGCCGAAACGCTTTCAGCACCTTCAGGATTTCTGCCGTCTGTGACGTGGCTGCACTGTTGTTATCTGATGTGTGCTCAGACTTGTGCTTACCAGTGGCGTGTTGAGAGGGTACCGCTCTGGGCTGGTTGGGCTTGAGTCTCTTGGTGCTGGGCGGTCCATTCTGGGTCGCCGGCTGGCTTCCAGAAATGTTTCAGAGCTCTTGCTCTGGGGCGTTAGATGAGCACCATGACTGTTGTGTTGCCCTCTGCTGGCCTGGAACGGTTTAACTCTCAGTGAAGGTGTTTGTGATGTATGGGGTGCCTTCTAGGGGCAGCTCTGAGTCGTGCTCAGAGACAGGTTAGTCTGAGGGTTTTTACACAGTCTTTTCGGACAAAGTCTTTGCTTAATGTGAGCTTTGCGGGCCCAGTCTCGTAGCTGAGGTAGACAGGCTACAAGCACAGGCCAGGGTGCTTATCGACTAACTCACTGTGGGATGCAGGTTTTAAGGGAACAAAGTTCTGAAACTGGTATCCTTTTCATACCTGATGGTTTGCTTCTCGAAGTAGGCTTGCCGAAGTCGGTGGAGTTTCAAGTCGGTCTTACTTGATGTCCCCGGCGGTGATAACCCTTGGTCTGATTCTGGATCAGGGAGTTAAGCGGTCATTGCAACAGCTGGTGGTCCATTTTGACAGTCTCTGTTTGACGATCTAGGAAGCTGTGCACCTCGCGACTGGACGTAATCCATATCAAGCAGAATCTGTTTCATGCAGTCATGTTGGTTAGACAGTTTGCAAGTGAAAGTCTTGTCTGCATGTCGTGGGTAGATGTAGGGTCCTGAGTGAATCTTGGGACCTTTCTGGTTAGCTTTGTTGCATCCTTTTTGGAGCCATGCCGTGGTTTGGGGCAGTGGTTCCTTGGCAGGTTGAGGTCGGTTTAAGCAGGGGCTCTGTGGCATTCTGGCACACTTGTTGTGAGTGACTAATGCATGGCCCTGAAAGTTCAGAACTACTGCTTAATAAGTTAGTTAAGTGTTTAGCATAAAGCTAAGTGTCTCTTGTGTCCTTGTCTTAGCTGTGCATGTTAGGGCTAAGTGTTGTGTGGTTCCGAGCGTATTTCCTGGAAAGGACATATCCGAGATGAAATAAATAACATAAGGTGGTTCTTATGACTAAATTATTTCTCTGGACTTAGCTGGTGGTCCACTATGGCTCGACGAAGTGAACAATAATAGGAAAAGGACCGCTTTCTTATTTAAATTCTGCTTATTATCGACCCTCAGGACTCTAGTAGTGCCCTAGTAAATTGTTGAAATTACTTGCGTTGCAGGGTCACAAACGAGTGCATTGGTTGAAACTAAGCCAAAATAACAAATAAGGGGGTCTCTGTTTCCTTTCTGGGCCCTATTGGGAATAGAACCACACTTGGACAAGAGAGGAAATGAAATTAAATCATATAGATGACCTAAGGGAATAGCTGCTTGCTATTATCATCAAGGTCGAAGGAATGAAATAATCAAGGAGGCAAAATAAAATTAAAATTAAAGCAAAAGGAAATAAAGTGATCAAAACACGGGAATGATCTGAGGTCAAGAGTGTTCAGTGGCATTAGTGACTAAACTTTGGATTTGCTTTGATCAACACTATAGTGGGTTGTAGCGGTTGGGTGTTCAAAACCACATTGTGTGTCCCTCCAAAGCTTTAGTCAACATGCCGATGAAAATTCCTACGGTTACACGCGTTATTCTGTAGTTAGTTACGCAGTTTTCATGTAGTTAAACTTAAGTTTAATTAACAAGGCATCTGCGAAGTTCGTCCTTAACGGTTAGCAAGGAAAATTCCTAACCCTGTGAAGGTAAACTTTAGCTAATAAGAATGGTAAACATGGAAAGTGAGTAATTTAAAACCCTAACTGGTGTTGAGAAAGTATTCTAGAATACTTTGCACTGTGGAACACGAGCGGTGAGTAAGGGTTCACGTAAATGATGCTAACTGTTAACTGTGGAGGTTATTCAGCTTAGCCTATGTTGGATGGGAGCTAGGTTAGGTTAGCTTAGCCTAAGTTAGCTTGATGCTAAGCTAGGTTAGCTTAGCCGGAGTTAGCTTAGTGCTGGGTTAGTTTAGCTTAGCCTAAGTTAGCTTGATGCTAGGCTAGCCACCCAGGCTGGTTTGTTTACAAAAGTGACATTACAAGGTAACACTTCCTGTGACAAGTTGTTGTCATGGGAACCAGAGCGTGTCGCTAGGCTAGGTTAGCTTAGCCACCCAGGCTGGTTTGTTTACAAAAGTGACATTACAAGGTAACACTTCCTGTGACAAGTTGTTGTCATGGGAACCAGAGCGTGTCAGACCAATTCAACAGTACCTGAAGAATGTCTGTATATTTTACATGAATCATGCACGTTTTAATGGGTTTAAAGGAGGCGCCTATACTTTATGATTTTCAAGAACTTTGGTTGCATTCAGTAAAACGCAAATGTGTTTTGGCATTTGCTGATTTTCTCATGGAACTCTGGGGCTCGTTCTTCGTACGTCGCTAACTCAGTTAGCTGGATTTGATTGTTGGCGATTTGCCATGATCTTGGATCGTTTGGTTCTTCGACGCTCATCCTGGACTTGCTGTCATAGCAACAGGTCCGTCAGCTTGAACCTGCTCGCGAGCAGGCTTATTTCATGTAAACAGGATTAGATCGCGGCTGATACGGAAGTCCTTCAGCGCAGCGCGATAGTGTAGCTTAATTTCTGAGATTTATTTTTGTTTTCTCGTGAAACGATCGTCGTGAGGGTGTCGTTTAAATACATTATTATTTTTGTTGGAAATGCACATTAATGTTCGATTCGATATCGGGCTTCAACAACAGCACAAAATGTTTGCATTGCCCTAAAATTATTTGCGAGTGGCTTCCTTTACACTATTGGAGATGCGGAGAACTTGATAAGCTTTCTGTCGTGCCATTCACAAAGTAGTGCTCTTAGTTTTTTTTTTTTTTTTTTTTTTTTGCCAACTTAGGGTAGGCTATATTATAATTTTTAATGAAGATAATGCAATCATGATGACCATGCCGATTATGACTTACAGTCCCTCAGGCTTAACTTACGTGATTGGTGCCATACACTGTAGACTACACACATGTTCCCATCAAGGCCTCAATGAAGGGATTTTGTGAGCAGAAAGGGGGCTTATACAGTGCAGCCAAATTACTATTACAATTTTTAATATTCCAGATTTGGAATATTATATCACTTTTTTTAAAAGGCATTTGACTGAGTAAAATCTTTTAGATGGTGTGTGACCATGTTCTATATCACAAATCAGTGTGAAAGCAAAATGGCCAGGATCTGTGCATGACTCAAGAATTTTAAGAGATTCACATTTATGAACATTATTTGAACATGGTAAGGAAAATTATAAATATCAAACTCACGGTATTACATACACTTATGCTGAGAACTGCATTTTTCCATTAAACAGGTGATTACAACAGGATCCTGCATGGAGACAGGTGTTTTATGACCCCATTCCCTGACCCAAACCCCAGACCAGTTACAATGCAGCTCTAGGACAAGGGCACACAATGACATGAGCTTTGGCCAACTAAAGGGAAGATTTCAGGGTCTAAAAACCCTGAGGGTTGCACCTGACAGGGCCTGTGACATTGCATGTGCCATATTACACAACACTGCCAACATCAGAAAAAAAAATGTTTAATTAAGCCTAAAATAAAAGACAAGACAAATTTGCAAAACTCTATTTGCTTAGAGTTTTATTTCAATAGTTCTTTGTAAAGAAAAGCCAGTTATTCAGTCATCTTTTTAAAAGATATTATGCAAGGTCAGTAATAGTACTCTGTGTGATTTTACTCTGAAGTTTATTTTGAAGCAACTCTATTTCTAGTGCAATTTTTTCTTAGTCAAGTTCTGTTTCTCCCCCTGATTTTTGTTTTTTCAAAATACTCTATGTTCTGTTGAAGACTCATATAGGGAACAAATGCAACAAATAAAAAGCAAAAGTTGTCTACACTGCCCACCCCTGTATCACTGCTGTGTGCAGACTCTTCTGCAGGCCTTTCTGTACATGTGGACTCCTGTCAGAAATAATAGGCATAGGCACAAGTAGAAATCAATTAAAGCCATCAATTAAATTAAAGGACTTCCTCCAAAGGACAGTCATCTGAGAAGTTTTCTTCACTCTCCAGTGCAATGTGATTGATAACTCATGGCAAAATATTTTTTACATTAACATAAGTTTATCAGTTTTTACTTTCACAAGACAAAGCAATTTATCATTACTCAAGATTTAACAGTTGAAATGACTAAACCAGCCAATTTGGATTATAGGTCTACTTCATTTAATGCAGCAACAAATTATTTCACAGTGTACAAAGATAATTTAAATCTCATTTCCCAGTGATGTAGGTGTTGCTGCTACTGGTCCCTGATTCGGGTCTGGAAGAGCTGAACCCAGGGATGCCCTTCACAACAGGGCAATTCACATTCAACCCAAGGGTCAGCTCTTCTGCCAGGGTCAGGAGCATCATTATTTTTTTTTTCTCAGCATTTTTCCTGTTTGCTTTTATAAACAGACAATCATTTATTTAACAGTGCCTTTTTAAAAGAGACTAGTAGGCCTATAAGGCCTAATTATAGGCCTAATTACCATTAAGTAGAATATTTTTGTACTTCACTTTCACCATGTTTATTATTATAGTGTGGTGACTCGACATTACAATGAACAAAGCAATTATGAAATTATGAAAATAAAAATAAAATAATAATAAGTTATTAAAACATCTAACATGGCCACCACAAACGCATTTAATTTGTCTTCTAGTTTTGCCAGCACTCTCTCCTGGCTTTTGCACACTTTGAGGTGTTCCCTGGCGTTTTAATTAAAGACTGAAATTCGGCATAACCTTGCATTAAAAGCGCTTGCTCTGCTTGGGAGAAAAACTGGGCGTGTTCTTTGGCCATGCTGAACAGCCAATAGCAGCGTTGCTGATCACTGGTTCTGCTATCGATACATGTCCCCTTTTAAACCAACGCGAGAACGCGCAGTTATCTCAGATAACTCAATCCAGCGATACTAATCATAAACAACAGGTGTGTTCGAAGAACCCAATTAGCCGGATCATGATTAGCACGATGATATCATCTTAGATGTCTCATTTGATCTCGGATGTTTTAAGCAACGTACGAAGAACGAGCCCCAGGTAAGCAGTCCAGATCAGCGATCAAACAATGCAGGGATTAGACGAACGGGAAGACCAGATACAGGCAGAGAGTCCAGGAACCGTGAAACTAGGAAATACTAAGGAAACTAGGAAATACTAGAAAAACACTCGAAGCAGTCAGACACTATACACACAATACTGAGCGCCGAACAAAGGGGAAACTCGGGCTTAAGACAGGTGCACTAAACAAGATAATAAAACACAGGTGCATGAAATAAACCATAATCAGTCCAGGGTAAAACATGAATGAAACAATAAACTAGGAAGGAGTGCCCCCCAGAGGCTCAAGCGGGCACTCCAGCCGCAGATCGTCACATAACCCCCCCTCTAAGGAGCGGCTTCCAGACGCTCCTAGAACGATCCAGGCGGGGGGCAGAGTGAAGGTGATCCCGGGGGAGGGACGGAGGCCGTGGAGCGTGGGTGACCAGGTTGGAGCAGGACGTGATGGCGGCCAGGTTGGAGCAGGACGTGATGGCGGCCAGGGCGGAGCAGGACGTGATGGCGGCCAGGGCGGAGCAGGACGTGATGGCGGCCAGGGAGGAGCAGGACGTGATGGCGGCCAGGGCGGAGCAGGACGTGATGGCGGCCAAGGCGGAGCAGGACGTGATGGCGCCCAGGGCGGAGCAGGCTCAGGCAGAGACGAGGGCGGAGCAGACTCAGGTGCGGTCCATGTCAGTGTCGCCTCCATGGCCCCCGCAGAGTACCTAGTGCCCCCCCCAAAAAATACTTGGGAAAATTCACGGGAGGAACCTCTGGGTGGTAAACGGGTTCAGGAAAGGTCTCCCGGAGCTTGAAGGGCGCAGTCAAGGTGATGCGCAGAGGCGGGGCCGGCAGGGCGAGGCGCAGAGGCGGGGCCGGCAGGGCGAGGAGTCTGGGCACGCTCACCAGGGCCTGGCGAACCGAACGAGTCCTCCTTCTCCTCCTCTTGCGGCGGCGCGTCACAGGGCTGGACAACTCACTAACTTGAACTGGAGATTCAGCGCTCACTTGAACTGTAGATTCAGTGCTCACTTGAACTGGAGATTCAGCGCTCACTTGAACTGGAGATTCAGCGCTCACTTGAACTGGAGATTCACTCACTTGACTCGATTTGGACCTGGACACACTTGACTCACTTGATTTGGACCAGGACACACTTGACTCACTTGATTTGGACCTGGACACACTTGACTCACTTGACTCGGCCGTTGACTCACTTGACTCGTTCGGCCCGGCACTTGACTCGGCTGGCACGCGCTCAGTGGAAAACTCTTGAGGCAGGAATGCAACGGAGCTCACGTGAAGTGTTAGAACAACAGGATTCACATGTCGCGTGGATTCGGGGGACTCCTCACCAAGTGCTGGTTCAACTGGGCTTTCATGTAGCGCAAACTCGGCGGAGCACGTGTGAAGCGCTGGTTCACCGGGAGACTCTAGATGCGTGGATTCAGTGGGTACCTTGTAAAATGCCGAATCGTCGGGTCCTCTGTGAAGCAAAAGTTCCAAAAAATCCACAGTAAAAAGCGAACCGCTCATGGAAAAGGCCAGATCAATATATTGGGAAAGAGTCCAGTTTGGACTCGGAAACGGTATATCAGAGCCGAGCAGTTCAGACAGTCCTCCCCGAAAGAATATCATTAAACAAAAATCATCCAAGTAGGACTGATGAGAGAGCTTAAAAAAATCCATCACAAAAACATTGAGAGGACGTTCTCCTTGGCGGAGGCATACGATCTGTGCTGTGGGATCCATTGCGAGGTCCGTGTTCCTCTCGGCCGCTGGATCAGTAGTGGCTCAGTATTCTGTCATGAAACTACACATGGAACATGGACAGAGGTGATCCAAATGCAGGCTTTATTAAAGAGGAGAATCCAAAAACCGGTACAAGGAAACAGGCAGGGGTCAAAACCAGGTAAGCAGTCCAGATTAGCGATCAAACAATGCAGGGATTAGACAAACGGGAAGACCAGATACAGGCAGAGAGTCCAGGAACCGTGAAACTAGGAAATACTAAGGAAACTAGGAAATACTAGAAAAACACTCGAAGCAGTCAGACACTATACACACAATACTGAGCCCCGAACAAAGGGGAAACTCGGGCTTAAGACAGGTGCACTAAACAAGATAATAAAACACAGGTGCATGAAATAAACCATAATCAGTCCAGGGTAAAACATGAATGAAACAATAAACTAGGAAGGAGTGCCCCCCAGAGGCTCAAGCGGGCACTCCAGCCGCAGATCGTCACACAAGTATTTTAAATTCTTATTTTTTTTTTTCATTATTTGTAGAATACATGAATGAGCTTCCTTTTTGTTCACCGAGCCAAGCAGGCATGGCTTTATATTCAATGCAATCAAAGTGTTCTTGTATGTTAGTCCCAAAAATAGAGACAAAAATAACACTCAAATTCAGCTCTTATTAGTTTTTAACAATGCAATCAACCCAGCTGGTAATATTTTGAGGCAGACAATAGGTAGTGACAGAAATTTTCCTTTTTGAAGATGACAAGGTGTCAGCTTATAAGTATGAGGACATCTTTTCAGGTCTCTTGCAGCCTTGTGGTGATGGTGAAATCAAATGAAGTAGGAGACAAATCAATGCAAGATCGCTGCCCCATTCTAAATAACAGATGTGACAACTTCCGCAAAAAATGCATGCACATGTATAGATAATCTTATTCTGAACAATAGTATAACCTGATTCATCGGGTCCTTCAAGGTCTCTGGAGAAGCCTTCCAGCTTAGCTGCGGTATTCTCACCAAGTTCTTCTTAAAAAGTTACACATGATAATTAATGACAACGCATTTTCATCCTAGGGCATCATCTAGCTGACACTTTTGACCATGCGTCTAAATCCGATGCACATGGCAACCTTTAGCGTCAGTTAGATGACACTCATCCTAGGGCGTCATCTAACTCACGCTTTTGACCATGCGTCTAAATCTGACGCACATGGCAACCTTTAGCGTCAGTAAGATGACGCGGGTAGCTTTAGGTCTGGGGTAGGGTTAGGGTTAGACCACTAGGAGGCCCGTCTCATATTGAAGCTAGAGGGTGCCATGTGCGTCGGATGTTGACGCATGGATGACACCTTGGGATGAGAACGGGATGTTAATGACATCTCTCTCTCAGGAACCATTCTGTTCAGCCACAGAGTTGCATGTTAATTCCAGGCATGAACAACACATCTTGGGTGATGCACAAGTGCATGTAAGCCTAAGTGCAGGATTAAATGTACCCAAGATGCATTGAAATTCACTTGTTCTGATGAGGTTTGGGCCACAGTCTTTTATTAAAGGGATTGTTCACCCAAAAACTGAAAATTCTTTTATTATTTACTTACCCTCATTGTTAAAAGCCCACAAGACTTTCTTACGTCTTTTAAACACAAATCAAGATCTCTTTAATGAAATTTGAGTAATTTCTGTCCCTCAATTGACAGTCTAGGCAACTATCCCTTTGAAGCTTCAAAAACATAGAGCACAGCAGAAGCAGAGTGTCGCGTCTCGTGCTCCCCCTGCTAGACAGTGGGCTCAGGCGCGGCACTCTCAGCCAAAACCTTCTAGCAATAGACCTGATGTGAGGACAGTGATATTGTCTAAGAAGGCTGTGGCTAAGAAGAAATCCTGATGCCCAGGCGATCAGGATGCTGAGGGTGGTCCCCACCGATGCGGAAAGGAGTTCACCTCTCTTTACGGTGCCCATTCTTCCTCTGTGCCCTCAGGGGGCCGTTCTGCCAACCCCACCTTCATGCCGGGGCGTAGACGGTCCTGCTTGGTAGGGAAGCTGAAATTCAAGATGCTCACTATCAAGCAGATCATGTCACAAATCAGATCCGAGGACTGGTTTGTCACGATAGATCTAAAGGACGCATACGTCCACATTTCCATCCTTCCACAACACAGGAAGTTCCTGAGGTTTGCCTTAGGGGGCGAGGCGTACCAATGCAGGGTTCTTCCATTTGGCCTAGCTTTATCTCCCTGGACTTTCACCAAATGCAGGAGGCTTCAAGGCATTCGTCAATTCCTCAATTACGCTTATGTCCACAGAGCTGCCCTGTGGAGGAAATCAGAACAACTATTTGTGTGATTTTGGCCATCCAGAAAAGGGTGTCCTGCGTCTAAACAGAGAATGAGCAAGTGGGTGGTCTAGGCTATCTCACTTGCTTATGAGTTGACTGGTCAGCCTTCACCTTTGGCTGTACTAGCCCACTCTACCAGGAGTATGGCTGCTACTAAAGCTTTATTGTCAGGACTATCTTTGAGTGATGTCTGTGATGAGGCTGGGTGGTCCTCACCTCATATATTTATTAAGTTCTATGATCTAGACTTAAGTTCTACCCCTGGGGCACAGGTGCTCTTGTCCTCTGTGTGCTAGCCTCACATGACTGTCACTTGGTCCTATGGCGGCGTGGGTTTTCGCATTCCCACAGCGCTTGACACAGCTCAAAGATCCCTTGAAAGGGAACGTCTCGGTTACGTATGTAACCCTAGTTCCCTGATAGGGAACGAAACGCTGTGACGTTCTGCCATACTCCTGGCACTCCCATTAGAGCTCCTTCAGGCCTATCAGAAGCTGATGCACTTGTGTTTTTGGGTGCTTTATAGTTTCCTGGTCGATGACGTCACCCACCTTGACGTTCCATCTCTCCATTGGGCTGATTCCATACGTGCTTCATGACGCACAACGCAAGGGCGTTCCCACAGCACTTGACGTGGCATCTCGTTCCCTATCAGGGAACTAGGGTTACATACGTAACCGAGACGTTTTCCTTGGCATTGTTCTATAGAGTCAGTTGTCTTAATATATCAATAGCACGATTAGTTTTAATAGAATGTAACCATTGTATATCGACATAAAATATTAATTCAAAATCACCTACATGAATTATAGCTGCAAATTAATACTCGAGAATGCTTTGATGCGCTACCACAGCGCATGATCCCTAAGGGAATGTGTGGGACAGTCAACCGAAGGCAAAACTAGCTTTTGTGATGCGGGCACTGATGTCGGAGTCTGCTGCCGAATAAGTTGCAAGAATGCTAGCAAGATAGCAGATAACTGGTGAATGTGTCTTTGTACAAGCCACAAGCATGTGTAGTTTGAAGACACAGCCATCTGTACGGTACTGGATTGGAATGCCCATGTCACAGTTTATTAAAAGTTATGGACAGCATCATGGAATCATGGGGTAAGCACACAGCCCTGCCTGGTGCCATTGGAGATGCCAAATGGATCAGACAGTTTGCCATCATCCAGCACCTGACCGAGCATGCCATCATGTAATAAATGGACAATGTTAATTAATTTATCTGGGCATCCAATCTTATACAGAATGAGCCAGAGCCCGAAACTGAGTCGAAGGCTTTCATGTGGTCAATTCATAGATGCCACCTACATCACAACCAAATAGAACACTGCCATATTTACAACCGATCTTACCGTGTATGGTCACCCAGACTGCCCATTTGAATGAGAGAGAGTGACAAAGACACCTGGAAAAAATTTCAATTTTAAGCTCCGATCCTTATTTGTTATCCCCAGTTTTCTTTGGTCCATTAGCAAATCCACACTGACTTTCCGGGATGATGTCACTGTCATAAACGTGCTGTTGGAGGCGGTTCAGCAGAATTCATGACAAAATTTTGTCTGCAATGTAGACCAACGAGATGCCATGATGATTGTCACAGCAGACTCTGTCTCACTTGCACTTTTAAATGTGAACAATCTATGCGCCTTTAAAATCTTGAGGCACAGGGCATCTGCTTAATGGCTCATGCGACTTCTTCCCGGAACGAATATCGTCCAGGTCTGCGCTATGTCGCCAAGCACTTAGTCATCAAAAGTAACTGGCTGGTTCAATACCAAGTGAAAATGATCGACCCAGCTTCTGAGGATCTCAGCCTTGTCAGAAAGTAGGGTTCCCTCAATGGCATGTACAGGTGTTAAGCCAGCTCTCAAGGGCACATAGGGCTGGCTTTAGACTGTGATAGAATGCCATCATATCATATCCGTCTGCAGCAAAATGAAGTTCCTCTGCTTTTGACTGCCACCATCTGTTCTTCATTTCACACAGGTGGGTCTGTGCTGCATTTCTTGCCTGAGTATATGCTGACTTTTTCAAGTCAAGTCAAGTCACATTTATTTATATAGCGCTTTTCACAATACAGATTGTATCAAAGCAGCTTCACAGTGATAACATGAAAGTAGTACAACACAGATCAATAAAATTGTTAAATATTAAATATCCCCAACTAAGCAAGCCAAAAGCAAGGCAACAGTGGCAAGGAACCAAAACTCCATCAGATTGGATGGAGAAAAAAACCTTGGGAGAACCCAGGCTCAGTCAGGGGCCAGTTCTCCTCTGGCTAACATTCATATTTCACAGTGCTGGATTTATCATTAAGCCACACCAAGTGAGCTGTGTGCATGGTGTTCAACAGGGCTTGCACAACATCCTAATCATCTAAACAATCCTTATGTTTGGATGTGGTGAAACCGAGGACTTGTATGTGATATTCCTGGTTTTGGACCATGTCTCCTCAACATTAATGGCAGCTTGATTGCCAAGGTGCTGAGCCTGTCTGAAAGTATGACGGAAGTTAATATGGCAAGAGTCAACACGAAGCTTAGAAGCATCCAGTCGCTTCAACCTTTTGGCTTTATGTCGACGAGATGGAGCTAAGTCTAGAGACGTTACACTATCCAGCAATCAGTGGTCAGACCAACAGCTTGTGCCTTGCATGGCTCGAGTTATATGGACCTCCCTGAGATGTTCCTGCCGGGTGATTATGTAATCCAACACGTGCCAGTGCTTTGATCAAGGATGTTGCCACGTGTTCTAGAAGAAGGATGTGATCGCCAGCTCATGTTGCCTCAAGACTTTTGGCCATGCAATGACATCACGTCCCACATGCGCAACAAAGTCTCCCATAAGGAAGAGCCGGTGCTTATGAGGCACTGAACGTAAGGCAGTGTGAAGGTGTTCATAGAAAGACACTCCTCCTGGTCATCACTGGCAGTCATTGTGGGTGCATATGCACTAATCAAGACAGCACTGTTGCCATTCTTGAGCATCAGCTGCAAGGTCATCACCCTTGGCGACAGGCCATGAGGTTGCACTTCTCCAAAAGTGTGTGCACATTCCAAGAGGTTAGGTGCAGTTTAGTCTTTATCTTTTGTATGGGGCGGCAGTGGCTCAGTGGTTCATGTAGGTGTCTACAAACCAAAAGGTTGGTGGTTCAATCCCCGGTTCCACCTGATAAAGTGCCGAGGTGTCCATGAGCAAGACACCTAACCCCAGCTGCTCCTGACGAGCTGGATGGCGCCTTGTATGGCTGACAACGCCGTCGGTGTGTGAATGAGTGTATGAATGGGTGAATGTGAGGCAAATTGTAAAGCGCTTTGGTGGCCATTGGGTCTATGAAAGCGCTATATAAATGCAGTCCATTTACTTTTTGTCTACCGCAGAATTGGATACTCAGCTGGTCGCAGTGAACCAGCAGAGTGAGTGGAATGAGCGATGTTTAAAGATGCTTTTCTAGCCCCTTCTTCCTTGGAAGAGAGCATCCCTAAAAATGGCTGCTCTGTCACCTGTTCTAGGTCAGCATCAGACGACCATCACACCCATTGCAGGTTTGTGACTAAGTGCTCCCAGTGGTGTCCTCCACCTGCACCTGTCGCCACTTGCCCAAGCTGCAGGACTTGGCGTCTGTAACATACCATCACAATGAATGGATTATAGTGGTAAAAGCTTGTGTGACCGATCCCACTCTCTCTTCCAACAATGACCATTGCCAGCAAGCTCAGGACCTGATACGTGCAGGCTGGTGACTACTGGCACAGCAAGCTGGCCGGAAATGATCCCAAGATGGGAACACACCTCCACAATGACTTGTGACTGCTCCGCTGCGGTGTTTTTTTTCGACAATATCGTGACGTGCCGAGTTGTAGCCACCATTGCAGTCTCTTTCTTAGCCCACTTGGCCAGTCATTTTCAGGGTTCCTGCAAGGCCTTTCTACCTAGCATAACACCCTAGGTAATACTTTGGTGCGAGCACCTTCATCACTGATGGAAGAGCCCGAGTAGGCAGACCATTACTTAACTGTTCACCCCCTCACCATGTTGAGATATGGGTCAGAATAGAGGGGGGAGACTGCTAAATCTATAGAACAATTGCAAGAAGAAACTCTTTTTTTTTTTTCACGCTCCGAGAGCCCTAGTGGTTGGGAGCATTTCCGTTGTGAAAAGCGGAAAGCAATCAAACTTACAGTTTCGGTCATGAAAATAAAATAGCATTGTCGTCTTGCGAGGCAGCAGTCATTGAAGGGCAGGTCAAGACAATTCAGTGGGTTTCATGCACTTTCAGTGTAAAAATAAAATTACACCATGTAGCACCCTGTAACTATGAAAAAAAGTACTCTTTAACACTGTAGATTGTTAATTTAACTCTTTGGGAGTTAATAAGCTGTAACACTGCATTAGAGCTGTTTCCACACAGTAAAATCAGCAGTGTAAAAATTTCAGTGATCTACGGAGCTGATTGCGGAGCTCAATTGATGTTCTAAAAGATGGCGCCGGGCCGGTGCGCAACAGCTGCCATAGAAGACGAAGAAGGGGAAGGAGAGGTGGATTGAGTTGCAGACTGAGAGCTCATGGCCCCGTCCTCCACTCATCGTTTGGGTCTTCTAGGGAGAGTGTCAGCTATTACATACGAGGAACAATTGGTCCCTGTTACCGATGGCTGATACTGGCTACTCCTGAGGCTGGATATTCACGTCTGCGCTACCGGCCCATGAGGATCTGCAGACGGGGCTGCATACCAGAGAATCTTCGCCCGGTCGCTAATGCCTCCGAACGGACGGACCAGAGTTTAATTCGCATGGCTCTAATCAACACTCGGTCAGTTGTGAATAAGACTTTTATCCTCAATGACTTTTTTATTTCTCAGTCCCTGGATTTTCTCCTGTTGACGTAAACCTGGCTGAAACCAGGTGATAAGAGCGCTTTTTCGGTGCTCCTCCCACCTGGCTGTTCCTATTTAAACTCCCCACGATCATCTGGTCGAGGAGGGGGTCTTGCCGCTGTTTTTAATGACAGTTTAATGACATTTGATAATTTAAATGCCGGCTTCTTCCTACAAATGCTTATTCCAGCTTTGAGCTGCAATTGTTTGTTATGGAGCTTGTGAGCCCTGTTTTATGTGCCGTTCTTTATCGCCCACCCAAATATACTAAGGACTTCATTCATGAGTTTCAATGTTTCAACGGAGAATTCAATGTTCATGTTTGTTGTCCGTCCGACCAATTAGCCACTGATTTTAAAAGACTTTTAGAAACTTTTAACTTAACTCAATCAGTGGATAAACCTACACACTGTCATGGGCACACTTTGGATCTCATTATCTCTTTCGGGCTTTCAATTCACCTTAAAGAGATCTCTGAGACTGCCATCTCAGATAATTTTCCTATTGTGTTTGAATATATAGCCCCCCCTCCTGCTGCAAAGTCTATGGTTCCATCGTGCCGGCGTCACATCATCACTTCCACCACAGCTGATGAATTCGCTGCTGCATACAGGGACTCTTTTTTGCCGTGAATGGCATGGTTTCTCCTATCTGCCCAGACAATATTCTTTCTTTCTTCCATTCTACCTGCTCCAGGATTCTGGACACTATCGCTACTTTTCGGAATAAATCGGCAAAACCAACAACGGATCCCTGGATTAATGATAATACTCCTATCATCAGGCAACGTTGCAGGCAGGCTGAAAGGAAATGGAAGAAGGATAAACTGCATGTCTCTTTAGACATTTTGCGGGCCAGCCTTGCTGATTACCAGAGGGCCCAACGGGAGGCAAAATCTCAGTATCTCTGATGTAATTTCTAGCAGCACTGTCCCAGGGTTCTGTTCAATACAATTAATTATTTTGTGAACCCACCTATTTTTGCTCTTGCTAATGTCTCAACTATCACCTGTGAAAATTTTCAAAAAGTTTTTTGTTGATAAGGTTGACTCTGTTAGATAGAGTACCAGGAAGGGTTTTAACAGGGAATTTTTTTGTTGCTCCAGCTCATTCTGCTGTGTTTGAGGAGTTTGAGTTAGTTTCTTTATCTTCCCTGGGTGAGATAGTGAAATCATTGAAGCCCACAAATTGTCCACTTGATATTATACCTGCTAGAGTGTTGAGACTGGTTTTTAAGATTGTAGGGCCTGGGCTTATGGTTTTTATTAATAGCTGTCTTTGTCTAGGAACCGTCCCAGCTGCCTTTAAACATGCTGTGGTTAGGCCTCTTCTTAAGAAACCGAACCTTGACCCTACAGCGCTATCTAATTTTAGACCTGTTTCTCATCTTCCATTTCTTTCTAAAGTTTTGAAAATGTTGTGTTTATACAGTTAAAACCTTCCTGGAAAACAACTCTGTCCTTGAAAATTTTCAATCCGGGTTTAGGTCTCACCACAGCACGGAGTCTGCTTTATTAAAATTACACAATGATATTGCTTCCTTTGTAGATAATTAGTGTCCTGTTGCCTTTGTGCTGCTGGACGTCACAGCAGCCTTTGACACGGTAGACCATGCAGTCCTCCTATCTCGTCTGGAGCAGTATGTTGGCATTCATGGCACTGCACTTAAGTGGTTTATGTCATACTTATCAAATAGAACTTTCTCTATAATGATTGGTGATGTGTCTTCTTCTTGTGCTTCTCTCTCCTGTGGAGTCCCACAAGGCTCCATTCTTGGCCCTATTTTGTTTTCATTATACATGCTACCATTAGGGTCAATTATAGCCAGGCACAACCTATCTTTTCACTGTTATGCAGATGATCTGCAAATTTATCTGCCATTGAAGACTGGTGATGTACAAGGTACCTTAGTTGACTGCATCACGGACATTAAGCAGTGGTTTGCCCAAAATTTTATGCACTTGAATGAGGATAAAACTGAATATATTGTGTTTGGAGAATCTGTGTCGAACGGGTTAGGTCCCTGGTTTTCAACTGTCAGGCAGACGGTAAGGAACTTAGGAGGGATTTTGATAGTTCCTTTAAATTTAACAAACAGATTAACAATGTTGTTAGGTTGAGCTTTTTTCAACTGCGCCTTCTGGCAAAGGTAAAACCGTTTTTAAACCGTCATGACCTTGAGAAGGTTATTCACGCGTTAATTAGCTCCAGACTGGACTACTGCAATGCCCTATATATTGGTGTCTCCCAGTCTGCTGTTGGCCGTCTTCAACTTGTCCAAAATGCAGCGTGAATGCAGTCCGTCTGTTAACGTGCACCAAAAAACGAGACCACATAACTCTGATTCTTCATTCTCTCCACTGGCTCCCAATAGATTTTAGAATTCACTATAAAATTGTATTATTCGTTTTTAAAGCTCTTAACGGCCTCGCTCCATCTTACATATTAGACATGCTGACCATTCGAAATTATTGTAGGACGTTGAGGTCGTCCAATCAGCTTATGCTGGAAGTGCCCAGGTCAAAACTTAAAAACTGGGGTGACTGCGCTTTTTTCCGTTTCTGAACCTAAGCTCTGGAATAAGCTCCCCAGTAAGTTGCGTATTATTACTGACCTGGGCCTTTTCAAATCAAGAATAAAAACGCATCTTTTTAAAATAGCCTTTATTATCTAATAGTGTGTTGGCACGTTTTTTTTTTATTCCTCTTACTTTTTTCCTCATTTCTTATTGTATTTGTGTTATTGGTAGTTTTGATTAGTTGTTTATTCTATTGTAAAGCACTTTGGTTCACCTATCGGTTGATGTAAGGTGCTATATAAATAAAGTACATTTACATTTACATTTGAATTGTCTGCAAGTGGTTGTCATGAGGGGGGGAAAAAACTAAAGCAAAGAGGAGGGATAAAACCCAAATGCTGAGGCATGCACTTAGCATTGCACTGTGGTATAGTTCCCATACTGATGCAGCATCAAGAGTACCAATGTAACATTGGTTCCCTGAGGAGAAAAAAAAAACAACTTTGTAATTTCTTGTTCCTTTCAAACCACTTCCTTCATGAACATCTGAAATTGATGTTGCAGGTGCGTTTCCTTATGGGGCACTGATGACGTATAGCACCCAATAAATTGGTGCTGTTCCATTGGCTTTAGACAATGGGTCACACCCCAAGGGTGTTCCCATAGCATCAGCAACTAATGCTGTGGCTTGTAACCTATTCAGAGATGTAATCGAGATGTTTTTGTTTTTTTTTTTTGTTTTTTTTTTCCTTTCTTGTTAGTTAGAACAATTAGGGTTAAAGCTAGGCTCGGCAGGGCAGCTGACCTCAAGTGCTAGAGTTGAAAAATGCTAAATAAAAAAAATAAAAAATACAGATACTGATACAGAAATGTGTCTATTTACAGAATGGTACTGTACAAAAGGGCAATATTTAGCATAAAATGTTAAATTACTTGAAAGAGAGTACTTGTAAAATGGCTAATGAATAAATATATGATGTGTATTTTGTTGTATATTGTTAATTTTAGCCTATGTTAAAAACATGATGGTGCCAGTGTTGGCTAGTCCTATTGAAAGTCACATTATTCAAAATCCCATGCAGTTGTATGCAGGTTGTTTAATATTTGTGATTTATGCTCTGCTCATGGAAATACAGCAATATTACAGTGAGGCTGTGCTTTTCTCTATATATCTTTAATCCCAGAGTTCCTATTCCTCCTCTCCCTTATGCCAGTCACATTTTCTAATTAGCTCTCCCCGTGGAAGAAGAAGATGGATTATATTTTAATATCTTGGGCCTAAAATTAGTTTAGATTTTAGCAAGTTAGCACTTCAGAGCAGCTGATTTACTCTTGAAGCAGGGAAATCTGTAAGCCCTCAATTAATCATACTTGGTCCACTCTCGTAAAGGAAAGAATAAAAGAATAATAAGAAAAATCACGCGAATAATAAGAAAAAGGAAAAATTAATAGATGGTGTAAACCAACAGAGATCCCTGGTCTGTTGTTGCACAAATGTATGACACTGTGTCTTGTAAATATCATTCCACTGTTGTTATTAATTGTTTCTTTATTGACACTTTAAACAAAAGCAATTGTATCTGATGGCTACAAAATTCTTTTAAAAAAAGTATCTGTAAAGTAAATTATCTTCACCAACAGCTACTAGGATACAGTGAAGGTTCTGATGATATGATGTTTGTTAAATTCTACTTTGACTAACCTTGTCTTAGGTCACAGTAGGGGGAACCACTAAATAAGTTTATCTACAAATGTGGAGCCAAATTATTTTACAAAATATTTCACTCCTATTGAATTTCACCAGTTTTGAATTATCTCCAGGGTCATACTGAATAGATGTCGTTTATATATCAACAAAAAGTTACCAGTAAAATGACCTAAATGGTAAAAAGAGAATATAAGTTTACATGATTTTTTTTTATACATTCAAAATTAGAATTCAGGCAATAATGTCAGAGCGGTGGTGATGTCAGAGGTGATGACGTATTGACGTAGTGTGTTTGTGCGCATTGGGTGCGAAATTCAACATGGCAGCGCGCCGCTGCTAGAAAAGACAAGCAAACTTTGTATATATATATATATTTTTTTTTTCTTTTTTTTTTCTCTTCCTCTCTCGCTTTTTCCGCTACAACATCACCCGCTTAAAACCTGGATTTCAACTCGGACCTGGACCAACTGGAAGATTACATTGACCATCACTTCAACAGACGTAACGTTACAATGGGCCGATCACGCAAAGCCAAAAAAACACGCACTTCGGACTCTCCCTTATCAACCGATCCCTCGCCGTCACCAACATCACCAACATCACCAGCTTCCACTCCGATCAAAACAAACTGCTGTTCCGACATACTTTTATCAATCAACGAGCGCTTATCTAACCTGGACTCTAGACTTTCACTAATCGAAGTACTCCACAAAGAATTTCAAAACCTCCGCCATAGCCTGGAATAGAGTCAACAGGCAAGTCGATTCACTCACAGAAGAAAATAAATCACTGAAAAGTTCCGTGGACACTCTCACTGCAAAACTTTCAACTGTAAACACTCAACTTACCTCCGGAATGACGGAGAATGGGGGTTTCGCATAGAAAGCCAATCCTCTTCGAGTATTTAACAACGACCCAATGGCATGAAAATGCCTTGGGGCTGCGGAATTTGCATAGCGTATCTCCGCCCCACCTCGTGGGTATAAAAGGAGGAAGTGAACGCAACCACAGTATGTCTTCGCTGAGGAACCGAGACTGAACTCAGGCGGCTACCCAGCGGTGCAGCAGAAGTGGCAAGGAGACGTAACGTCTCCGTTCCCTACTCATGGAACGAGGGTTACATCCGTAACCGAGACGTTCCCTTTCGTAGTCACTCCGAGTTACGTCGGAATGACGGAGAATGGGGGTCCGTGCCATCACGCCATCTTCACAGCTGTCTTCCAGTGCCCTGCGAAAGTCTGGACTCCTAGCAACTTAGCTTATAACCAGGAGTTACCTACTTTGACACAGGAATACCAAGGTACACTGGGAAACATATCCCGGGAGGAATATGCTACAGTGTGCCTACCGTAGGGAGGACTTAGGAATACACATATGGTCCTATTAGGGAACTTCATATGGGAAACACTGGAGCACCAATCTAAGGGTGGCTAGAAACTTAACTCCAGGAGTAGCAGATGGCTTGCCAAGGGAAGACACAGAGAGGCTTACAGTGGATAATACACATGTGACAGTTACCAGAGGGAACTGTGCGCACGGGGGCACCTAGCCGGCATCCAGAGCAATTGCAGTGGTGCCAGCATCAAAAGTGCTGGAGGACTCAGGGCTTCAACGGAAGACTCAACTGAGGAATATCGCACTTATCCAGTCTGAGGAGTGGAATGGCGAGCAAGCGAAGACACCTGAGCGGGTCTGTTAGTGTCTGTTAGTGAGGCGCCATGCGCTAAAGCTCAAGAGGAAGCCACACTCCGAGTGGAGTGGGCCATCACACCAAGGGGGCACGGTCGACCTTGCTGTTGGTAAGCCAAAGCAATGGTGTCCACTATCCAGTGAGACAGCCGTTGCTTTGAGAGAGCCCTTCCCTTCTGGCTCCCCCCATAACAGACAAAGAGCTGGTCTGAGGTCCTGAAATACGAAGCGCACGTACCGGACAAAGCAGTGCCAAGGCTGGGTCTGCCTCCTCCAGGGGCAGCGCTTGCAGGTTCACCACCTGGTCCAGGAAGGGAGTGGTATGAACCTTGGGCACATATCGATGTCGGGGTCTCAAGATCACGTGAGAGTAAGCCGGCCAAAATTCCAGGCACGCTTCGTCAACGGAGAATGCGTGCAGGTCCCCTACCCTCTTGATGGAGGCCAATGCAACCAGGAGTGCTGTCTTCATGGACAGAAACTTTAACTCTACCGATTGCAAAGGCTCAAAGGGAGGCCTCTGCAGAGCACTTAAAACTACAGAGAGGTCCCAAGAGGGAACGAGGGGAGGGTGAGGCAGATTCAGTCTCCTCGCTCCCCTCAGGAACCTGATGACCAGGTCGTGCTTTCCCACAGACTTACCTTCCACTGCATCATGAGACGCGGCAATGGCCGCGACGTAAACCTCAAGGGTGGAGGGTGACAGCCTACGCTCCAACCCTTCTTGCAGGAAGGAAAGCAAGAAGTGCTCTAGCAGAAGTGATGGTTGCCGCCACCTCAGGTGGCAGCGAACTCAAACCTGCCTCGACCCGTCCAGGAGCCACACATGTAGCCTCCAGAGTTCGGGACGAGGGTGCCACAGGGTGCCCCGTCTCTGAGTGAGTAGATCTTGCCTCAGAGGAATAGGCCAAGGAGGTGCTGTCGCGAGGAGCATCAGTTCGGAGAACCACGTCTTGGTGGGCCAGTAAGGAGCTATCAACAAGACCTGCTCCTCGTCCTCTTTGATCTTGCACAACACCCGTGCAAGAAGGCTCACTGGGGGAAACGCATACTTGCGTGGGCCCTGCGGCCAGCTGTGCGCCAGTGCTTCTGTGCCGAGCATGCCCTCGGACAGGGAATAAAACTGGGCGCAGTGGGATGAGTCCCGAGAGGCGAACAGGTATATCTGTGCCTCCCCGAACTGGTCCCAAATCAGCTGGACCGTCTGGGGATGGAGTCGCCATTCGCCGGAGATTGGGCGGACCCGTGACAGCTCGTCGGCCACCAGGTTCCGGTCTCCTGGAATGTAAACTGCACGAAGGGACCTCAGGTGCTTCTGACTCCATAACAGGAGGTGGCGAGCGAGCTGCGACATCCGACGTGAGCGTAGACCACCCTGGTGGTTGATATACGCTACCGTAGCGGTATTGTCCGAACGGACAAGTACGTGTTGATCCCTGAGCAGTGCTCGAAAGCGGTGCAGGGCCAGGCGTACTGCCAGCAGCTCGAGGCAATTGATGTGCATGAGGCGCTGGGGTCCTGTCCAGGAAACCGCGGCTGCATGACCATTGCACATGGCACCCCAACCCGTGGTAGAGGCATCCGTGGAGACAACGACATGCCTGGAAACTTGCAGAAGAGGGACCCCGGCCCGTAAAAAGCTGAGGTTTGACCACGGGAAGAAGGTTTGGCGGCACGCTGGAGTCACTGGAACTCGGAGCGAGCCGCGATGCCATGCCCACCTCGGGACTCGATCGCGAAGCCACAGCTGAAGTGGTCTCATATGAAGCAATCCGAGCGGGCGTTGCCGCGGCTGCGGATGCCATATGCCCCAGGAGCCTCTGAAAAAGTTTCAGTGGAACCGCACACTTGCCCTCGAACTGTCGAAGACAAGTCATCAGTGAGTGCGCGCACTCGCTCGTGATCTGCGCGGACATGGCGACCGAGTCTATCTCCATACCGAGAAAAGAGATCCTCTGCACGGGGCAAAGTTTGCTCTTCTCCCGGTTGACCCGAAGGCCCAGACGGGCTAGGTGCCGGAGCACCAGGTCTCTGTGTTCGCAAACCTGTTCTCGAGAGTGTGCCAGGATCAGCCAATCGTCGAGATAGTTCAGGATGCGAACCCCGTGTTCGCGAAGGGGAACAAGGGCTGCCTCGACAATCTTCGTAAAGACGCGAGGTGACAGAGCTAACCCGAATGGGAGAACCGTGTACTGATATGCCTGGCCTTCGAAAGCAAACCGAAGAAACGGTCTGTGTCGAGGCAAGATGGAGACATGAAAGTACGCGTCCTTCAGGTCTATCGCTGCAAACCAATCCTGAGGCCGGACGCATTCGAAAATGCGTTTGGCTGTTAAGAATTGTGAACGGCAATCGATGAAGAGTACGGTTCAAAATGCGCAGATCCAGGATCGGTCGTAACCCACCGGTCTTCTTGGGGACAATTAAGTAGGGGCTGTAAAACCCTGACCTCATCTCGGCTGAAGGGACCCTCTCGATTGCACCCTTCGCCAGCAGGGTTGCAATTTCCGCTCTCATGACCAGGGCATTGCCCCCGACCATAGTGAAGCGAACTCCCCTGAAACGGGAAGGAGACCGTGCGAACTGAATCGCATAGCCGAGTCTGATGGTTCTGATGACCCAGCGGGATAGGCCGGGGAGCTCTAACCAAGCTCCCAGGAACTGATCCAGCGGGGTCATGCGAACCACAGACGTCCCCCGGAGGGGCAGCGTCCCCCCGCTGCTCACCCACGGGTGAGCTGAGAACAAAAGATTCTCCCCCGGCCCTCCACCAGGGCAAGGCAAGTTTATTTATATAGCTTATTTCATACACAATGGCAATTCAAAGTGCTTTACATAGAAGAAATTAAAATAATTCAAAAAAGAAATCAGAATAATTAAAACAGTTTAGAATAAAAAATAAGAAATAATGAAAAATAAAAATTATGATAAAAATAAAATACAGTAAATTAAAACCATTTAGAATAAAATGAAGTGCAGTAACAGTCGGACGAACAGTGGCACAGTGCTCATTCAGTAAATGCACAGCTAAACAGATGTGTTTTGAGTCTGGATTTGAATGTGACTACTGTAGGAGCACACCTGATCTCTTCTGGAAGCTGGTTCCAGCTGCGGCTGGCATAATGGCTAAAAGCAGACTCTCCATGCTTAGAGTGAACTCTTGGTATTTCTAGCTGATGTGATCCTAATGATCTGAGTGATCTGTTGGGTTTATATTCAGTTAGCATATCTGCAATATATTGAGGTCCTAACCCAATTAAATGATTTATATACCAGTAATAATACTTTAAAAATCAATCCTAAATGTAACTGGCAGCCAGTGTAAAGACCTGAGGACTGGTGTGATGTGTTCATATTTTCTGGTCCTGCTCAGAATCCTGGCAGCAGCGTTCTGTATGAGCTACAACTGTCTTATGGTCTTTTTGGGAAGGCCAATGAGGAGGCCATTACAGTAATCCACCCTGCTGGTGATGGAAGCATGTACAAGTTTCTCTAAGTCTTAACTGGATCAACAGTGTCAAATGCAGCACTGAGGTCGAGTAGTACCAACACGGATAATTTGCCTGTATCAGTATTTAAGCGAATATCGTTTATTATCTTTATGAGCGCTGTCTCCGTGCTGTGATGCGATCGGAAACCAGATTGAAAATTGTCAAAATATCCATTTGAGCTTAAAAATGTGTTCAGCTGATTGAAGACAGCCTTTTCAATAATCTTGCCTATGAAAGGAAGATTTGAGATCGGTCTATAATTGCTCAAGATGGCCTTATCCAGATTGCTCTTTTTCAGGAGGGGCTTGACAACTGCAGTTTTCAGGGAGTTCGGAAAACTCCCAGAGCGAAGTGAGGCATTTACTACTTCTAGGAGATCTGCTTCTAAACAGTTTAACACACTTTTGAAAAAAGATGTGGGAAGTGTGTCAAGGGCACAGTTTGATGTTTTAAGGTGCTGTACGGTTTCTACCAAAATTGTGCCATCAATTTCTTCAAAATCAGACATAGTAACTACTTTCTCAGGCTGTGGTCTGATCTGCCTGACCCCAGAGCAACTCAAGGATGTGCTGATCACCTTTCTGATGTTATTGATTTTCTCAGAGAAGAAAGAAGCAAACTCACTGCATTTCCTTTCTGAGAGATTTCTATGGGAATCTGGCTCGGGGGGTTTGTCAGTCTCTCTACAGTAGCAAAAAGAGTGCGTGTGTTGTTTATATTGCTGTTTATAATATTTGAGAAGAAAGTCTGTCTAGCTTTGCCTAGTTCCCTATTGAAAGTGTGGATGCTGTCTTTGTAGATGTTATAATGGACTACAAGTTTTGTCTTCCGCCACATGCGTTCTGCGCTTCTGCATTGTCTTTTCATATTTTGCACAGCTGTTGAGTTTCTCCAAGGTGCTTTTTGTCTGCCACTATTCTTCCTGACTTTCACAGGAGCAATATCATCAATTACACTCTTAACTTTTGAGTTAAAAGAATCAAGGAGAAAATCAACAGGGTCAGCAGATATGCTTGGTTTTAAAGATATAGCCTTCATAAATAGCACACCAGTGTTTTCATTTAAGCATCTCTTCTTGACAGACACAGCTCTAGCTTCAATGGCAGGAGAGATTAATATATCAAAGAAAATACAGAAATGGTCAGACAGTGCTACATCCTTAATAACAATCGATGACATATTTAAACCCGTACTGATAAGTAAATCTAGAGTGTGTCCACGATTGTGTGTGGGACCGTGTACATGCTGTGTCAGATCAAAAGTTTTTAAAACAGTTTTGATTTCTTTTGCCATATTGTTTTCTGCATTATCTATGTGAATGTTAAAATCTCCAGCAATGGCAAAACAGTCAAACTCAGAGGCAATTGTTGATAACAGTTCTGTAAAGTCCTCAGCAAAGGCTGGAGAGTATTTTGGAGGCAAAAATACGTGGAGCACCTTTTAACACAATACCCAGATATTCGAAAGAGGGGTAATTCCCAAATGATATTTGCTTACATTGATAAACATCTTTAAAAAGAACAGCTAAGCCCTCGCCTCTCTTACCCGCTCTACAGACACTCATATAAGTACAATTTGGAGGGGATGTTTCGTTTAGGACGTTGCACTGCAGCTGTCTTCTAGCCAAGTTTCAGTTAGAAACATAAAGTCCAGGTTGTGTGTGTTTATTAAGTTATTGACTAGAAGTGATTTATTTTTAATGGAGCGGATGTTTAAAAGTGCTAACTTTATAGTCTTACTTTTTGTCCCCACAGCAGTCTTAGTTTGGCGTGTAATGGGCACCAGATTAGATGGGTTTGTTGTACGGCTGTTGAAGGCCTTAGGGGAAGGAGGGGGCCTGCTACCACCTCATGTGAAAAACTTGACTCCGTCACTGAGCAGCCCGTCTCAGGGACGCCGCTTCGCCTGGCGTTTAGCGGGCGCGCGGCCTGAGAGGGGCTGTGACGCTCTTCTGCGGCCTCCTCCGCGGCGCGACCCGGATGAAGGCTGCTGCTGGGGCCGCGTGGGAGGGAGGGGAGCCGCAGGGGGACGTCCTCGGCGGCGAGCAGGCGTAGGCATCTGAACCGACGGCTGGGTTGAGGCAGCAGCTGACCGTCGGGGCAGGATGTGTTTAATCGCCTCCGTCTGCTTCTGGGCAGTCGAAAACTGCTGGGCAAAGTCCTCGACCGCACCGCCGAAAAAGCCAACCTGGGAGCGATCACCTGACCAATGGAGCGAGCGGCCACTTTTGTCGCCCGGAGAGCGAGATCGGAGGCAGCTCGCAGCTCGTTAAAAGCCCCTTGGTCAGTCCCCCCCTCGTGCATATCCCTGAGCAGCTTGGCTTGAAAAACCTGCAAGGTGCTCATAGCATGCAGGGCGGAGGCTGCCTGTCCCACCGCTCTATAGGATCGCGCCGCCATAGACGACGAGAACCTACAGGCTTTGGACGGGTGCTTGGGAGTACCGCGGTAGGATGCGCTCTGCAGACACAGTTGCATCGCAAAAGAGCGCTCCACCGGGGAATCCCAGCGTACCCACGGGCAACCGCGCCGTCGAGGGGAGGAAAGGCGGGGGAAGCTGACGAACGCTCTCGGGAGGTCAAAAGAGCCTTCCAAGTGCGTGTCAGTTCCGCATGCAGCTCGGGAAAAAAGGGAATTGGGGTCGGCTGTGGCCGTGAGGCGGCAGCCTTGCCCAAAAACCAATTGTCCATCCACGAGAGATCGGGACAGGGCGGAGGGTTCCACTCCAGCCCGATACTCACGGCAGCCCGAGATAGTATGGCCGTCATCTCGGGATCAGACACGGGCAACGCTGGCGCTCCGAGGGAGGCAACGCAGCCGCATCGTCACTTCCCGAGGAGTCAAGCCCGCCTTGTGATGCTGCGATCGACATCGCATCATTCTCTGGAGCGCCGAACGAAACAGACGGTACCTGCGAAGAGGCAGACGCCTGATGCGATTCGGTGCTCGCTGGCTCTAACACTGGAGCAGTGGGTGTGGCCCGAGGAACCAGCGTCGGGGGTTTATTCCACACAGTCACCGTCAGATCACCCTGTCCGCGAGTCGAAGAGCTTCTCGTGGAAGAAGCAGAACGAGTGGCGGATCATTGAGTCTCAATTTCAGTGTTGAGATGGTCATGTTCCCACAGAAGGAACATGAGTCATCCACGAACGCTGCTGCTGCGTGCTGAATGCCCAGACACACAAAGCAGCGATCGTGACCATCAGAAGATGACATGAATCGACCGCACAGAAAAGAACACGGGCGAACCATCTTTACAAAGACGTGCCACGTGCAGCTCTTTCAGTAGAGAGGAGGAAATTCACTGTTTCAGCGTTGAGGCGACCAGGGACAAGCGCAAAGTCTGGCAGACCACTGCTCAGATCGCAGGCAATGCAGAATCTCGCTGGGTACCGCCGTCACCCCAACACTGAAGAGGACGCTTGTCTCGAAGAGTTGTACTCACAAAAAAAAATGGCTTGAGGAGTGAAGAAGTCTCTTGGCTCCGAAGCGAAAACATACTGGGGTTGCGTTCACTTCCTCCTTTTATACCCACGAGGTGGGGCGGAGATTCGCTATGCAAATTCCGCAGCCCCAAGGCATTTTCATGCCATTTGTTGTTAAATACTCGAAGAGGATTGGCTTTCTATAAGAAACCCCCATTCTCCATCATTCTGACGTAACTCGGAGTGACTACGAAAGGGAACCACTGTTTTTCCTCCCACTATAATTCAAAACAAAGAGGACTATGCATCTTAATAAACAAAAAAATACAGTTTAACCACCATACAACCATTTCAGATCCAAATAAGTAAAAATATTAAAACGTGTTTCATTGGGCGACTTCCGATTGCTTAGCAACGTCATATCTAAACAGACTGAGCACGGTGCGTGCATGGGTGCATGGGAGCTGAAGTGACAGAAGTATGCGGAGAGATGAGCACGGACTCAGCAGACTTTAATGGCTAATTTCATTGCGGACAGTTCCGGTAAAAGGAAAGGCGATGACCAACTTGAAATATAGAGAAAGCAAAAGTCAAAGCTTCAATCGTAAATACAATAACTCATACATTAGGTATAGATTCAGGAAAACAGGCGATTCCGTGGCGTCAAATCTGTTGTGTGTAATTTGTGGTTAAAAACTCTAGTCTCCAATCAAGCAATGAAGCCGTCAAAACTGCAGCGGCACTTCACCAAACATCCAAATCACGGTGTGTTTGCTATTGTATTCTGAAACTGTTACTATATAGGCAGGGCTTGACATTAACACCCGCCAACCCACCAAATGAAACAAACACAGTCGCGTCTACTAGCCACTTTGGCGTGTTGAAACATTGTAGCCTTGTCAAAAGACATCTGACATAACAAACAAATTGCAATTAGAGAAGATTAAACTCGCGGTCTGGCCGTCGGACTGAAGGCTGTTTTCATCTGTGTTTAATTATTAACTTAATGTGATAATATAGCGATCTTTTTTAAGCAAGCTGTCCTGCAGTGCCGCTGCGCGAGGTGTGCGCGCGCCAGACTTTTGTAAAACAATCTTCACATGCGACTGGTTGCATGCACACACAAATCAACACAGCGTTCAGTCAGTTCATGAGTGTGCGTGGCCGATATAAAGAAAAATAATCTTCATGATTTATGGACACTAGCAGGGCTGCCCTTATGCCACGTCATATCACAGCTATATTTCCAGAGTTAATTTTATGTTTAAAATTAATCATGCAATGAAAGAAAGCAGGAGATGCGTTTGTGGGAATGATCTGGAAAATAAAGACCTGTAGGCCTATACTTGTTTCAGATGGACATATCTCCAGTTGATGATAATTTAAGTTAGAGCTCTGAGGAAATGCTGATGCAAAACAAACAATTCAAAGTCCCCCAAACTGTCATATAGGCCCATATGAAGTTGTAATCCTGTTGCCTTAAAGGTGCATTGCGCAACATTTCATGTTAAAAATAGCCGTTTTCTAACCCATACATGCTTAAACAATCGCCTGATGAGCTGAATGAGCCCTTCTCTGATCACTGAGATCGCCTCTATAATCCTGTACAGTGAAATATATAAGAGGGATTCGGGCTCAAATCTGAGACTGGGCGTGACGTCATGCGCGTTCACGCTCGCCTGGCTATGTCTGGCAGGTTCGTGTAGCTATTCGCCGCCGTTCTCCGTATCAGAGAAGACAACTCGAGCGACACAACTCTAGTCAGCTTTCCACAAAAGTAGACGATGGATACGAAGTAGATGGCTGTTTACACCTGGTCACTTCATATGTTTTCTGTGATCGGATAGCTATTCGATCGTGAAAAGACCAGGGTGTAAATGCCCTCTGAAACGCGTTAGAGACGGATGAATCCGATCGCTCAAACCACTTGAGGACGTGGTCTGGGCTGCATTCCAGACAAAACTGGACAAGTGTAAATGCATCTGGTTGTTGAAACCAAGCATCGTAATATATGACGACGCGCATCACCAGAGATGAGCAGCTGAGCAAGCCCAGCGCACCGCAATCTATCGCAAAGTGAAAGTAAGTCGCAGACGCTTAACACTACCATCTTCATTAAAAGTAAAGAAATGAAATGATCTTACCAGGCCTGTTGCCGATCTCTCTTATTGCTGTCTTTGCTGATTTTGAAATTAGCCGATGATTAATAAAATCCAGCTCATATCTGTTGCTTTCGGTGACGTGCACTTCATTAAATCTGTATATGGCGCGGAAAGAGACCGGCTTGTAGTTCATTACAAACCCCAACGCAAACTCCGCGTGAGACAAAGAAAATAAAACTTCAGTCTGTCCAGTGCCAAGCGTCGGAATAAGACGAGAGTCAACATCGGGAAGCTTTCAACAAACGGAGAGATCTCCGGTCTGCTCTAGGGCTCAAACGGGTCCTATACAAAGTGATAACTGAACGTGTTTCCATAATATTTCAATCATAAGTGGATACAGTAAGCACAGGGAGATAGATGGAAACAAAAACCGAAGTTTTCTACTACCCCGTTTCCCCCTCTCACACACATAAGTGTGTAATTTACTCGAATGCCTTTCCTTTCATATATTTTAAAATGACTTGCAGATTTATTACTGTATTACCTCATTATGACTGTAACAAAAGATGTGTGCCGCACAGTGTGCGGCTGATGCTCCTTAGGTTATGAACAGCTCGTGCAAACGTGCGTGTGTGTGTGTTCCTCCATGAACGCGCACAGCTCTGTTTCCAGTTTTGCTTGTCGCCAGAGGGGGCGTAGTTCTGCAAAAACTCAGAGACTTGCGTTTAGCTCCTTTAATTGTGGATTTTTTCTTAGAAAAAAATAATTTATTCTTTGCTCATTGTTTCTAATGCAGATACTTATTCTACTCTGTATTACAGTATTTACTGCTGTTAAAAAAATGCAGCAATTTTATGCACTTTCTGAGAATTTATATTTCAAGTTTTTACTGCACATGTCGAAATGGCGCTCTTTGGTCCATCAGTGCTTGGGTCACCATATATCTGAAAACATTTGGAATGGGTCAGACATAATTCTGACCAATTATTAAGTTTTCTCCCTATCAAATGCACGTAAAAACGAATTTTCGCGTA
>NW_024121588.1:2357292-2461445 GCF_016745375.1 Pimephales promelas
CTCATTAACGCTGAATAAGCTTTGCCACCAAAACCGAAGTATTTCTGAGTGGCTTGGTTTTTTTTTTTTTTTTTTTTTTTTTGGGCAACGCCGGTGTTTTAAAAGACGATGCCGTCTCAGGAGAAAAGATGGATAGCCAAAAACTTCCTCCATCCTCGGCATCGCCCCATAACCGTGTCTCCTAGACCCAGCAATATTAGCATACATAGAGGTCTGGTGTGTCAAAATTCTAGCTGACACTGGTTTGTTCCACGATCTACACACCTCGGTGTGTAGATCGGAAAGAAGGGCAAACACCGGCGTGGAGGTAGTGAGTGTGATTTAAAAATCTCTCATCCATTTTACTCTTCACTCTCGACTCTTGTTTCTCAACTGGCCATTCAATGCTTAATTTTTCCACAGCCCGAGTCAAAACCTCCATCAGCTCTACATTCGCGGGAGACTGGGATGGCGAGTCCCCGATCTCCACTGAGTCCATAGACTCTGCATCCACACTTTCAATATCCAGCTCCTCAGAACTGGATAATTGAAGTGATGGCGCCTCAGCCCGGGCAGGAGAAACCGCAACGCGGACCCCCGCAGCGAGATCTGAGGCACTGGATCTACCAGGTAAGGGCAGAGAAAGGGCGGGGCCCGTCTCAATCCCCACTGATAGATCCATCTGCGATCCCCACGACGCAAGCCTTCGCTGTGCCTGGCAGCAGCGGGACCCGAGCCGCGGGGAGCGCGCACCGAACCACTCTCCTCGAAGAGTGCCGGCGGGAGCGAAGTGTCTTCATGGGCAGACACTCGCAGTGCTCACAGCCGGCCCCCTCGAGAGCCGACTGAGCATGCTGCACTCCCAAACAAACAACACACAGATCGTGTGTATCCCCACCCGTGATGAAGCGAGGGCAGGGACGAACACACTTTCTGAAATTCTGCTGTTGTTTGTCACCATATCAATATATATATATATATACAATATTAGACAGACAGACAAAATTCATACACAGAGCGCTTGTGAAGACTCAGAAGCTGTTGCGCTTGTGTTTCGGGATGCTTTATAGTTTCCTGGTCGATACGTCACCCCGCCTATGACGTTCCGTCTCGCCATTGGACAGATTTCATACGTGCTTCATGACTCATCACGCAGAGGCGTTCCCACGGCGTTTACACGCAGCTCGAAGTTCCCTGAATGGAACACTCATTAACTCTGATGATTTTTGATTTTTTGTTAGCCAGAGAGTTGTCCATGCTTGACCTATTTAACATAATTCTGTCCAAAGAGTCTTTGAACTTGAACTTTCCAAAAAATACTCATTGACTCATTCTGATGTTTCATCAAGCAGACAGTGGTCCACATTTGACCTACTTAACATATTTCTCTCCAAAGAGTCTTTGAACTTGAACTTTCCATAAAAACTCATTGTGTCCTTCTGATGTTTCTTAAGCCCGACAGTGGTCAATATTTGACCTACTTAACATGTTTCTGGCCAAAGAGTCTTTGAACTTGCTGATTCACCATAAATAACCCTTTGACTCCTTCTGATGTCACTTAAGCAGGAACGTCCATATGTGACCTACTTAAAATATTTCTGTCCACAGAATTTTTGAACTTGAACTTTCCATAACTACTTAATGAGTCCTTCTCTTGTTTCATCAGCCAGACAGTGGTCCATATTTGACCTACTTAACATATTTCTGGCCAAAGTGTCTTTGAACTTGAACTTTCCATAAATACTCTTTGAGTCCTTCTGATGTATCTTAAGCAGGAGAATCCATATTTGACCTTTTGATTTTACTTAAAGGAACACTCCGACTTTTGGGACTTTAGCCTATTCACCTTACCCCCCAGAGTTAGATAAGTCCATACATACCTTTCATGGGTGTTTGCTTTATTGTATGAGCTGTGACAATAAACAGGGGAGACCAGGTAATACAGTACCATTTTTCATTGATTTCCAACCAAAAACGCACCCAGATTTATAAATATCACATGAATAAATAATTATTATTACAGGAATCAATATATTTTAAATGCAATTTAACCAAATTAACCAAATGTATTCAACAGTAGCCTATATAATATACAGTATTGCATTACTATAGGATAGAATAAGGGAAAGTAATAGCACAAATTGTTTTTGCACAATGAACTCACAGCCTATCATACCCTTTTGCACGCTCAAGTTCGTTATTTCCATGGTTATTTAAAATTTAGGCTACTAGGCGCGCCGCGCGCAGGGTGCAAGTTCAACGCGTAAACGCGCTCGTTTTTTTTCCAAGCGCGTCCGCACCGCATCAAGATAAAAACATATTCATACCCTAATCATATAATAGTGTCACTAACGTTACATTAGATCTGGCTAATAATGGCACTGTTACAGTAGGTCATCTAAAAACATAACGGAACACTTACCTCAGCCGCAGGTGATCCACTTGTCCTGTCTGTGCTATCGATGGGATGGCCGTATCCTTCAGCACATTATGGTCCGTGTGGCAAATTCCATTTTTTCAAAATAGTCGTCCTCATTGAAATGTACCGAGCAAACATAATGTCCCTTGATAATCTTAGGTGTGTTTGGATAAATATCCAGAGTAAGTTAGCCATTTCTTCATCCAGCCAGCGTTTTTAGTTGGAATTCTGTGAACATGGTATTACCTCCCCTGTTTACAGTCGCAGCTATTTACAATAGAGCGAAAAGCCATGACTCTAAACTACGCTTTTACTATTTATAAATTGCTGACTCTATTACCCAAACACCGAGCGAACTCTCCGCTCCTCACCACGGCGTGTCTCGGTGATGCGGTTATTACGCCGTCAAAGTAGCAGTGCTTCGCCTTCAGAGAATAGTTCCCAGGTTTTATACGGTTAAAAGATGTCTGTGTCTCATTTGACTTGTTATTTGTACATTATGTGACTATACAAATCACAACATGTAAATAGGAAAACGTTTGCGTTATTTTGCCACTCATTTGGATCAGTATGAAAGCTGCAACCAGTCACATCGAGTCTTTGTGCTAAGCTAGGCTAGCGGTGGGTGCGTCAAACAGACTTATAGCACGCACGGAGATGAAAAAGGTATGTATGGACTTATCTAACTCTGGGGGGTAAGGTGAATAGGCTAAAGTCCCAAAAAGTCGGAGTGTTCCTTTAAACCATAGATTAGACCATATTTTACCTTATGAACACGTCTAGATGTTTTCTCAACTCCTTCTGAACTTTCCATCCAACATTTCCCTTTGACTCCTTCTGATGTTTCTTAAGCAGGAGCGTCCATATTTGACGTACTTAAAAATATTTCTTTCCAAAAGAGTCTTTGAACTTGAACTTTCCATGGACTCCTTCTGATGTTTCATGAGCCAGACAGTGGTCAAATTTGACCTACTTAACATGTTTCACGCAAAAGTGTTTTTGATCTTGCACTTTCCATACTCCATACTTTCCATACTCTTTGATGCCTTCTGATGTTTCTTAAGCAGGAGCGTCCATATTTGACCTACTGAAAATAATTCTGTCCAAAGATTCTTTGAACTTAAACTTTCCATAACTACTTATTTGAGTCATTCTGCTGTTTCATCAGCCATACAGTGGTCCATTATTGACTTACTTAACATATTTCTGGCCAAAGTGTCTTTGAACTTGAACTTTCCATAAATACTCTTTGACTCCTTCTGATGTATCTTAAGCAGGAGAGTCCATATTTGACCTACTTAACATATCTCATTCTGGCCAAAGTCTTTTAAAGGCTAACTTTCATACGCCTTCGGTCCAAAGAGTCTTTGAACCTGAACATTCCATTAATCCTCATTGTGTCACGAGGTGTGGGCAGGCAGACGAACAGGCTGAGTCCAAGAAGCTCCAATAGAAGGATCATGGGAAGTGTAGTGGATCATGGGAAGTGTAGTGCTGGAGACGCAGACAGGATGGTGCAGACGAAGGACTGTGACAGAACTCCCCCCTCCCGGGAGGCGTGACCTCACGCCGCAGAACAGAGGAAGGAGGGGGGACGAACTGGGGCTGAGCGGGGCGTGGCCAGGGCGGAGCAGGCTGAGGGCGTGGCCAGGGCGGAGCAGGCTGAGGGCGTCCCCAGGGCGGAGCAGGCTGAGGGCGAGACCAGGGCGGAGCAGGCTGAGGGCGAGACCAGGCGGAGCAGGCTGAGGGCGAGACCAGGGCGGAGCAGATGGAGGGAGGACCCCTGGTGGAGCCGAAGGAGACGGGGCTGACAACACCAGGGGGCCGACTGGTCTCGGGCTCTGGCTGGACGGTCTCGGGCTCTGGTTGGACGGTCTCGGGCACTGGCTGGACGGTCTCTGGCGCTGGCTGGACCGTCTCTGGCGCTGGCTGGACGGTCTCTGGCGCGGGCTGGACGGTCTCGGCACGGGCTGGACGGTCTCTGGCGCGGGCTGGACGGTCTCTGGCGCGGGCTGGACGGTCTCTGGCGCGGGCTGGACGGTCTCTGGCGCGGGCTGGACGGTCTCTGGCGCGGGCTGGACGGTCTCTGGCGCGGGCTGGACGGTCTCTGGCGCGGGCTGGACGGTCTCTGGCGCGGCTGGACGGTCTCTGGGCGCGGCTGGACGGTCTCTGGCGCGGGCTGGACGGTCTCTGGCGCGGGCGGGACGGTCTCTGGTGCGGGCGGGACGGTCTCTGGAGCGGGCTGGACGGGGCTGGACGGGACCAGCGGAAGAAGAGAGCTCGGGCTCGGAGAGGCTGGACGGAGCCAGCGGAGAGGAGGGCTCAGGTGTTGGAGTGGGGGTGACGTCATCGACGGTGGAAAGATGAGCCACAGCATACCAGCACCCACTCCACATAAGCCGCGAAGCTCAACAGGGGACCCTCCCCGGACAACTGCTCTCTGGTGGCGGTGTTGAGCCAGCATATAAAAAGCTGCAGAGGCTGTCGTCCGGGAAGGTGGTAGAGGGGACGAGGTTGAGGAAATCCTCCAGATGGTCCTCCAAGGAACGATCTCCTTGCTCCAAGCAGAGCAGTGCTACTGCTGCAAAGGAATCCATTTTAGGGTCGGTCAATCTGTCACGGGGTGTGGGCAGGCAGACGAACAGGCTGAGTCCAAGAAGCTCCAATACACAGATTTATTAATAATTAAATTCACATTCAGGCAGGAAGACAGGGTAACACCAGGTAACATTAAACATTGACCGACAAAGACTGAATGGAACAAAGGGAACTAAATACATGGAAGAATCAAACATAATGAGGTGCAAACAGGTGAAACAGATGAAACAGGACGCTGAACGGGAGGCTGATGAGGGAGTGAGTTCAGGTGTGCAGACGAGAGGATCATGGGAAGTGTAGTGCTGGAGACGCAGACAGGATGGTGCAGACGAAGGACTGTGACACATTGATCATCCTTTGATGTTTTTTTTCAGCCAGAGAGTTGTCAATATTTGACCTACTTGACATATTTCTTGCCAAGTTCTTTTAAAAGGCTAACTTACCATGCAATTTCATAGACATCTTTTGATTTTACTTCAACCATAGATTAGACCATATCTTACCTTATGAACACGTCTAGATGTTTTCTCAACTCCTTCTGAACTTTCCATCCAACATTTCCCTTTGACTCCTTCTGATGTTTCTTAAGCAGGAGCGTCCATATTTGACGTACTTAAAATATTTCTTTCCAAAAGAGTCTTTGAACTTGACTCATTGACTCCTTTGATGTTTTTTTTTCAGCCAGAGAGTGGTCAATATTTTACCTACTTGACATATTTCTTGCCAAATTCTTTTAAAATGCTAACTTACTATGCAAACTTATAGACATCTTTTTTTTCTTTTTTTTCTTTTTTTTTCTTTTATTTATTTATTTATTTATTTTATTAGATTTTAATTTTGACAAATAACACACCAAAAAGAAACAGAACAAACAACACCTATCTACCAATCCTCCCACCCCCCTGCGGTCTCTTTATAAATGGGGTACAAATGGACAGATAAGGTCAACAGAAAAACAGTCAGGAAATATAAAACAGTTTTTTAAATAAATAAATAAATATTAAAAAAATAAAAAAAGAGAAATGGGATAAAGTGTTCAAACTGAGTCCTGAACATTGCTTTGCGCAATATACTTGGAGACCTTATCAGCGACTGTTGTCCAAATTTTTTTAGTGTTGAGATTTGAGCCAAGTTCACCCGAGCTGTGGATATTTCTAACATTATAATGTCCTGAAGTTGAAACAACCACTTGAATATATCCAAGGTATGTGGTGGGAGCCAGTGTTGAGCTAAGAGTTTTTTTTGCAGACGTTAAGCCGGCCAGGTAGACAATTTTTTGCAGCTTAGAGAAGTCAAACTCAGAGTCATCATTCAGCAATAATACAGAGGGTATTACCGGAATCGGATATTCAATGATTTTCGATAAGATACCACATACCTCAGACCAAAAATGTTTAAACTTTTCACATTCCCACATCATATGGAAAAAGGAACCAAGTTGTTGGTCAGAACATTTATCGCAAAAACGATTGAAGGAGGAGTCAATACGATGTCTTTTCAGTGGGGTCCAATAAGTTCTGTGATATTTGACCATATTTGACCTTATTAACACATGTCTAGATGTTTTCTGAACTCCTTCTGATGTTTCATCAGCCAGACAGTGGCCCGTTTTTGACCTACTTTTTCCTATTTCTGGGAAAAGTCTTTGAATTTGAACTTTCCATAAATAACTCATTAACTCCTTTGATGTTTTTTACAGCCAGACTTTTGCCCATATTTGACCTACTTAACAAATTTCTGTTGAAAGAGTCTTTGACCTTGAACTTTCCAAAAACACTCATTAACTCCTTTGATGTTTTTTTAGCCGGAGAGTTGTCAATATTTGACCTACTTGACATATTTCTTGCCAAATTTTTTTAAAAGGCTAACTTACTATGCAAACTCATAGACATCTTTTGATGTTACTTCAACCATATATTAGACCATATTTGACCTTATGAACACATGTCTAGATCTTTTCTTAACTCCTTCTGATGTTTCATCAGCCAGACAGTGGCCCATTTTTGACCTACTTAACAAATTTCTGTCCAAAGATTCTTGGAACTTAAACTTTCTACAAACACTCATTAACTCCTTTGATGTTTTTTTTGTTTTTTTTTTTTTCAGCCAGAGAGTTGTCAATATTTGACCTACTTGACATATTTCTTGCCAAATTCTTTTAAAAGGCCAACTTACTATGCAAACTCATAGACATCTTTTGATGTTACTTCAACCATAGATTAGACCATATTTGACCTTATGAACACATGTCTAGATATTTTAGATGTTTTCTGAACTTCTTCTGATGTTCCCTTTCGAAGGGAACTCAACAATACGTCGAATGACGCAATGGGGAACGCCTCAGGCGTGACAGGTGTCTGAAATCAAATATCAACTCACAGTAATCAGGTTGACCAGCGACAGCCCGTGCATCATCAGCTTGAATGATGAGCGCGTCAATCTGGATGTATAAGAAGGGCGCCTTGAAACCGTGACAACATTCTTTTCGTCTTCAGGGACTGTTTGTCTGTGTGACAGTATCAACGATTAAGCGCGCAGAGACGTGGAGAAACACTTTGCGCGAGTGTGCCGACTTGTGTCCAGATATTTGACACTGGAGGATTCACACGATCTGTGCGTGTTCTGCCTGAGAGAAGAGCATTCGCGGGAAGCTCTCGAGGGAGTTTTTTGCGCGAACTGAGAGTTTTCCTTTCAGAACTCTCTGCTCTCGTCTGACCCAGGGAAGTGGGCGCGGCATCTGAACCCCGCGGTTCCGGTTCCCGCTCGGGCTGAGGCTCAGTGGCGGTTGAGCTCGTGGAGCTTTCAGATGGAGCTGGCAGATTATCGGGAGAGGGGCGTTAACCTCGCGGATGATCTACCAGCTGACGAGGGTAAGTTACAGATTAACGTTGAACATCTAAGAAGAGAGAAAATGAGCGCTCTCTCTCTTTGGTGAATCTGTAACTGTTCTCTTCGGGCAGGGCAGGAGTTGGCTGTAATATATATATATATATATATATATATATATAAACGGGCCCCCTCTAAAACTGGCCCCCTCTAAAACTGGCCCGTTTTAGACCTACTTAACAAATTTCTGTCCAAAGAGTCTTGGAGCTTAAACTCCTTTGATGTTTTTTCGACCAGACAGTGGTCCATGTTTGACCAACTTAAAATATTTATCTCCAAAGAATCTTTGAACTTGAACTTTCCATAACTACTTATTGAGTCCTTCTGCTGTTTCATCAACTAAACAGTGGTCCATATTTGACCTACTTAACATGTTTCTGGCCAAAGTGTCTTTGAACTTGAACTTTATGTATATACTCATAGACTCCTACTAAAGTTTCATGACCCAGACAGTGGTCAATAACTGACCTACTTAACATGTTTCTGGCCAAAGAGTCTTTGAACTTTAACTCTCCATGAATACTCATTAACTCCTTTGATGTTTTTTTTTTTTAAAGCTAGACTCTGGCCCATTTTTTACCTAAAAAACAAATTTCTCTCCAAAGAGTCTGAACTTGAATTTTCCATAAATAACTCATTAACTCCTTTGATATTTTTTTTCTCAGTCAGTGGTCCATGTTTGACCAACTTAAAATATTTCTGTCCAAGAATCTTTGAACTTGAACTTTCCATAACTACTTATTGAGTCCTTCTGCTGATTCATCAGCCAGACAGTGGTCCATTTTTGACCAACTTAACATGTTTCTGGCCAAAGAGTCTTCTAACTTGAACTTTCCATAAATCTTTTCCATAAAACTCTTTGACTCCTTCTGCTGTTTTGAGTCCTTGTAAAAACTACTTATTGACCCCTTCTGCTGCTGATTCATGAGCCTTAGTCCATAGTCTCTAATTATACTCATTTACTCCTCTCCATATTTGACCTACTTAACATATTTTTTTCCAAAAAGTCTTTGAATTATCTTATCTTTCCATAAATACTCTTTACTCCTTCCGATGTTTTTTAAGTAGGAGAGAACGTCCACATTTGACCTACTTAACATATTTCTTGCAAAATTCTTTTAAAAGGCTAACTGACTATGCACACACATAGGCAACTTTTGATGTTACTTCAACCATAGATAGACCATATTTGACCTTATGAACACATGTCTAGATGTTTTCTGAACTCCATCTAATGTTTCATCAGCCAGGCAGTGGTCCAAGATTGACATATTTCTGGCAAAAGTATTTGAATGTGAACTTTCCATAACTAACTCCCTATCTCCTTTGATGTTTTTTACAGACAGACTGGTCCATATTTAACAAATTTTTTTTGACCCACTTAACAAATTTCTGTCCAAAGAGTCTTTGACCTTGAACTTTCCACAAATACTCATGAACTCCTTTGATGTTTTTTTTCAGCCAGACCATGTTTGACCATGTTTGTGTCACGGGGTGGGTGCAGGCAGAAGAACAGGCAGAGTCCAAAAAGCCCCAATACAACAGTTTAATCATAAATAAACTGGATACAGGCAAGCGGAACACAGGGTAACATTAACATTGACCGACAAAGACAGAATGAAACAGAGGGAACTAAATACACAGAGGAATCAGGCCTAATGGGGTGAAAACAGGTGAAACAGATGAAACAGGACGCTGAACAGGTGGCTGATAAGGGAGTGAGTTCAGGTGTGGAGACAAGAGGATCCTGGGAAGTGTAGTGCTGATGACAAGACAGACTGGTGCAGACGAAGGACTGTGACATTACTCCCCCCTCCCGGTAGGCGTGACTTTACGCCGTGACATCAATGGGGAGGGGGGGGTGGGCGCCCTGGAGGCTGTGGAGGGCGTGGTCTGGAGGAGGAAGGAACTTTCCATAAATACTCTTTGACTCCTTCTGATGTATCTTAAGCAGGAGAGTCCATATTTGACCTACTTAACATATCTCATTCTGGCCAAAGTCTTTTAAGGGCTAACTTTCATACGCCTTCGGTCCAAAGAGTCTTTAAACCTGAACTTTCCATTAATCCTCATTGATCATCCTTTGATGATTTTTTCAGCCAGAGAGTGGTCAATATTTTACCTACTTGACATATTTCTTGCCAAATTCTTTTAAACTGCTAACTTACTATGCAAACTTATAGACATCTTTTTTCTTTTTTTTTCTTTTCTTTTTTTCTTTTTTTTTTTATTAGATTTTAAATTTTGACAATAAACACACCAAAAATAAACAGAACAAACAACAACCTATCTACCAATCCCTCCCACCCACCCCGCGGTCTCTTTATAATGGGGTACAAAATGGACAGATAAGTCAACAGAAAAACAGTCACAGGAAATATAAAACATTTGTTTTAAATAAATAAATAAATAATAAAAATAAGAGAAATGGGATAAAGTGTTCAAACTGAGTCCGGAACATTGCTTTGCGCAATATACTTGGAGACCTTTTCAGCGGCTGTTGTCCAAATTTTTTTAGTGTTGAGATTTGAGCCAAGTTCACCCGAGCTGTGGATATTTCTAACGTTATAATGTCCTGAAGTTGAAACAACCACTTGAATATATCCAAGGTATGTGGTGGGAGCCAGTGTTGAGCTAAGAGTTTTTTTGCAGACGTTAAGCCGGCCAGGTAGACAATTTTGTGCAGCTTAGAGAAGTCAAACTCAGAGTCATTATTCAGCAATAATACAGAGGGTATCACCGGAATCGGATATTCAATGATTTTCGATAAGATACCACATACCTCAGACCAAAAATGTTTAACCTTTTCACATTCCCACATCATATGGAAAAAGGAACCAAGTTGTTGGTCAGGACATTTATCGCAAAAACGATTGAAGGAGGAGTCAATACGATTCTTTTCAGTGGGGTCCAATAAGTTCTGTGACAGAAGTTATAGTGAATCATTTGGTGATTGGGATTCCTAGATGAAGTGAACTCATAGACATCTTTTGATGTTACTTCAACCATAGATTAGACCATATTTGACCTTATTAACACATGTCTAGATGTTTTCTGAACTCCTTCTGATGTTTCATCAGCCAGACAGTGGCCCGTTTTTGACCTACTTTTCCTATTGAATTTGAACTTTCCATAAATAACTCATTAACTCCTTTGATGTTTTTTACAGCCAGACTTTTGCCCATATTTGACCTACTTAACAAATTTCTGTTGAAAGAGTCTTTGACCTTGAACTTTCCAAAAACACTCATTAACTCCTTTGATGTTTTTTTTTTTAGCCAGAGAGTTGTCAATATTTGACCTACTTGACATATTTCTTGCCAAATTCTTTTAAAAGGCTAACTTACTATGCAAACTCATAGACATCTTTTGATGTTACTTCAACCATATATTAAAACATATTTGACCTTATGAACACATGTCTAGATCTTTTCTTAACTCCTTCTGATGTTTCATCAGCCAGACAGTGGCCCATTTTTTAACTACTTAACAAATTTCTGTCCAAAGATTCTTGGAACTTGAACTTTCTACAAACACTCATTAACTCCTTTGATGTTTTTTTTTTCAGCCAGAGAGTTGTCAATATTTGACCTACTTGACATATTTCTTGCCAAATTCTTTTAAAAGGCTAACTTACTATGCAAACTCATAGACATCTTTTGATGTTACTTCAACCATAGATTAGACCATATTTGACCTTATGAACACATGTCTAGATGTTTTCTGAACTTCTTCTGATGTTTCATCAGCCAGAAAGTGGCCCGTTTTTGACCTACTTAACAAATTTCTGTCCAAAGAGTCTTGGAGCTTAAACTTTCCACAAATACTCATTAACTCCTTTGATGTTTTTTCGGCCAGACAGTGGTCCATGTTTGACCAACTTAAAATATTTCTCTCCAAAGAATCTTTGAACTTGAACTTTCCATAACTACTTATTGAGTCCTTCTGCTGTTTCATCAGCTAAACAGTGGTCCATATTTGACCTACTTAACATGTTTCTGGCCAAAGTGTCTTTGAACTTGAACTTTATGTATATACTCATAGACTCCTACTAAAGTTTCATGACCCAGACAGTGGTCAATAACTGACCTACTTAACATGTTTCTGGCCAAAGAGTCTTTGAACTTTAACTCTCCATGAATACTCATTAACTCCTTTGATGTTTTTTTTTAAGCTAGACTCTGGCCCATTTTTTACCTAAAAAACAAATTTCTCTCCAAAGAGTCTTTGAACTTGAATTTTCCATAAATAACTCATTAACTCCTTTGATATTTTTTTTCACAGCCAGACAGTGGTCCATGTTTGACCAACTTAAAATATTTCTCTCCAAAGAATCTTTGAACTTGAACTTTCCATAACTGCTTATTGAGTCCTTCTGCTGATTCATCAGCCAGACAGTGGTCCATTTTTGACCAACTTAACATGTTTCTGGCCAAAGAGTCTTTGAACTTGAACTTTCCATAAATACTCTTTGACTCCTTCTGCTGTTTTGAGTCCTTCTGAGAACTACTTATTGACCCCTTCTGCTGCTGTTTCATGAGCCTTAGTCCATAGTCTCTAATTATACTCATTTACTCCTCTCCATATTTGACCTACTTAACATATTTTTTTCCAAAAAGTCTTTGAATTATCTTATCTTATCTTTCCATAAATACTCTTTACTCCTTCCGATGTTTCTTAAGCAGGAGCGAACGTCCACATTTGTCCTACTTAACATATTTCTTGCCAAATTCTTTCAAAAGGCTAACTTATATGCACACACATAAGCAACTTTTGATGTTACTTCAACCATAGATTAGACCATATTTGACCTTATGAACACATGTCTAGATGTTTTCTGAACTCCTTTTGATGTTTCATCAGCCAGGCAGTGGTCCAAGATTGACCTACTTTTACATATTTCTGGCAAAAGTCTTTGAATGTGAACTTTCCATAACTAACTCACTATCTCCTTTGATGTTTTTTACAGACAGACTGGTCCATATTTAACAAATTTTTTGACCTACTTAACAAAGTTCTGTCCAAAGAGTCTTTGACCTTGAACTTTCCACAAATACTCATTAACTCCTTTGATGTTTTTTTCAGCCAGACCATGTTTGACCATGTTTGAACAACTTAAAATATTTCTGTCCAAAGAATCTTTGAACTTGAACTTTCCTTAACTACTTCTGCTGTCCTTCTGCTGTTTCATCAGATAAACAGTGGTCCATGTTTGACCTACTTAACATGTTTTTGGCCAAAGTGTCTTTGAACTTGAACTATGCATAAATATTTATTGAGTCCTTCTGCTGTTTTGAGTCCTTCTGAGAAAGATTTATGGAGTCATTCTGCTGCTGCATGAGCCTTAATCCTTTATATTCCTCTCTAATTATACTCATTTACTGCTGATCATATTTGACCTACTTAACATATTTCATCCAAAGAGACTTTGAACTTGAACTTTCCATAAATACTCATTAACTCCTTTGATGATTTTTTTTTTCAGACAGACAGTGGTCCATGTTTGACCTACTTAAAATATATCTGTCCAAAGAGTCGTGGAACTTGAACTTTCCATAATTACTTATTGAATCTCTCTACTGTTTCATCAGCCAGACAGTGGTCCTTTTTTGACCTAATTAACCTGTTTCTGGCCAAAGAGTCTTTGAACTTGAACTTACCATAAATACTCATTGTAGTCCTTCTGCTGTTTTGATTCCTTCCGAGAACTACTTATTGAGTCCTTCTGTTGCTGTTTCATGAGCAATCAACCTCAATCTCTTTTTATACTCATTTACTCCTGTCCACATTTGACCTACTTAACATATTTTTTCCAGAGTCTTTCAAATTGAACTTTCCATAAACACTCATTGATGTTTGATTGATTGACTCAATCTGATGTTTCATCTGACAGACAGTGGTCCATGATTGACCTGCTTAACATATTTCTGGGAAAAGAGTCTTTTAAACTTGAACTTTCCATAAAACTCATTGAGTCCTTCTGATATTTCTTAAGTAGGAGAGTCCATATTTAACCTTAACTTATTTCTGGCCATGGACCACTGTCTGTCAGATGAAACAACAGATTGAGTCAATGAGTGTTTTTGAAAAGTTTAAGTTCAATGACTCTTTGGACAGAAATATTTTAAGTAGGTCAAATATGGACCCCATCTATAGTTTTTTTCACATCAGGAGTCTCTAAGTTTGTATTGTTTCATATCTTTTGACAATTCTTTGACTGGAAATGAGTTCAGTCGTTCAATATAAAATTCTATGTGGCTTAGAAAGCATCAGAAGGAGTCTATGTGTATAGAAAGTTCAAAATCAAGTACTCTTGGGCCAGAAATATGTTCAGTCAGCCCGTTCTCATCCCAAGAAGTCATCTAACTGGCGCTTTTGACCATACGTCAACATCTGACGTTTTAGGGCACCCTTTAACGTCAGTTAGATGACACTATCTAACCCCTACCCCAGACATAAAACGTCTCAGGTTACGACTGTAACCTATGTTCCCTGAGAACAGGGAACGAGACAATACGTCGAATGACGCAATGGGGAACGCCTCAGGCGTGACAGGTGTCTGAAATCAAATATCAACTCACAGTAATCAGGTTGACCGGCGACAGCCCGTGCATCATCAGCTTGAATGATGAGCGCGTCAATCTGGATGTATAAGAAGGGCGCCTTGAAACCGTGACAACATCCTATCGTCTGAAGGGACTGTTGCAGGCAGGCCCCGAGGCATGGCAACGAGACGTATTGTCTCGTTCCCTGTTCTCAGGGAACATAGGTTACAGTCGTAACCTGAGACGTTCCCTTTCGAAGGGAACTCAACAATACGTCGAATGACGCAATGGGGAACGAAATACCCACTCCGCCATGCTGAGGGGAGTGCATGCCGAAAAGGCAGTGACAACTGTCAGAACTAGTAATTCCAAGGAACACTGAAACCACTCACCCATGTTACATCGAGCTGTCAGTGACAGCACTCCCTACCGGTCATAGCCCAAGCTAATGAACCAAGAAAAACCAGAACGTAAGAACGTGGGTAAATCGGGGCCAGCTCAAAGGCTTTAGGACCACAACTTCAAAATTGAAGGGGTCCCTTCTAGGGAGTGTGGCTAGGGGGCCAAAGGGACCCCCAGCCAGTCACTATTCAGGAGAACACTCCTCCTGAAATGCCCCCAGGCTGGCCTGGTGATCTGTACTAAGACACACAGTCTGGCCATAGCCTGTCCGTCCAAGACAGAGCCTCTGGAAATTGCCTAGGAAAGGCATCCAAAAACTGAAGGCCCGCGAAGCTGGCAGAAACCATCAAGTTTCGGATCACAGAGACGGGATCCTCCGGAGAGTGTGACTCAACCTCAAAACAACGGGAATCGTACACTCAATCCACGAGTTTCCACCCAGTGCTCGCTTTGAGCACTGAGGAAGTAAGAGAGGGATCAAAATCAGGAAGGTCAATGAGACCTAAGACCTGATGACCCCCTCTGTGTGGGGAGCTCTGAAACATGAGGGCTCATGTCAGGAAGGCCGTACACTGTGCGGCCTGAGAAACCCAACGACCACAGCATGTGGAAGCTCATCCTTCAGGAAAGCCAAAGGCTAGAAACCTGACAGACCCACAATATGGGGCTACCTCGAAACAGGTCTAATGAGACCTAAAACCACCAGTTGTGGAGATAGCTTGAACAAGGGAAGTGCTGTCGTAATGTATTGCGACAAAGACACATCTAGAGTGGGACCCAAAGTGAAGAACCGGAGTCTGAACCACATAAGAAGGGACCGAAGCATACTGCGCGTGACCCTCACCATAAGAAATGGATTTTAAAAAGTGCACAAGACATCTCGTCGGTGACTTACCACAATAATAGGTGAAGTATGGGTTTGTGTACTTCACTCTGAATTCAGGAAGGCCTGTTGAGGCCTGTAACCTGGCGACCACAGTGTGGTGGGAGCTCATGGCAGGAAGGCCTGGTAAGGCCTGTAACCTGGTGACCACCGTATGCGGGAGCTCGTAACCTGGCGACCACAGTATGTGGGAGCTCATAACCAGGAAGGCCTAGTGAGGCCTGTAACCTGGCGACCACAGTGTGTGGGAGCTCGTGACCAGGAAGGCCTGGTAAGGCCTGTAACCTGGCGACCACATCCGGTGGCAGCTCGTACTCAGGAAGGTCAGGGAGACCCAGCCTGGTGTACCTGAAAAACCACACCAAGTGGGAGCTACTTCCAGAAGTTAGCTCTTAAGAACTCTTAAAGTGGGACCCGAGGAAAGACCGGGGTCTGAGCCACATAAGAAGGGACCGAAGCATATCGCGCGTGACCCTCACCATAAGGAATGGATTTTAAAAAGTGCACAAGACATCTCGTCGGGTGACTTACCACAATAATAGGTGAAGTATGGGTTTGTGTACTTCACTCTGAATTCAGGAAGGCCCGGTGAGGCCTGTAACCCAGAAACCACAATATGTGGGAGCTCATAACCAGGAAGGCCTGTTAAGGCCTGTAACCTGCCGACCACAGTGTGTGGGAGCTCATGACCAGGAAGGCCTGTTAAGGCCTGTAACCTGGCGACCACATTGGGTGGGAGCTCATACTCAGGAAGGTCAGTGAGACCCAGCCTGGTGACCACAACCTGTGGGAGCTTACTCCACCAAGTGGAGGCTACTTCTTCCAAAAGTTAGCCAAAGAAAGGCGTCCCTGTAGCCTACTTAAGTGACAGGACGCCTCTTAAAGTGGGACCCAAGGGAAGACCGGGGTCTGACCCACATAAGAAGGGACCGAAGCATACCGCGCGTGACCCTTACCATACGAAATGGATTTTAGAAAGTACACAAGATATCCCGTCATGTGATTTACCACAATAATAGGTGAAGTATGGGTTCGTGTACTTCACTCTGAATTCAGGAAGGCCGAACTTGAGGCCTGTTATCTGGCAGCCACAACAAGTGGGAACCCATAATCAGGAAGGCCTGACAAGGCCTAACACCCGATAGTCCCAATGCATGGGGAGCTCACATTCAGGAAGGCCGCTGAGGCCTGCAGCCTGACATGTGAAGACTCACCACTACAACTTAGCGACCACGAAAAGTGGGGGTTTCACATTCAGGAAGGCCTGGTGAAGCCTGCAACCTGACATGTGACAACTCATAACCAGGAAGGCCAATGAAGCCTGAAGCCTGGTGACCACAGAGTGGGAGCAAAGTGCTCAGGAAAGGTGGTGAGGCTGTATTCTGGCTACCGCAGCATGTGGGAACTCATAACCAGGAAGGCCTGGTGAGGCCTGTAACCTGGCGACCACAATGTGTGGGAGCTCATAACCAGGAAGGCCTGGTGAGGCCTGTAACCTGGCGACCACAGTATGTGGGAGCTCATTACCAGGAAGTCCTGGTGAGGCCTGTAACCTGGCGACCACAATGTGTGGGAGCTCATAACCAGGAAGGCCTGGTGAGGCCTTTAACCTGGCGACCACAGTATGTGAGAGCTCGTATCCTGGTGACCACAGTATGTGGGAGCTCATAACCAGGAAGGCCTGGTGAAGCCTGTAACCCAGCGACCACAGCATGTGGGAGCTCATAACCAGGAAGGCCTGGTGAGGCCTGTAACCCGGCAACCACAGTATGTGGGAACTATAACCAGGAAGGCCCCTTTGAAGCCTGTAACGTAGCGACCACAATGTGTGGGAGCTCATAACCAGGAAGGCCTATTGAGGCCTGTAACCTGGCGACCACAGTATGTGGGAGCTCATAACCAGGAAGGCCTAGTGAGGCTTGTAACCTGGCGACCACAGTATATGGGAGCTCATAACCAGGAAGGCCTGGTGAGGCCTGTAACCTGGCGACCACAATGTGTGGGAGCTCATAACCAGGAAGGCCTGGTGAGGCCTTTAACCTGGCGACCACAGTATGTGGGAGCTCATAACCAGGAAGGCCTGGTGAAGCCTGTAACCCAGCGACCACAGCATGTGGGAGCTCATAACCAGGAAGGCCTGGTGAGGCCTGTAACCTGGCGACCACAATCAGTGGGAGCTCATAACCAGGAAGGCCTGGTGAGGCCTGTAACCCGGCAACCACAGTATGTGGGAGCTCCCACGGATGTCTCTCCGTGGCCACCATAGCACTGATGGAACAGCAGATTGCTTGGTGGCCTGGAGTCCCACAGCAGATCAGTCTGGTAGGCCTGAGGACCACAAGGGCGTGCAGAACCGCACCTGCCTGACCTGCTGCCGTGTACGCTCTGTCATTCAAGCATGAAGATGTCTTGAGCAGCTTGGATGACAGGGTCAGAGCTCTTAGTGAAGAGGACCAACCAGAGACGAGATAGTTAGCCAACGTCTCGTCCACTGGCGGCATCGACACATATCCGTGCTCCACGGCTCCCTCCACAGCAGCGAAACTAGCCCGCTGATGCAGAGAGAGACGTGAGGAGAACGGATTCTTCCATACCCTCGCAATCCCAGCGTGGAGATCAGAAAGGAATGGAAGGCTCATCCGGGCTGGTGGCTTATGGGTGGGGAGGAACCAGCCATCCAAAATACCATGAGCGGGTTCCTCCCAGACGCGCCTCCACTGCAACTGCAATCTGTCTGTGGCGCGCCCCATAATGTCAACCAGCTCAGCGTACACTGGGCAGGAGGGCTAAAATGGTTCGGTCTCAACCAAACTGACATCCTTTTCTATATATATATATATATATATATATATTACAGCCAACTCCTGCCCTGCCCGAAGAGAACAGTTACAGATTCACCAAAGAGAGAGAGCGCTCATTTTCTCTCTTCTTAGATGTTCAACTTAATCTGTAACTCACCCTCGTCAGCTGGTAGATCATCCACGAGGTTAACGCCCCTCTCCCGATAATCTGCCAGCTCCATCTGAAAGCTCCACGAGCTCAACCGCCACTGAGCCTCAGCCCGAGCGGGAACCAGAACCGCGGGGTTCAGATGCCGCGCCCACTTCCCTCGAGAAGTGGGTCAGACGAGAGCAGAGAGTTCTGAAAGGAAAACTCTCAGTTCGCGCAAAAAACTCCCTCGAGAGCTTCCCGCGAATGCTCTTCTCTCAGGCAGAACACGCACAGATCGTGTGAATCCTCCAGTGTCAAATATCTGGACACAAGTCGGCACACTCGCGCAAAGCGTTTCTCCACGTCTCTGCGCGCTTAATCGTTGATACTGTCACACAGACAAACAGTCCCTGAAGACGAAAAGAATGTTGTCACGGTTTCAAGGCGCCCTTCTTATACATCCAGATTGACGCGCTCATCATTCAAGCTGATGATGCACGGGCTGTCGCCGGTCAACCTGATTACTGTGAGTTGATATTTGATTTCAGACACCTGTCACGCCTGAGGCGTTCCCCATTGCGTCATTCGACGTATTGTTGAGTTCCCTTCGAAAGGGAACTACCCCTACCCCAGAATTATATACCTACTTATACCTACATATACTACGAGCTCATCTAGCTCGCGCTAAAGGTAAAGCGTCAGTTAAATGGCATCATTTGGACTTTTCTATGGCTTAGCAAGCATCAGAAAGAGTCTTTGAGTATGGATAGAAAGTTCAAGATCAAGTACTCTTGGTCCAGGAATATTTTCAGTAGGTCAAATATCTGTCTGGCTAAAATATCATCATAAGAGGTAATTCTGTATAGTAACTTAATGTTTAAGAACTCTTTGGCCAGAAATATTTTCAGAAGTCAAAATAAGAACTCTTTTATGGCTGACATAAAATCCAAATAAGTTAATTAGTATGTTTAGAAAGTTCAAAATCTAGTACTCGTGGGCCAGAACTATCAGTAGGTAAAAGAAACCTATCTATAGTATATATATAACATCAGAAGGAGTCTATAAGTTTCTATTTTTTAAAACATTTTGAACATCCTTTGCAGAGAAATTAGTTCCATAGGTCAGATATGGACATTTTATATGGCTTAGGAAGCATCAGAAGTAGTCTATGAAAATGTAAAGGTAGTTCAAGATTAAGAACTCTCTGTCCAGAAATATGTTCAGTAGGTCAAAAATCTTTCTAACTAAAACAACATCATTAGAAGTAAATTTCTTTGTGTAGAAACCTAATGATCAAGTACCAGTGGGCCAGAAATATGTTCAGTAGGCCAAAGAGGGACCTATGTATATCTAATATAACATCAGAAGGAGTCTATAAGTTTATATTGTCTAAAACCTTTTTGAAGAGTCTTTGTGTTGAGTCTTAATGTACGCAATAACGAACATATATTCCTCTGTGCAATGAAAAGACATAACAAATGCTTTCCTGTGCATTTCCAATCTACAACTAATTCATTTGTGCACTGACGAGAAAACATCAAAAGAGCGGTCAGTTTACAATGCCTAAAATTACTAGCCCATTCCACTGTTCAAATAACACTTGTGCATTCGCACACAACTACAACTAACTAAACACTACCACTAAATTATTCAGAAATAACTGAAGAGAAATTACTGCATTTAGATGTTGCTTTCGTGTGAAAAAGAGAAATTGTTGCATTGGCTGTTGCTTTACCATGCAATAACTAATTCCGATGTGCATAGAGCAGATAGTTGCATGGCAATAAAGAACTAACTTATGTGCAATGAAAATAGATAACGTGCTTTTCCTATTGCATTATGTATTGTGCTTTCGCATTGCAATTGCGCACTAAACTAGTCATATTCATATTGAATAGATATTTTTGCAATAGCCATTCTACTACAATGCATGCTAGAACTACATAATACCACTAACTTGTTAAGAAATAACTGAAGGAAAATCATTGCATTTAGATGTTACAATCGTATGATGAAGAGAAATCGTTGCATTAGCTTTACAATGCAATAACTCATTTCGGTGTGCATAAAGCAGATAGTTGCAATGCAAGAAAGAACTAACTTCTGTGCAATGAAATTATTGCAATAGCCATTCTACTAAAATGCACTCAAGAACTAACGTTTTCCTCTGAGCAATGAAAAGACAACAGAAGTGCTTTCCCTTGGATTTAATCTAATTTGTGCACAGACGAGAAAACATCATGTAGTGACCCCTTAAAATATGCCTTAATTTGAAAAGTGCAGAGTATTAAAATGTATACATTTGATTATTTGTTTTTATTATTTTTGAGTGCAATGTAACAAAGTGTACCAACATTCTTTGTTTCTGTATTATGTAAACTGATTTTCTTTACTCAAATAAGGTGTTCTGTTGAACTGAAGTGTGTATTAATGTTGACCAATCAGCATTGAGATTATTTAAAGTTTACGGACGTAAGTTGCGTTGAGTTACGTTTTAGAGACGACAGAAGGAGATCACACATGGCGAAGAGCTACTCACATGTCCTCGGTTTACGTCATTCTTAGAGACTTTGTTACTTGTGTGAGTACAGGCCTAAAGTGACAAATATAACTTTCACCCGATTTTTGTTTGCATAGTGTGATTTTTATTTTACTGTATTTAGTATAATTTCAACCCACTCTGTCGTTGGATTGCGTCATCTGTTTAGTGCATTAACAGTGCGATGTGACGGAGAAACTCGCATTAAGGACAACTGCATCATTGACAGCTGTATTGTTGTCACAAGAAGAACTTCCAAATGACTTGTAACTGTGGGGGACGAGATTCATCGCAAGCTGCTTCGTCGTTGCGTTTGAACTGGACTTTCATCCCGCGCCGGGCTGCGTGACTGTTCTGTTCGTGGTTCGACCTGTAAGTGATCACTGCACTGTTTCGTTTTTTCCCTGGATGGAATGTAAGTGAATTCGTCTCGACAAATCCTCTTGGTACTGAGTTAACTTAAATCCATTCCCGTGAAAGTGCACCAACGATTGGGCCACAACGGCTAGCCAAAAGAGTGTGTGTGGGGTTTTATTTTATTTATTTATTTTCCTTCTGTAAGAGACTGATCAAACTCATTTATTGTGTGTTACTGACAGAGTTCATTCGGTGAATTGTGTAAACTGATCCAAAGGAGAAATTGTGAGTTTTCAATAATAATTTGGTGTAGTTTTTTCCCCTCTTGAAATAAGAAGGGAGAGTGTTTTTTTTTTTTTTAGTGATCATTTAGAATCCTCAGAGGTTATTGAGGTTGTTGCATACTTAATTGTTTGAGGGGGAAAGGTGTTTATATTGAACAACACAGAATCCATTTTTTATTTTTACACTTTGATACCACAGCTGTTATTCATTGATTGATTTTATTTTTTCTGAAAAAAAGGTGTCTTAATAGTGTCAAATAAATCATTGTTATTATTTTTTTCCTCCTTATTCAGAATTGCTGTCTTGATTTATTAGTTAGATTATATTGGAAAAAAAGGGAATATAGAATTTTAGGGGAAGTAAGTTATTGTCACAGTCTGTCGTCCTCACCTGTTTTGTCCCGTCATCTGCACCACACTTCCCCGGATCCTTTTGTTCCTCTCCCGGACTCACTCCCCAATCAGCCACCTGTTCCTCGTCCTGTCATTATCTTTTTCACCTGTGTTCACCTCATTAACCCTGATTCCTCTGTGTATTTAGTTCAGTCCAGTTTGTTTCAGTTTTGTCGGTCAATATTCTATGTTACGCTGTGTATCCCGTCTTCCAGCCTGTGTTTGAAATAAATGTCTCTTTACCGAGATTCTGTACCCCGCCTGTTCTTCTGCCTGAACCCGCAGCCGTGACAGATTGACCGACCTCCAAACATGGATTTAGCAGCTGTGCAACTTCTCCTCCTGGAGCAGGAGGATCAATCCCTCGAGGCCCACACACAGAGGTATTTGGACTTGGTACCTCATGTTCACTATGATGTTACCAGCCTCTGTGTGTTCTTCCGGGCAGGCCTAAATGCTGAAACCCAGGCACGCCTGCCCGGAGACGGGCCTCGAGGGGACTTTGCGGCCTATGTGGAGTGGGTGCTGGTGACATGTGGATCTCCCTTTACCGTGGATGACGTCACCAGCCCCACTCCATCGCTAGAATGCTCTTCACCGCTGGTTCCGTCCAGCTCTCCAGAGACTGAATGCTCTTCACCGCTGGTTCCGTCCAGCTCTCCAGAGACTGAATGCTCTTCACCGCTGGTTCCGTCCAGCTCTCCAGAGACTGTATGCTCTTCACTGCTGGTTCCGTCCAGCCCTCCAGAGACTGTATGCTCTTCACTGCTGGTTCCGTCCAGCTCTCCAGAGACTGAATGCTCTTCACCGCTGGTTCCGTCCAGCTCTCCAGAGACTGTATGCTCTTCGCTGCTGGTTCCGTCCAGCCCTCCAGAGACTGTGTGCTCTTCACTGCTGGTTCCGTCCAGCTCTCCAGAGACTGTATGTTCTTCACTGCTGGTTCCGTCCAGCCATCCAGAGACTGAACGCTCGTCACTGCTGGTTCCGTCCAGCCCTCCAGAGACTGAATGCTCTTCACTGCTGGTTCCGTCCAGCCCTCCAGAGACTGTATGCTCTTCACTGCTGGTTCCGTCCAGCCCTCCAGAGACTGTATGCTCTTCACTGCTGGTTCCGTCCAGCCCTCCAGAGACTGTATGCTTTTCACTGCTGGTTCCGTCCAGCCCTCCAGAGACTGTATGCTCTTCACTGCTGGTTCCAACCAGTCCCGTCCAGACCGTCCAGCCAGCGCCAGAGACCGTCCAGCCAGCGCCAGAGACCGTCCAGCCAGCGCCAGAGACCGTCCAGCCAGCGCCTGAGACCGTCCAGCCAGCGCCAGAGACCGTCCAGCCAGCGCCAGAGACCGTCCAGCCAGAGGCCGAGACCGTCCAGCCAGCGCCAGAGACCGTCCAACCTGAGCCCGAGACCGTCCAGCCAGAGCCCGAGACCAGGATCCCACCCAGCCTCCCTCTCCCACCTCCTCCCGTCATGCATCCGTCAGCCCCTCCGCCTGCCAGCTCCCCTGACCTAGCTGGGTCGTTGGATCCCCGGCCTTCGCCTCACACCTCCTCCATTTGGACACTTCCTCGGCCCTCTGTCCCATCAGCTCCCCCGTGGCTCCTACCTCCCTCAGCTCCTCCATGGCCCCTCAGTCCACCAGCTCGGCCAGGCTCCCTCGACCCTCCGGACTCCCTTCGCTCCCTCGTCGTCCTCCCTTCACCTTTGGACTCCTCTGGCTCCGCCCCGTCATGTCACCCCCGCGGTTCTGTCGGACTCCTCACTCCCTCCAGTCACCCGTCAGCCCTCACGCCCTCTGACCTCACTGTGTCCCTCCGTGCCCCTGTCATCACTTCAGTCACCAGAGCCTACGGTATCACCATGTTCCCTCAGTCCCTCATCAGCACCACATGTCGTCAGTCACTCAGCTTCACCCTGGTCTCCTCTCCCATCCGCTCCGCCCCTGTCAGTCGGCCCCACTACCATCGGCTCCACCAGGGGTCCTCCCTCCAGCTGCTCCGCCCTGGTCTCGCCCTCAGCCTGCGCCACCCTGGTCTCGCCCTCAGCCTGCGCCGCCCTGACCACGCCCTCCATCTGCTCCGCCCTGGTCTCGCCCTCAGCCTGCGCCACCCTGGTCTCGCCCTCAGTCTGCTCCGCCCTGGCCACGCCCTCAGACTGCTCCGCCCTGGGGGGCTGTCTCCTCCTGACCACGCCCTCCACAGCCTCCAGGGTGCCCACCCCCCCTCCCCATTGATGTTATGGCGTGAGGCCACGCCTTCCGGGAGGGGGGAGTAATGTCACAGTCTGTCGTCCTCACCTGTTTGTCCCGTCATCTGCACCACACTTCCCCGGATCCTTTTGTTCCTCTCCCGGACTCACTCCCCAATCAGCCACCTGTTCCTCGTCCTGTCATTATCTTTTTCACCTGTGTTCACCTCATTAACCCTGATTCCTCTGTGTATTTAGTTCAGTCCAGTTTGTTTCAGTTTTGTCGGTCAATGTTCTATGTTACGCTGTGTATCCCGTCTTCCAGCCTGTGTTTGAAATAAATGTCTCTTTACCGAGATTCTGTACCCCGCCTGTTCTTCTGCCTGAACCCGCAGCCGTGACAGTTATAAGTAGATTATTTTGCTTTATTATTCCCTGGTGGAGGTATCACGCACTATTTAATAGTTTGATAAAGAAGAAATTAAACTCCGGCCAATTCACCATTCGACTGCCGGGAATTCAGGGTTTTCTGTTTTGGGAAACATAAAAAAAATTAACCCCCAGGGTTAATAAAAGGGTTACATTTTTGGAGGCACCGCTGGGATAATTTTTTTTTCTTTCTTCTTTTTTCCCTGTTTACCAGCGTCTATATTTTCTTCTATTTAGTGTAGTGGTAACAGCTGATCTGAAAACAATTTGTTTTATTTTGCCATAATACCAGTTATTTGAATTTACTTTCAAAATTATGGATCTGTCGCAGACTGTTGAGTGGAGCAGAGAAGAGAGCGTTGATGTCTCACGTGCTATTGTTTTGAGCAATGTTTCTTTGGATGCCAGTAACGACACTATTGAAAAAGTGTTAAACACAGTAAAAGTTTTTGGTCGCACTAGAATACGTGGTCGCCGTGGTGATGTCACCGGCAGATGGTTGTTTATTTTAGTGGAGACCAGTGCTGATCTAGATCCTGATGTTATCCCTCCTGAGATAGGTATAGAAAATGAAGCTGGACCCTGGAGTGTGAACTTATTGGGACATGGTCCTGCCCCCAAAGGTGATACATTCCACTTAAAGCTGCAAGCCTTGTTACAGCAGGAGGGCATGTCCATGGATGAAGTGAAGGCCATGCTTTTGGAAAATCAGCCTCCTAAATCTGACATCAGTGTGGATCTAGTTGATGCCATAGGCAAATTAGTAGATCGGTGTAATCAGGTGTCTAGTGATGGGCCTAGTTACAGAAAACTGAGGTTGTTCTCAGGGTTGAAACCTATCCCTCCAGGTGAAGAAGAGTATGAAGTCTGGATGGAGCAGGCCGCTCAAATGATAAGTGAGTGGCAATGCACCGAATCAGCAAAGAAGCAACGCATCGGTGAGAGTTTGCGAGGTCCCGCGGCTGATATTGTCAGGTTTCTTAAAGTGAGTAGCCCATCAGCGACTGCAAATGAATACTTGGCTGCCCTTGAGACTGTATATGGAACTACTGAGAGTGGGCCTGACCTTATGGCTAGATTTCGCCATACCTACCAGGAAAATGGAGAGAAACTTTCAGCTTTCTTGTACCGCCTAGATAAACTTCTCCACAGAGCCTTGTTGAAGGGTGGGATTGAGGCAGCAGGTATAAATAGAGCCAGAATGGAGCAGCTGATTAAGGGGGCTCTGACCAATGATATGGTTGCTTTGCGAATCAGAATGACTCACACTGTGCAAGATCCCCCTTCTTTCTCACAGTTGATGAAGGAAGTTCGAGAGGAAGAACATTGGGTAGCTGCTCGAGAGAATGTTAAAGCTTCTGTGTCCAATGTTGCCACTCCCCCTGTGCCTGTGCCACCTGAATTACAAAATCTGAAGAAGGAGGTTAAAGAATTGTCTACTCAGGTGAGTCAGCTGTTGAGCATGGCCACTGTGACCCCTGCCTCTGAATGTGCCCCACAGAAAGTGCCCAGTCAGACAAAGGAAGCTATTAACCGAGACACAGCTTACAAGCCCAAAACTTCCAAGTTAACTTTGCCTGGTATCTTCTGTTATAACTGTGGTGAAGATGGTCATAAGAAGTGGGAGTGCAAAGGACCTGAGGATCTTAGGAAGGTAAATCAGAAGTTGATGAAAATGCACCGCTTACAGGGAAACTTCAGCGGAGCTCAGTGACGGAACGACACGGAGCTCCAGATAATCTACGTTCCACTCATGTTTCATCGCTGCTTGATGTTGGCCAGCCACGATTGCCTGTAGGTTTAGTAGGGCCTGTCTCTGAGGTGCCTGTTCAAATTGAAGGGATTTACGCAAAAGCTCTTCTTGACAGTGGCTCTCAGGTCACTCTATTGTATCGTAGTTTCTATGATGCGTATCTGAAGCACTTGCCTCTTCACCCTGTGGAAAACCTTGAGATCTGGGGTCTTAGCTCACATAAATACCCGTATGATGGATACTTACCCTTGAATTTACAGAAAATGTGGCTGGGGTGCATCAGGTGGTTGACACTCTCGCAATTGTGTGTCCAGACCCTTTGAAAAGAGAGGGGATAGCCATTTTGGTTGGGACCAATACTAACTTAGTGAAGAAGCTGCTTGAGTCTTGTCGTGAACAGGCTGGAGAGAAGTTCCTGAACGTGTTGACTATGCATCCTGTAATACGAGAGGCATTTGAGTCTATTCAGCAGACAGACGTGTGTCAGGATGATCCAAACAAACATGGAACAGTTTGGTTTGTGAAGCATTCCCCTGTTGTCTTGAAACCAGGTCAGGTTATGCAACTCCCAGGTCTACCTAAATTATCCAGCCAGATGACAGAATCTTTGTTGTTAGTAGATAAAGCGGAAGTTGCTGACACCTTTACTGTTGACTTGCAAGTGAGACCTGAAGTTCACTCAGCATCCATTGTAGGGATGCAACGGTACACGGTAAAATCCCGGACCGTTCGGTCAGCCCTGCACGGGACAATCTAACCTCGTGTCCCGCGGGACTTCGGTTCTGCCATAGAGTTCGTGCTGATCCTTTAACCGTATTTTCCGCACTATAAAAGGCGCACTTAAAAGCCTTTAATCTTCTCAAAAAACAACAGTGTGCCTTATATTCCGGAGCGCCCTAATTACTATATATGGATCAATTAGTTAACAACGCTCCGCGTTATTAAATTCGCCCGCGAACTCGCACTCGTGTCCAGCTTATGCCCGCTTTGTCACACGGCCAGTTCAACCTCGTATCAGGTTATGTGTGTGTTGCTCACGAGCGCTCGAACAGACCAGCGCTGCTCGCGCGTCATAGATGTTCATAAAGCGCTCCCCGTTCACACGGGTCGTCTTATTCAAAACGGCCAACTGTTGTTAGTGAGCCGCCGCACATTGAATACTCATATGAGTCAGGCTGCGAATGTAAGTTACGTGCCCGCCCCAGCGTGCTCACGCTTACTAAATAAACGCCTCACCTGCGGTTCCACGTAGCCTACTCTCTACATTCCCAGCACATAGTGGATGCATAACGCAAACCCAGTCAAATGTTTGACTGCAGTATATTTTTGCACAAGAATCTCTCAAAAGTGGATGAGTAAATAACATTGCACTTTGTATCCTGAATGCAGTATTTTTTTTTTGTTGTATTATTTTGCTCTGCTCTTTTTATTCAAACCACAAGCTAATTTATGTAGGTAAAAGTGCACTTTTTCTTTCACATTGATCACTTCATTTACCAGTTATCAAGGTTTGGAATTGGTATCCACTTGAATATTTTAAAGTGTGCTCGTTTACATTTTGTATATCATAAGTGGTATTTGAAGAGGTTGTATTGCTTAGTGTTGTTCAGTACAGATTAGAGTGTTAATTTATTCCATACACATTGATGTTCTTCCTACTGTGACATTCTGTTTATGCTCATAAGAAAAATAAAACATATTTTTGGGATGAAATAGCAGTCTCTTTCTGCACAAAACATGTACCGAAACCGAACCGAGACCGTGGCCCAAAAACCGAGGTACGGACCGTACCGTGGGCTATCTGTACCGTTGCACCCCTAATCCATTGTGTCCAGCAGACGAGTCATGGTGACTGTTAGGAACGCTTCTACAAGAGAAGTATGGATAAAGCGAGGAACTCCTCTTGCTCATGTATTTCCTGTGACCATGGTGCTGCAACTTTCCTCCAACCCACAGTCAGAACAAAGTAACTTGTCACCTACATGCTTTGATTTTGGAGATTCACCGATGCCAGAAGAAGCAAAACAGAGTTTGTGTGAGGAGATGATGCAGAGAAAAGAAGTGTTCTCCCTTCATGAGTGGGACGTGGGCTGTGCAAAAAGTACCATGCATGAGATAAGGCTGAATGATTCGCGTCCTTTCAGAGAAAGATCTAGACGTCTCGCCCCAGCTGATTGGGAGGATGTGAGGCAGCATCTACAAGAACTAAAGAGTGCTGGCATGATTTCAGAGTCCCGAAGCCCCTACGCTTCACCCATTGTAGTGGTGCGTAAAAAGTCAGGGAAGGTCAGAATGTGTGTGGACTATCGGACGCTCAACCAACGGACCATACCAGATCAATATACCGTACCCCGAATTGAAGATGCTCTTCACAGTCTTTCTGGGAGTAAGTGGTTTACCGTTTTAGATCTGAGAAGTGGATATTATCAAATACCAATGAGTGGCCCCGACAAGGAAAAGACCGCATTCGTCTGCCCTCTGGGTTTTTATGAATTTGAGCGTATGCCTCAGGGTATCTGTGGAGCACCTGCCACATTCCAGAGGGTCATGGAGAGAACTGTAGGAGACATGAACTTCTTGGAGGTGCTTGTTTACTTAGATGACCTAATTGTTTTCGGGCGGACTCTTGAAGAGCACCAACAGCGGCTGTTGAAGGTTCTGGATAGGTTGAGGGATGAAGGACTGAAGATCTCCCTTGATAAATGTCAATTCGGCAGGACATCTGTGAACTATGTGGGCCATATCGTTTCACAGGATGGAATGTCTACTGACCCCTCTAAGATCGAGGCTGTTATGTCCTGGCCCAAACCACAAACAGTGACAGAGCTTCGAGCGTTTTTGGGATTCTGTGGATATTACCGCAGATTTGTGAAGGATTTCTCAAAGTTGTGCCGGCCCCTAAATGAACTGCTGCAGGGGTACCCATCCTCTAACAAGAAACCCATCAGCTCACCTGTTTGTAATGCCAAGCCGTGCTTCAAAGTCTCTGAACCTTTTGGCTCCCGATGGACGGATCAGTGTGATGCTGCCTTCCAAAGACTTAAAACTTGTCTCACTCAAGCTCCAGTGCTAGCCTTTGCCGATGTTCAAAAGCCTTACATCTTGCATGTGGATGCAAGCCTGGATGGACTTGGAGGGGTTTTGTATCAGGAGCATGAAAAAGGGCTCCATCCGGTTGCCTTCATCAGTCGAAGCCTTTCTCCTTCAGAGCGAAATTACCCTGCGCACAAACTGGAATTTTTAGCTCTGAAGTGGGCAATTGTAGACCGACTGCATGACTATCTTTACGGTGTCCAGTTTGAGGTTAGAACTGATAACAACCCTCTAACCTATATACTAAAGTCAGCGAAACTTGATGCGACTGGTCACCGTTGGTTGTCAGCCCTCACCACCTACAATTTCAGTCTGAAATACAGACCAGGCCAAAAGAACTTTGACGCTGATGCCTTGTCCAGACGACCACATACTCACCCAAGTGTTGATGATGAGTGGCAGGAAATTCCATCCGCAGGTGTCCGAGCCCTGTGTCAGGAAATGTCTGTGGAGAAAAAAACAGGTTGCCTCTCTTATCCATGTGTTGTACAACAGATAGGGGCCCATATGTCTGCTGTTCCTAAGGCTTATTGTCAAGCTACTGCATTAGTTGCTGACCACTTACCCGAGTTTACTTCAAGTGAGCTTCAAGCTGCCCAGAGGAAGGATGTGTGCTTGGCAGATGTGTGGGAAGCTGTCTGTCATAAGAAACCTGCAAGTTGTATCCATCACAACCACCCTGAGATGAAGTTGCTGAAACGAGAATGGGAGAAGTTGTCAGTAGACAATGGCTTGTTGTACAGAACCATTAAGCTGAGTGACCAAAGAGTGAAGCGACAGCTTGTGCTTCCCAAGCAGTATCACAGTATGGTGTTGAAATCTTTGCACAATGACATAGGACATCTAGGCTTTGATAAGTCTTACAGTCTGGTTCGTGACCGATTTTATTGGCCACGCATGAAGCATGATGTAGAGGCCTACTGTAAAACATGTGAACGCTGCATAAAGAGGAAAACACTGCCTCAGAGAGCCGCTCCATTGTCCCACATGCAGAGTTCAGGGCCTATGGATCTCGTATGCATTGACTTTCTTACCATCGAAGCAGATTCTCGCAACGTGTGTAATGTTTTGGTGGTCATGGACCATTGCACCCGATATGCTCAAGCCTTCCCCACCAGGGACCAAAAAGCTTCCACTGTGGCAAAGACATTATGGGAAAAGTATTTCGTCCATTATGGCCTTCCAACTCGAATACACTCGGACCAGGGCAGGGATTTTGAGAGCCGGTTGGTGTCTGACATGTTGACAATGCTGAATGTGAAGAAGTCAAGAACCTCACCTTATCATCCGCAAGGTGATCCTCAGCCGGAGAGGTTCAACCGGACCTTGTTGGATATGTTAGGTACGCTTGAGACTAGTCAGAAGTGCCAATGGGGTCAACACATAGCACATCTTGTCCATGCATACAATTGTACTGTCAACGAGGCCACTGGTTTCTCCCCCTATTTTCTTATGTTCGGCAGGGAGGCTCGATTACCTGTTGACGTATGCTTTGGAGTTTCCCCTGACAACACCTCTCCTGTGTCATATTTGAAGTATGTGGCCAAAATGAAGCAGGAATTACAGGCAGCTTATCAGTTAGCTCAAGCTACTGCTCAAAAGATGAATCAGAGTAACAAAGAACGGTATGATCAAAAAGTCCGTTATCATAGTCTGAATGCTGGGGACAGAGTTCTGATTCGAAATCTTGGCCTAAAAGGAAAACAAAAGCTTGCAGACAGATGGAGTGCTAATCCCTATGTAGTGGAGAGTCAATTCTCTGGCATTCCTGTGTATCGTTTGAAACCTGTTGATGGTGATGGGCCAGTCAAAGTCCTGCATCGTAATCATATCCTACCTTTGGGGCAGGCAGTCAGGCTACGTACCCAGGTAGACATCAGACCTACTCCATCACCCAGAGCTTTGAGGCGTAGGAGAGCAAAGCAAAAGCGAAAAACTGCCGAGTCAGCAAATTCTCCTCTTGTAGTTGATTCCTTTCCAAGAGAATGCCATTCTTCTGATTCAGAGTCTGAGTTTGGGTGTTATGTTGAGGATGTGGCAGATATTCCTCCAAGAGCAGAGATGCAGATTGAAACCCCTGTACAAGATGTAGAATGCTCAGAGTCTGGTGATTCTCATGGTGATTCTGAAGCACTTATAGCTCCATGTCAGAGTGAAACTTCTGCTGTTCAACATGAGGCTGATGTTGAAAGGGTTGATGTGACCGATGAAATGGCTGTAGGTCATGACAATGCTTTGCAGACCCCAGTTACTACTGATGAAGGTACTGAAGTTCAGCCAGAGGTGGTACCTCATGCAGTACGAAGATCTTGTAGAGAGAGAAAGCCTAATACCCGATTTACTTATGATACATTGGGAGTTCCACATACTGAGATTGTTGCATCCAAGCGATGTAGTGTTAATGTAGCAGCTATCAAAGCTTTGTATTTTCCTACTGGCTACAAAAGTTCTCATGCTTGGTGGTGCAATGCAGATGCATTATGCAATGTGTGTAACAATATGCCCACACTTGTACCAATTAGTCTTAGTCCTGTCTAAAAACATGGTCACCCCTTAGATGGTGTGGGTGTTTTCTATGACAAGCATGGGGGCTGTTAGGGGTTAACAGTTAAAAGACCCAGAACCAGATATGAAGAATGAAGACCCGGAGTCGGAATTATAAAAATTAAAGAAAGTTTTACTGAACATAGTTTGCCATTTCATCAGCAGAAGTCAGCTTCAAGACTCACTCAGGAGTTCGTAGGCCGCCCCCTTACAGTTACAAAGATCACAGCAGTTATACCATTTTCAAGGTCTAAGCTACGTCATTGCTTACACGTTGAATGATTCTCATTGGCTACGATATAGATAAACACAGTAATTTTCCACACATATACAGATAGACGAAACATATCTCCATCGATGAGGCACGTCATGACCTTCCAGGTCACAGATTTGGGTTGCTGGCGCCAGTGTGTCCAGAACAACAACTCATTCAATCTCCAATAATGGCAGTGGTTCCTTAACCTGCAACTAAGAAGACTAACACTAAACTTTAGTCTAACTGGAGTAAGACTTTAACAAAGAAATAGTGCCTTAAACTGTTGGCTTTAATGACCCCTTTATGTTTTAACACTCAAACATAAACCAAATCCCTATTTCCCTATTATTTTCACTGTTACTGCATTCACATAGGACACTAGCAAATAGGAGCTCCCGTCAAGGCTGAAGAGAGTCTGAGCGGCTTATTATCAGTTAAGTGTACCAAAACATAATGGTAAAACATTCGCTCGTTTGGGAGAAAAACAGATAACATTTGCTTCTCAGAAAGCAAATATAATAGAAAGAATACAGTTTAATATAACAATTAAAGTTCAATAAAGCAATGCTCAATATAGCTTGACCATCTGTACAGAGAAGTATCATATGTGTTGGACATATGTGTTCACGACGCCTTTATGATCCATAAACCTTTCTCCTGAGACCAGAGAAAGAGACAAATGGCCTTGTGCACCTAAAAGAAGCTGGTGACTTGTGCATGTACATCAGCATGCATTTAAGAATATTATTTCACAAGCAAAAGCACAAAGAATACATTTATGTCAATAAATGATTAAGTAACAATAAACATACTTAATTATTGATTTTATAAAAGAAATACATAATCATTCAAAATTATATTATGAAATATATACTGAAGAGGCAAGGGATTTTGACCACCCCTTCAGTCCCCCGTTTTAGACCAATGTGGGGTCCAATACCGCCACGTCTGGTCTAACCAGTGAGGTCACTACGGAAGGGGGAGTGGTGACGCATGATCCCCTGACGGGTCACACTTGTCTCTTCACCTCGTCACGGACATGCTGGATACTAAAAATTCCAGTCCCCATTAAGAGGCTCTCCCACCTTCCACTCACAACAGGACATCAATGTCATTCTTCCTCAATTTATCAGTCAGATTAACATTTTTATAAAACACATAACTGATTACGAAACAAGTACATATTTATTCTCTGGAAGCCGGGCTAAATAAACAAGCACTGTTGCTGTATTCCTAGCATGGGCTAGACCCGCAGTCACTACTCAGATCCTAAATAAGGACATTGTCTATAATCATGAATACCAGAATATAAGCACTATTTTTTATTCATTTATTTAAAACCATAATTTTCAAATCCTTTTATCATAAACAACGTTGGATAGTTAATCCATTATTTTCACTACCCCCTTTATAGACCCTTTAGGTTCAAAACACAATGGTTGTCTAACAAAAATATAACAACAAAAAATAAAATATTAATAAGATTACTGATAATCGATTCAAGCACTTTTAAGTCTTTACTGAAATTATCAATCAGTTTACGGTCACATAGCATGTATCAGTTTAATTGTATATAATCTTACACCTGTTTTATTATTATTGTTTCAAAAATAGTAATAAAATAAAACAAATCCACATCATCAGTTTAATTATTATTTTACCACTAAAATACAGAATTTTCCCCATTCTGCTTAATAAAGCTTTTGTCCACTCCTTATCTTTATATCACGTTAAACCGTGTTAATCATACAATGCCTTATTTTTATTCTGAAACATTTCATACCATTTAAACTTAATTTAACCTACACAGCAAAAACTCCAGTGTTAAATTAACTCTCCTGGGAGTTTATTTGACTCCAGACTCAAGAGTGTTAAAGTGTTAAAATATGAGTGTTAAATTAACACTCAAGAGTGTTAAAGTTAATGAGCTAATTAAGTGATTAATTTAGTGATAATTGACCATCATTGAAGACACCTGATGATCACAGGCAGAATCGCTGAAGAAGAAAAATCTCATTTTCGAAGTCACCATAATGGTGATTATTATTTGCTTAGAGAAAAGGTGATCAGGTGCTGCTGATTATGGTTTGACATAACTCACTAAGCAAAATGATGTCCAAAAGATGTTTTTCAATGTCTTTGTCACAAAAGTCAGAGTTTGAAAAGACTTCCACTGAGGGGCCAGAATGAAAGTTTTTATGACGTCTTTTTTGACATGTTCTGGACATCTGAAAAAGACGTTAATGGATCCTTCGTGCAAGGTTAAAAACTAGTTCAAATGTGGCCATTCTCAACATTATTTATGGTCTATACTGGTTTATACTGTTTCTGGACCAAATAAACACTCTCAGGATGCATTAAATTAAAACGTATGTTTATTTTTTTTTCCTTACATTGTTTAGATGGTGATATTTATTTCATTTTGAGTCACCATTGTGGTGATCAGTGTTTGCTTTAGTTGGGCTCTTGGTCCCAATAATTAGTATTCTAGCTTTTCTTTGGCTGTTGTAACTGTGTGTGTTTGAATAACACCATTGTTGTGACAGAGAAAGCCAAGAAAATTGGCTCTCATCAGCTCCTTGTCGGTTGTTGACGATGATGAAATCAATATAAAGTGGGCATTTAACGTTGTGTTTAGACTTTTGTGTTTGTATCTGGAGTTTATAACCACCAATCTTGTGGAACTGCATTATTTGGCCTAGTAGTTGGACAAAAAGCAAATTTACACAATGTTTTGAGAAAATGTTCCATCTAGTCACACACAGACATCAAGATTTTGCATATGATTCACAAAAATGGTGACAATAAATAAAAAAAATGCTTCATGCCGCAATGCATGATGGGTAGCTTTCATAGTACAAAACATCCTCGATTCCCAGGCTTTTTTGTTTTGGTTGTCACCGTCGTTGAGAATCATATGCAAAATCTTGATATCTGTGTGTGACTATGTGTTTCAATTTCTTTAAACATATTGTATGCAGTGGTCATTATAAAGTTACTGGTCCAAATAATGCAGTTCTACGAGATGAATAATTATAAATTTCAGATATAAAAACATAAGTTTAGATGATTTTGTCATCATCAGCAAGCATCTGAAGACATCTAATTTTTAATTTTCTTGGCTTTCTCTGCACAATCAATGGTGTTATGCAAACAGTTACAACAGCCAAAGAAAAGCTAAAGTAAGAAGAATTGGGACCAAGAGCCCAACTAAAGCAAACACTCATCACCACAATGGTGACTTAAAATGAAACAAATATCACCATCTAAACGATGTAAATAAACTAATTTATTTCAAATTGTAAATTTAATGCATCCTGAGAGTGTTTCTTCAGTCCAGAAACAGTTTAAATTGTCTAAATAAGACCATGAGTTATGTTGAAAACATGTTGAACTTGTTTTTAACCTTGTACGAAGGATCCATTAATGTCTATATCGGACGTGCAGAACACATCACAAAAACATGTCATGAAAACTTTCATTCCAGCCCCTCAGTGGATCAGCCCCATCAGACTTTTGTGACAAAAACAATATCTAAAGTATAAAATGTAAGGGTTGACAGACTGCCCCACTGAAGCAAACACTGATCTCCATAATGGTGACTTATAATTTTGATTTTTCACTTTCAGTGATTCTACTTGTTAACATCAGGTGTCTTCAATGTTGGTCAATCATTGCTCAATTAATCACTTAATTATCTAATTAACTTTAACACTGCTTCAGAGTTAATTTAACACTCTTGAGTGTGGAGTCATATAAACTCCCAGGAGAGTTAATTTAACACTGGAGTTTTTGCTGTGTATATTTCTTCTATCTTTACCTATTTACCTACACTCATCTAACCAGTATAATTGTTTGCTTACAATCCACACAAACATATCTCACAAAACAACCTTTTTGTTTTTCACTTCCCTCTTCCAACAAGTCTCTCACCGCTGTCAGCCTAGTGACAGTTCTCTCGTTAGGGAAATTACTTTATTAATTCTTCAATACCCTTGGTTTCTTATCATTAATTTCAACTTTATTTTTCCTTATAACTGCTTTTCACAATATTTGTCTATCAAATGGTTAGTCTAAAGAATATTAGAAAAATAGAAGTCTAAAAATATTAACAGTATCGTCTCAGTCCCACTTATCTTTACAGTTTTACAGAAACGAAAATATTATCTTACCTTATCTTCGCAACCTCTAAGACAGCCATAAAGCTGCTTTCTCATTTAACCTTCATTAACTAAATTGTAGTTTTCTTAGACATCTAATGTCAAACATCCATTCAATGGATTGAGAAATAAAAACTTCTGAAGAAGTTATATTCACTCCTCCTTTGTTCGCCCACCGGCCTTTCATAAAAAAATTAGGGAGCTCTCTCTGGATAATTTGCATAGTGACTCAGCCAATGTGTCATTTTGTCTCTCTGCCGTCAAGTCTATAATTTCTTTTATTTACGTTTATCATTAAGATCCCACATAGTCGTCTATTTAAATGTAGACCCTCAGTTGAATTTAGAGAAGAGTTTTTACCCCATAATGGACGGCAATCTTCAACTTTACAATTCCAGTTTATTTAACATATAATCCAGAGAGTAATTCAGAACAATATCATAAATGACAAAAGTATTTATAATTACCCATAGCAGACAGAGCTGGAAAATCACTCCAATTAAAGCTCGTCCCATGTTCTGTATTGTCTTTTCATCAGATTGACTCAGAAATGTCAACTTTTTAAAAGTTTGTCATTCCACTTAACCCATCTGTAATGTTAAGACACTCATTTCAGAGGTTAATGACACAATATCCTCAAAATCAGGAAATAATAGCCCCCAAACTAACACATATAACGTGCCGTCACCAAAAATACACACATTCATACACTGTAAAAAAATATTTTCAAGATTTGTTATCACAACATATTTTCTTTTGTCAAATCAACTTTATAATAATTTATTTAGTTGAGAACTTATTAATTTAAATCCTCAGAAACTCAAAATGATCTCCTTCATTGTATTAACTCACTTTTTCCAGTTCAATCAACTTAAAATTTTAAGGCAACCCAGGTTACTTACTTTAAGTTAAACCAGTCAAGTTGTCGTTTAAATTTCCAATCAGACTCAAAACCCTGACTACCATTTCTTAATAATTTCTGCAAATTTCCTCAAAGTGAGGGCTTCAGAGCACAGCTGTTTACAGCATTTGCTCTCTTCTGTCGCACTATTTGTTTTAGGACTGTTCAGATTACTGATTAAGTTATCCAATTTTTCTGCCATATCTTAATCATAGTTCATACTCACCTGAAGTTATTGCAGAAATGGAGGCGGCAATCTTTGAACAACTCAGCTTGGCTTCTGCGTGATGAAACTGCAAAGTATACTGCAAAATCACAGTTACATATACTGGTCCACGCCAATTTGGGTCCCAACTTTTTATTTATTTTTCCCCCGGAATCGTTCCTGATGCATCCCTGGCAAACAACCCTGTTTTTGTTAGTATCCCTAACTGCCTGATCCACTAAATTCGGGGTACCCCTATCTGAGATGGAAGAGATAGAGTAGGTTCGCGGTGCCCTGGAACTTAAACCCAATCCAGGGACGTACTTTGCTGGGGTGTTGCTACACCAACAATGCCCAGGCCCAGTGGGGCCCCCACAAAGCACGCTTCACTTGCGCTGTCTGCTCTTGTTAACTTTAAACCTTAAACAATGCTATCAGCGACTTCATTTTATACTTTAAACCAGGGACGTGCACAGGAATTTTGAGGGGCAGTTGCTCTGACCTGAAAAAAGGGCACCCCCCTCCCCCCCCACGGGCTATATGAAGGAATACATTCAGTTGAATTTGTCCCCTTCCAAATTGCCTTATCTGGCCGTGTTTATGTCCAAAAGCAATGCCTCATCTTATGGTCTTATAATTATTTATAAAGATTACAAAATGTCAGAGATGAGACAAATGAGCAAAAGAGTTCTTCATATTGTTGTTTATTGTTTTTTTAATTATTATTTATTTATTTGAAAATAAATAATCTGGATTGAATGGAAAAAACTCGAAAAAAATAAAAAACGCTTAGATTTCGGGAAAAAATACAATTCTTTTTTTTGCCAATCCTGACCTCCCCCTGGGGCCCTAAGCAAAATTCTGCTAAGGGGCCCTCTACCTGATCTGTGATGCCGTGAACCATGTAACCATTTGCCATTGCCACTCAATACCGCCGAATACAATCCTCCCTCCTTTAAACAAAACAGTCAAAGAATAAGTACAACAATATAGAACAGAATGAGGTTCAAACAAACAATATTTACTGAATAAAGCGTTTTTATAGAATGTTAAGATAACAAGTGAATATTAACGTAAACATAAACAAGAAGAAAATAATAAAAGTACAACCCTGAACTTTGGCTTTTGGGATTAACTTTGGTTCTCTCTACAGCCAGGGTATTTTCGGAATCAGTAGGCTATGATTTTTATTTAATTTTTTTTTTTTATGCATGTTAAAGCAAATCTTGATTTATGGTTATTTACTGAGGGATTTGCATTCATATTGACCAGAATGTCCATCTAATCATCATTTTAAATTCAATATAGCCTATAAATCAATAGTCAATCAATGTCAAATTGCCAATACAATATCTTGCATAATTAGTGCAGTTGTTTAGAGTTTTTAACTACACTGAGACTAGATAATCAGTGTCTTTATAATGTGTACTTTGATTGGGAGTGCCATCATTCACGTATTGTACAGTATTTCTCTGGTCTCCACATTTCTGCTTGAAAAATGCGAGTTTCATTTCGTGCACGCGCATATGAACGCAACACACGCGACGCGGTTATGTTTTCCGAGCTGCAGTAAACAAACACTGTTGTTGCACTTTGTCGTTTATCAAAAACAACGTAATAAATAATGGTATTTTACCCTCACTTTTGTCAGGCAAAAAGTGATGCAAGAGATGCACTGCCTGCCCAGACAAACCATCAAACTTTGCTGACACTAGAGAGGACAGAACACAAGTTTACCTGACTGCTGTTCCCGCAATTCACTCTCATGTTTTTCTTCTTCCTCTTTTCGTGACGAGAACGATAGTTTCGCTTCATTTTGTCATGGACTTCGTACACATTAGCGCGCGACACGAGATGGAGGCGCGGCCTGAGTAATTTGCGGTGCCTTACCATACGGTCGCGTGCAGTCTATGGTCTCGTGGAAACAGTTTGACTTTCTATTTTTTTTTTTTTTTTTTGGAAGTGAATGAGGCTTTGCGATTTTTAGATTATTTTTTTGTCTAGGCCTACGTGAAATTCTACATCCATTGTACGATTTTTTTTTTCCTCAGAAGGGCAACCTGAGTCAAGAAGGGCATATGGGCAGTTGCCCGGGCAACCTGAGCAACCCCCCTGTGCACGTCCCTGCTTTAAACTTTAGTATAATTAACTTCTTCACTCGCTCATCGGAGTGAAGACTCTCCCGACCTCCTTCAAAATCTCTTCCAGTCAGACAGCCCTAACAATTAACAAAAGCTTACTACCTTGTTTGTTGATTTGCCAGGGGTGTCACCGAGAATAATTGCCCGCGCATCCTCCACCAAACTGTTAGGGGTTAACAGTTAAAAGACCCAGAACCAGATATGAAGAATGAAGACCCGGAGTCGGAATTATAAAAATTAAAGAAAGTTTTACTGAACATAGTTTGCCATTTCATCAGCAGAAGTCAGCTTCAAGACTCACTCAGGAGTTCGTAGGCCGCCCCCTTACAGTTACAAAGATCACAGCAGTTATACCATTTTCAAGGTCTAAGCTACGTCATTGCTTACACGTTGAATGATTCTCATTGGCTACGATATAGATAAACACAGTAATTTTCCACACATATACAGATAGACGAAACATATCTCCATCGATGAGGCACGTCATGACCTTCCAGGTCACAGATTTGGGTTGCTGGCGCCAGTGTGTCCAGAACAACAACTCATTCAATCTCCAATAATGGCAGTGGTTCCTTAACCTGCAACTAAGAAGACTAACACTAAACTTTAGTCTAACTGGAGTAAGACTTTAACAAAGAAATAGTGCCTTAAACTGTTGGCTTTAATGACCCCTTTATGTTTTAACACTCAAACATAAACCAAATCCCTATTTCCCTATTATTTTCACTGTTACTGCATTCACATAGGACACTAGCAAATAGGAGCTCCCGTCAAGGCTGAAGAGAGTCTGAGTGGCTTATTATCAGTTAAGTGTACCAAAACATAATGGTAAAACATTCGCTCGTTTGGGAGAAAAACAGATAACATTTGCTTCTCAGAAAGCAAATATAATAGAAAGAATACAGTTTAATATAACAATTAAAGTTCAATAAAGCAATGCTCAATATAGCTTGACCATCTGTACAGAGAAGTATCATATGTGTTGGACATATGTGTTCACGACGCCTTTATGATCCATAAACCTTTCTCCTGAGACCAGAGAAAGAGACAAATGGCCTTGTGCACCTAAAAAAAGCTGGTGACTTGTGCATGTACATCAGCATGCATTTAAGAATATTATTTCACAAGCAAAAGCACAAAGAATACATTTATGTCAATAAATGATTAAGTAACAATAAACATACTTAATTATTGATTTTATAAAAGAAATACATAATCATTCAAAATTATATTATGAAATATATACTGAAGAGGCAAGGGATTTTGACATACTGGACTTTTGCTGGGGGGAGTGTGTAGTGACCCCTTAAAATATGCCTTAATTTGAAAAGTGCAGAGTATTAAAATGTATACATTTGATTATTTGTTTTTATTATTTTTGAGTGCAATGTAACAAAGTGTACCAACATTCTTTGTTTCTGTATTATGTAAACTGATTTTCTTTACTCAAATAAGGTGTTCTGTTGAACTGAAGTGTGTATTAATGTTGACCAATCAGCATTGAGATTATTTAAAGTTTACGGACGTAAGTTGCGTTGAGTTACGTTTTAGAGACGACAGAAGGAGATCACAGAAAGCGAAGAGCTACTCACATGTCCTCGGTTTACGTCATTCTTAGAGACTTTGTTACTTGTGTGAGTACAGGCCTAAAGTGACAAATATAACTTTCACCCGATTTTTGTTTGCATAGTGTGATTTTTATTTTACTGTATTTAGTATAATTTCAACCCACTCTGTCGTTGGATTGCGTCATCTGTTTAGTGCATTAACAGTGCGATGTGACGGAGAAACTCGCATTAAGGACAACTGCATCATTGACAGCTGTATCGTTGTCACAAGAAGAACTTCCAAATGACTTGTAACTGTGGGGGACGAGATTCATCGCAAGCTGCTTCGTCGTTGCGTTTGAACTGGACTTTCATCCCGCGCCGGGCTGCGTGACTGTTCTGTTCGTGGTTCGACCTGTAAGTGATCACTGCACTGTTTCGTTTTTTCCCTGGATGGAATGTAAGTGAATTCGTCTCGACAAATCCTCTTGGTACTGAGTTAACTTAAATCCATTCCCGTGAAAGTGCACCAACGATTGGGCCCCAACGGCTAGCCAAAAGAGTGTGTGTGGGGTTTTATTTTATTTATTTATTTTCCTTCTGTAAGAGACTGATCAAACTCATTTATTGTGTGTTACTGACAGAGTTCATTCGGTGAATTGTGTAAACTGATCCAAAGGAGAAATTGTGAGTTTTCAATAATAATTTGGTGTAGTTTTTTCCCCTCTTGAAATAAGAAGGGAGAGTGTATCTTTTTTTTTTAGTGATCATTTAGAATTAGAGGTTATTGAGGTTGTTGCATACTTAATTGTTTGAGGGGAAAAAGTGTTTATATTGAACAACACAGAATCCATTTTTTATTTTTACACTTTGATACCACAGCTGTTATTCATTGATTGATTTTTTTTTCTGAAAAAAAGGTGTCTTAATAGTGTCAAATAAATCATTGTTATTATTTTTTTTCCTCCTTATTCAGAATTGCTGTCTTGATTTATTAGTTAGATTATATTGGAAAAAAAGGGAATATAGAATTTTAGGGGAAGTAAGTTATAAGTAGATTATTTTGCTTTATTATTCCCTGGTGGAGGTATCACGCACTATTTAATAGTTTGATAAAGAAGAAATTATACTCCGGCCAATTCACCATTCGACTGCCGGGAATTCAGGGTTTTCTGTTTTGGGAAACATAAAAAAATTAACCCCCAGGGTTAATAAAAGGGTTACAATCATATGAGCGGATGTGCATAGAGCAAATGTGCATAGGTGCAATGCATGAAAGAACTATCATCTGTGCTATGAAAACAGATAACGTGCTTTTCCCATTGCATTGTATATTGTGCTTTCCCATTGCAATTGCACACTAAACTAGTCATATTCATATTGTATAGAAATTATCGCAATAGCCATTCTACTATAATGCACGCAAGAACTAACGTTTTCCTCTGTGCAATGAAAAGACATAGCAGAAGTGCTTTCCCGTGCATTTCCAATCTACAACTAATTTTTGCACAGACGAGCAAACATCATATGATAATAGCCATTCTACTATAATGCACGATAGAACTACATACAACCACTAAATTGTTAAGAAATAACTGAAGGGAAATCATTGCATTTAGATGTTGCATTCGTGTGATAAAGAGAAATCGTTGCATTAGCTGTTGCTTCACAATGCAATATCTCATTCCGATGTGCATAAAACACATGTGCATAGTTGCATTGCAAGAAAGAAGTAACTTCTGTGCAATGAAAACAGATAACGTGCTTTTATTATTGCATTATATAAATGTGCTTTCCAATTGCAATTGCACACTAAACTAGTCATTTTCATATTGAAGAGAAATTTTTGCAATAGCCATTCTACTATAATGCATCGCGAACTACATACTTCCTCTAACTCGTTCAGAAATAACTGAAGAGAAATCATTGCATTTAGATGTTGTAGATGTTGCTTTTCCATGCATGCAACAACTAACTCATTCCGATATGCTTAGAAAAGATAGTTACATTGCAAGAAATAAATAAATGACATGCAATTAAAATAGATGACGTGCTTTTCCAATTGAATTATAAATGAACTTGCCATGAACTTTCCAAAAATACTCATTGACTAATTCTGATGTTTCATCAGCCAGAGTGTGGTCCATATTTGACCTGCTTAACATGTTTTAAAGTTTTTGAACTTGAAAATTTTCAAAAACACTCATTAACTCCGTTGATTTTTTTTTTTAGCCAGAGAGTTTTCCATGCTTGACCTATTTAACATAATTCTGTCCAAAGAGTCTTTGAACTTGAACTTTTCAAAAAATAATCATTGACTCATTCTGATGTTTCATCAAGCAGACAGTGGTCCACATTTGACCTACTTAACATATTTCTCTCCAAAGAGTCTTTGAACTTGAACTTTCCATAAAGACTCATTGTGTCCCTCTTGTGTTTCTTGAGCCCGACAGTGGTCAATATTTGACCTACTTAACATGTTTCTGGCCAAAAAGTCTTTGAACTTGCTGATTCACCATAAATAACAATTTGACTCCTTCTGATGTTACTTATGCAGGAACGTCCATATGTGACCTACTTAAAATATTTCTGTCCAAAGAATTTTTGAACTTGAACTTTCCATAACTACTTACTGGGTCCTTCTGCTGTTTCATCAGCCAGACAGTGGTCCATATTTGACCTACTTAACATATTTCTGGCCAAAGAGTCTTTGAACTTGAACTTTCCATAAATACTCTTTGACTCCTTCTGTTTGTATCTTAAGAAAGGAGAGTCCATATTTGACCTAATTCACATGTCTCATTCTGTCCAAAGTCTTTAAAAGGGCTAACATTCATAAGCCTTTGGTCCAAAGAGTCTTTGAACCTGAACTTTCCATAAATCCTCATTGACTCCTTTGATGTTTTTTTCAGCAAGAGAGTGGTCAAAATTTGACCTGCTTTTCATATTTTTGACCAAGAGAGTGGTCAAAATTTGACCTGCTTTTCATATTTTTGGGAAAACAGTCATTTGAATTTCTATACATATTCATTGACACCTTCTGATGTTTCATCAGCCCAAAAATAGGTCAAACCTACTTTGACCTACTTAATATATTTCTGTCCAAAAATTTGTTGAATTTTAACTTTCCAAAAATACTCATTGACTCATTCTGATGTTTCATCAGCCAGACAGTGGTCCATATTTGATCTACTTAACATATTTCTCTCCAAAGAGTCTTTGAACTTGAACTTTCCATAAATACTCATTGTGTCCCTCTGATGTTTCTTAAGCAGGAGCATCCATATTTGACCTGCTTAACATATTTCTGTCCAAAGAGTCTTTGAACTTGAACTTTCCAAAAATACTCATGGACTCCTTCTGATTTTTCATGAGCCAGACAGTGGTCAATATTTGACCTACTTAACATGTTTCACGCCAAAGAGTTTTTGATCTTGCACTTTCCATACTCCATACTTTCCATACTTTCAATACTCTTTGACGCCTTCCGATGTTTCTTAAGCAGGAGTGTCCATATTTGACCTACTTGAAATAATTCTGTCCAAAGATTCTTTGAACTTGAACTTTCCATAACTACTTATTGAGTCCTTCTGCTGTTTCATCAGCCATACAGTGGTCTATATTTGACTTACTTAACATATTTCTGGCCAAAGTGTCTTTGAACTTGCTGATTCACCATAAATAACCCTTTGACTCCTTCTGATGTTACCTAAGCAGGAACGTCCATATGTGACCTACTTAAAATATTTCTGTCCAAAGAATTTTTGAACTTGAACTTTCCATAACTACTTACCGAGTCCTTCTGCTGTTTCATCAGCCAGACAGTGGTCCATATTTGACCTACTTAACATATTTCTGTCCAAAGAGTCTTTGAACTTGAACTTTCCATAACTACTTATTGAGTCCTTCTGATGTTTCATCAGCCAGACAGTGGTCCATATTTGATCTACTTAACATATTTCTCTCCAAAGAGTCTTTGAACTTTCCATAAATACTCATTGTGTCCCTCTGATGTTTCTTAAGCAGGAGCATCCATATTTGACCTGCTTAACATATTTCTGTCCAAAGAGTCTTTGAACTTGAACTTTCCAAAAATACTCATGGACTCCTTCTGATGTTTCATGAGCCAGACAGTGGTCAATATTTGACCTACTTAACATGTTTCACGCCAAAGAGTTTTTGATCTTGCACTTTCCATACTCCATACTTTCCATACTTTCAATACTCTTTGACGCCTTCCGATGTTTCTTAAGCAGGAGTGTCCATATTTGACCTACTTGAAATAATTCTGTCCAAAGATTCTTTGAACTTGAACTTTCCATAACTACTTATTGAGTCCTTCTGCTGTTTCATCAGCCATACAGTGGTCTATATTTGACTTACTTAACATATTTCTGGCCAAAGTGTCTTTGAACTTGCTGATTCACCATAAATAACCCTTTGACTCCTTCTGATGTTACCTAAGCAGGAACGTCCATATGTGACCTACTTAAAATATTTCTGTCCAAAGAATTTTTGAACTTGAACTTTCCATAACTACTTACCGAGTCCTTCTGCTGTTTCATCAGCCAGACAGTGGTCCATATTTGACCTACTTAACATATTTCTGTCGAAAGAGTCTTTGAACTTGAACTTTCCATAACTACTTATTGAGTCCTTCTGCTGATTCATCAGCCAGACAGTGGTCCATATTTGACCTACTTAACATATTTCTGGCCAAAGAGTCTTTGAACCTGAACTTTCCATTAATCCCCATTGACTCCTTTGATGTTATTTTCAGCCAGAGAGTGGTCAATATTTGACCTACTTGACATATTTCTTGCCAAATTCTTTTAAAATGCTAACTTACTATGCAAACTCATAGACATCTTTTTTTTATTTTTTATTTTATTTATTTATTTATTTTTATTAAATTTTAATTTTTGACAATAAACACACCAAAAAGAAACAGAACAAACAACAACCTATCTACCAATCCCTCCCACCCACCCCGCGGTCTCTTTATAATGGGGTACAAAATGGACAGATAAGTCAACAGAAAAACAGTCACAGGAAATATAAAACATTTAAAAAAAATATAAATGAATAAAAAAAAATAAGAGAAATGGGATAAAGTGTTCAAACTGAGTCCTTAACATTGCTTTGCGCAATATACTTGGAGACCTTATCAGCGGCTGTTGTCCAACTTTTTAGTGTTGAGATTTGAGTCAAGTTCACCCGAGCTGTGGATATTTCTAACATTATAATGTCCTTGAAACAACCACTTGAATATATCCAAGGTATGTGGTGGGAGCCAGTGTTGAGCTAAGAGTTTTTTTGCAGACGTTAAGCCGGCCAGGTAGACAATTTTGTGCAGCTTAGAGAAGTCAAACTCAGAGTCATCATTCAGCAATAATACAGAGGGTATCACCGGAATCGGATATTCAATGATTTTCGATAAGATACCACATACCTCAGACCAAAAATGTTTAACCTTTTCACATTCCCACATCATATGGAAAAAGGAACCAAGTTGTTGGTCAGGACATTTATCGCAAAAAGGATTGAAGGAGGAGTCAATACGATGTCTTTTCAGTGGGGTCCAATAAGTTCTGTGACAGAAGTTATAGTGAATCATTTGGTGATTGGGATTCCTAGATGAAGTGAACTCATAGACATCTTTTGATGTTACTTCAACCATAGATTAGACCATATTTGACCTTATGAACACATGTCTAGATGTTTTCTGAACTCCTTCTGATGTTTCATCAGCCAGACAGTGACCCGTTTTTGACCTACTTTTTTCTATTTCTGGCAAAAGTCTTTGAATTTGAACTTTCCATAAATAACTCATGAACTCCTTTGATGTTTTTTACAGCCAGACTTTTGCCCGTATTTGACCTACTTAACAAATTTCTGTTGAAAGAGTCTTTGACCTTGAACTTTCCAAAAACACTCATTAACTCCTTTGATGTTTTTTTTTTCAACCAGAGAGTTGTCAATATTTGACCTACTTGACATATTTCTTGCCAAATTCTTTTAAAAGGCTAACTTACTATGCATAGACATCTTTTGATGTTACTTCAACCATAGATTAGACCATATTTGACCTTATGAACACATGTCTAGATGTTTTCTGAACTTCTTCTGATGTTTCATCAGCCAGAAAGTGGCCCGATTTTGACCTACTTAACAAATTTCTGTCCAAAGAGTCTTGGAGCTTAAACTTTCCACAAATACTCATTAACTCCTTTGATGTTTTTTCGGCCAGACAGTGGCAGTGGTCCATGTTTGACCAACTTAAAATATTTCTCTCCAAAGAATCTTTGAACTTGAACTTTCCATAACTACTTATTGAGTCCTTCTGCTGTTTCATCAGCTAAACAGTGGTCCATATTTGACCTACTTAACATGTTTCTGGCCAAAGTGTCTTTGAACTTGAACTTTATGTATATACTCATAGACTCCTACTAAAGTTTCATGACCCAGACAGTGGTCAATATTTGACCTACTTAACATGTTTCTGGCCAAAGAGTCTTTGAACTTTAACTCTCCATGAATACTCATTAACTCCTTTGATGTTTTTTTTTTTCAGCTAGACTCTGGCCCATTTTTGACCTAAAAAACAAATTTCTCTCCAAAGAGTCTTTGAACTTGAATTTTCCATAAATAACTCATTAACTCCTTTGATATTTTTTTCTCAACCAGACAGTGGTCCATGTTTGACCAACTTAAAATATTTCTGTCCAAGAATCTTTAAACTTGAACTTTCCATAACTACTTATTGAGTCCTTCTGCTGATTCATCAGCCAGACAGTGGTCCATTTTTGACCAACTTAACATGTTTCTGGCCAAAGAGTCTTTGAACTTGAACTTTCCATAAATACTCTTTGACTCCTTCTGCTGTTTTGAGTCCTTCTGAGAACTACTTATTGACCCCTTCTGCTGCTGTTTCATGAGCCTTAGTCCGTAGTCTCTAATTATACTCATTTACTCCTCTCCATATTTGACCTACTTAACATATTTTTTTTTTCCAAACAGTCTTTGAATTATCTTATCTTTCCATAAATACTCTTTACTCCTTCCGATGTTTCTTAAGCAGGAGCGAACGTCCACATTTGACCTACTTAACATATTTCTTGCCAAATTCTTTTAAAAGGCTAACTTACTATGCACACACCGGGGCTGCGTCCAAAACCGCATATTTCCCTACTATATAGTAGGGAAAAAGCAGTAGGCGAGCGAATAAGTATGTCCGAATCCTTAGTATCCATAAAAGAGTAGGTGAGAATTACCAGAGTGACGTACTAATTATCGCAAGATTCGGGCATACGTATACTTATAGTACTTCCGAATATTCCTACTTTCGTACTATATAGTAGGGGAAAACAGTATTTGAAAGGAGTAGTATGTCCGAAACCTCAGTACTCATAAAAGAGTAGGCGAGAAGTTCCCGGATGATCTCCTGCTTTCGCCCAGATTTTTGAGTGTTTATCCGATGGATACTCTTCTATCCCAGGAGGCCACGGGAGAGCATTCGTCATTATCAACATCGCGGAGATCAGCGAAGCAGGGGGTTTTCAAATGTGAGTAAACACGGTTCCTTGTGTTTAAATCGTATGTGTTAAACTACTATAGATTAAACGTTTTAACTGTTGAAGGTCTAAAGGACTTAGACAGTATAGTATAGTTGTGATTTTGCTGTAAACACATGTTTTATTAGTTAGTTAAACAGGGGAGCTCCACGTAAGTTTCTAAAATGGATTTACATAACCATATAACGTTACATCTTAAACACGCTTATTTAAAATGTCTATTTACATCTGAAATGAAAATATTGTTTAAGTATTGCAGATGAGCACATCCCAACATGAAAAATACATCTGAGTTATGTAACGTTATGTGTGCTATTATGAAGGATAATTCACTGTTGTCAACACTACTTACATTAGACAAATGTGCTGTAAATACGGTAAATAAACAAATCTATAAAGTAACTAAATATGTTATATTTAATTTGTCCCTTATTAGTGTTGATATATTAAGGAACATTTAAGTTGGATTAAAAGTGAGTTAACACATCAGCCTCAGCATGTAAATTCGAGGGCACATATCAACCACAAAGTATGCGTGAGCAACCTTCTGAAAGGTCAGGTGTACATCCAGGTCTACATCTGCCATGTGTTTACATTTTAGTAGTTAGCAATGCGCCGATTACATACTCAGGATCGGTATCGGCTCTGATACTGCCATCTTTGCCGGATCAGGTATTGATCAGACGAGGCTGATTCAAATTCTATATTGTGCATATGCTATTCTATGTTATTGTTAATCCCCACAGAAGGCACAAAAACTTTCTAAAGTACCATAAAGTTTTCGTGTACTGTATTATAATTGTTCTGAAGCCATTATGTATTAAGTTAATATTTAAGTCATTAAATTCAAGAACACGTAAACTTTTCCCTCTCTGCGGCTGTCAGTCATTCTCCATTCAGCTTTCAAACAGCGCGTCGCATTCTGTTACAGTCAATGATGAAACGATCTTCAAGATGATTCAATATTAATCCTATTATACATGATCTTTAAGATAAAGGTCTAAAGGTCTATGGTTTCGAATGAAGAAACTTTTTCTTGCTGGACTTTATTGCTGTAACTTAATCGTGTTACTTTCTACCGGGTGTCGGACGCTGTCGGTTAGATCACAACAGTAGAGTCAGAGCAATATAATTGTTCTTCACGCACACAGTAAATGAAATTTAAAACCGTTAAAAGAAAAGGCTCAATAAACTAATTGCATAGATAGATAATGTATAATACACTGTTCATAAATATGTATTTCCTTTGTGCTTTGAACTTTTAAATGCGGACTTAACACGCTGTAACTTCATGTGGCTTCAAGCACATCATTCTCCGCTCGGGATGCACATAAGCGCTTTGTGCTGCACTGTATTGGAGCCTTTAATATCATCATGCAGTGACGCAATGACAGATTATTAATTGCCTTTCAATTATATGTTGCTGCCTCATTAAACATCTGTGCTATACATTTCAAAAATGTTTAGTAGCAATTTTATAGTAGCCATGGCTATATCTTTTTGATTCTTGTTATCTTGTTTTTCATGAATGTATTTTTCAACAATACAAAGAGCAATGCGTGTTATCCATTAATATAGTTTATAATAGCATTTGTGTCATAGATTATGACAAAATAATCATATGATCCACCAGCGAGGAACCAGCAGAACAGAGTGAACATTCATTCTGTTTAGTTCAATCCTACTTAACTCTTTCCCCGCCAGCGTTTTAAAAAAAAGTTGCCAGCCACCGCCAGGGTTTTTGACGATTTTCGCTAAATTTGAATGCCCCCGCTGAATATTTTCTTCCATGAATATATGAAGATGATATATATAAAAATAAAGATCTGAGCCTCTGCTTTTAGGCAAAAAAAACGTTTTTATTTTATCTTCATCTGTTCTTTTTTTATTGCCTCTTGAACAGAGGTAGGTTTTGTCAAAAACACAACATTTTGGACAAAAAACTGAGAAAAAGGTGTTTTTATCAAACAAGTGCATTTAAAAGCAGAATACATTCAGATGTTGTTTCCTTCATATATAAAACTTTCCAAAATAAATTAAAAACATAAAATAAATGTAAAATATATCAAATTTCCCAGGATGTAAGGGAAATGTAACTTTTGCAATAAGACTTCTGCCTCTGCCTCTCTGTGTTCTACCTGTGAATAATGAATAATTGGAATTACAATAAACAGGCCTAGACACACACACACACACACACACACACACACACACAAATACATATTACAATGTGGTAAATGTGCACAAAGAGAGAAATAATTTGACAATTACACCTTCATATTTAGACAGCCACACATAAATGCCTGCACACACACATACATATTATAGTGTCATAATATTATACGATCTATCTGCGGCACGTCCATGGCTAGCATGAACATGTGCATCTCTCTCACTGACTACTTCGTCCCGATCAGATTCAGAATTATCAAATAAAGAGTGATCGGACTCCGAGTCCATTAACCTCCAGTACTTCAGCCATATACCTCTGCATTGTCTGTCTGATACATTCTCACTACTCCACTGTTTGAGACGATTGCAATCTGTTTCTCTAAACAAAGAGTTGCGCAATCATTCAGGACATGCGCGCGGGTCTTCCTTACCGTATACCACCTAAAACACGGATACCCGGAAAATTCCGTGTTTGGCGCAGATGCGTTTTTTCATTAAACACGGAAAATTCCGTGTTTGGCGGGGAAAGAGTTAATAGGAATTTATTTAAAACGCTCGCTCTACTCCACACCATTAATGTCTTGTGCGGACATCCTTAATTTGACTTTCAGTTTTAAGTAAGCGATTTAAAAGCTCCCAAGTCCCAGCGGAGTCACACGTTGATTAACCGGTGGGAATATACACAATAGGCCTACCTGATATTGAACACAAGAGGGCAGTATAGCAATACGTATGACTTTTTTTCAGAATTTTACAACCATTCTGGCTGTTTTTGAATGTAAACATAATTCTTAAATGAAAAAAAGGGAAAAATTGGTTTAGTTATAATATCTGTATAATTTAATTTAGAAACAAATGATGTGTAATTACATTTTTAGAAGATATGAGGCTTTTAGTGTTTACTTTTTTGACATTACTTTAATCTTTTGCCATAGTTGCACATGTCTACTTGCTAATAAATGTGATGTATCTGTCGAGCTATCTGTATCTATCTGTTTTAAGCAATTTCAAGCATATTAAGAGTCCCAAAAGCATCAAAAAAGAATGTCAAAGTTTGATTCGTTGCCACGGCAATAGTATCAAAGATATCAAGAATCCATTCACAGGTCTACATCTGTCGTATGTTTACATTATACAGATGAAGTTTGAAGCAAATCGGGTAAAAATAAGAGGGTGATTTCAAAGCATTTTGAAACTGACACACTTCCTGCTGCCAGTTGGTGGCGCTATAAATTTGACTCACAATAGTCACATCCATGTGATCGGCCTCTTACAGCGAACACACTGCTGAAGTTTCATCAAGATCAGTTAATGTATGCTGAAGTTATAACACACTTCCTGTTTCACGTTTCTCGCCATAATTTTGTTTCCTCGCCACGGCCAAACCGTTCGAGATATTCCCACACAAGCTTTCATCCTCAATGTCTTGACTTCATGCTGACCGAGTTTCGTGCCATGTGTTTGAATTCTCTAGGAGGAGTATTTCAAATTCCATTGCGAGCGTTTTACAAACAAACCTCAATAGCTGACTTCCTGTTGGGCTGGGGTAAAAAGTAAGAGTGTGAGGTATAGATGAAACGATGAGATCTTCATGTGTACCGAGTTCTCTTACGAGAGGTTCTCTCGTATTGCGTAAGCTAGCTTACGCTACGGGAAAGATTCATCTTTGCTGAGAAGTTGAAGCCAAAAAATTATTCCATAATTTTGTAATCATTGTCAACGCAGTCTCTTCTGAGGCAGACCATGAGCGGGCTAGCTAGCGGCTCATTGGTTCGCTCAGAGAGAATGCACGAACCTATGGGAGAGCGGCGCTGAGTCCGCGGCCAATGAGCGGACGGCGCTTGCTTACTGCGTCACAGCCCGCCAAAAGGGGTGTGGCTACAGTGTATAAAGGTAGCTCTCCCAGGCTAGTTCGTCGATTCTTTTTCATTCAGCGAGCTACACGCATCCGCTGTCCTGGGAAGAAGCCGCCGTTGTCGAGAAGGGACCTTCTAGCGAGCTCCGGAGTCTGAGGAAGCCGGCCGTCTGCCACCTTCAGCCGCCCAGCAAGCTAGCGCCATCCGACGCGTATCCTTTTATTCCATTTCACTAAAAGAGCCGAGCGTCTTTTTAAAGATGCCTCGAATTCCTTCACTCGAGGAAGGAGACTGCCACCCCATCTGCGTTCTCTGTCTCGGAGTGGATCACGCAGAGCTCGCCCTCGCCAACGGAGGATGCGACCACTGCGAGGACCTGCCTCTGTCCTCCCTGCGGGCACGACTGCAGGCGGTCAAAACCGCTCCCGCGTCGCCTCTCACTTCGCCGCGGAAGAAGAAACGCCGCTCCCAGAGGCCGCCGGAGCCCCCTGCGGATCCATGTGGGCCGCTGCCGCCGCCCACCGACCGCTCTCCCTCTCCGCCCCAGCCGGACATACAGTTGCCGCCGAGTGGCCGCTCTGTCGCCTCCGACGACACCGCGGATGAGAAGGACTCCTGTTCGCTGCACGCTTCTGACAGCGAGGATTGGTCGTCGATCGGCTCATCGACGAGAGAGTCTGCGGGGACCCGCGCCGGCATCGAGGAGGAACTAACGCGCCTCCTTTCCTGGAATGCCCCTCTTTCGGCTCGTAACCGCTCCGATGTGTCCGCTTCGCTGCGCTCAGTGGACGGAGCCACCGAGAAGGGTTATACTGCCATGCCGCCCGTCGAGGACCTGGTCGCCGCTCATCTTTGCCCGCCCTCTGCTAGATGGCGTTCTTCCCCTACGCTTCCTTCTAAAGCGTGCAGAGCGACCTCTAACTTTCATGCCCGCGCCTATGCTGCCGCCGGACAGGCCGCTTCAGCGCTGCATTCAATGTCTGTCCTCCAAGTGCTCCAGAGCAACATTGTGCGAGATGGCGAACAGCGGTAGGAACCCGCCCATCCTCTCGGATCTGAGAAGGGCTACGGATCTTTCCCTTCGCGCCACTAAAGCCGCCGCACAAGCCCTGGGAAAATGCATGGCCGCCCTCTGTGTCGCTGAGAGACACTTGTGGCTCACGCTTACCGACATGGGAGATTCAGAACGCGCCGTGTTCCTCAACTCGCCTATCTCTCCGACCGGTCTCTATCTGCCGTCACGGGCATCGTTGACCGCTTCTCCGAGGTACAGAAAGCGACTCAGGCCATGAACTTGTTCCTGCCCCACCGCGCTAGCTCTTCGGCAGGCCGCTCTCACGAGCCACCTGCCAGGACCCCACATCAGCGCCCGCCTCAGCAAGCTCAGCAGCCCCAGCGTAGACAGGGCGGACGCCCTCGCTCTCGCTCTGACAGCCGCCGCAGACAGCCTCCTCCCCGGGGGCCTCGACCCAAGATCGCGCTGAAGCCCGATCAACAGAAGTCTGCCTAGCACAGCTGAGAAAAAGGCGGCTCTCTCCCGCTGCGGCCGGACCGCCGTCAAAGCTTCGCCCACTGTTAGTCCCCGTCTCATCGCCGACTACAGTAGAGTTCACCGCCATAAACAAGCCGGTTTCCCTGCCCGCTTGCGAGCGACTAAAAGCCGTTTTCACGGCTACCCAGAGAGTTCACAAAAAGAGCATAAAAGCGTAAAAAATGTGCCCACAAGCATGTGCTCACGTATACACACAAGCACCCTATGCTCCGGGTCTCACACAGAAGAGAACGCTCACTGCCCAATATTCTTTTCAAAGAGCGAGGATGCGTTAGCCCAGGATTGGCCCCGCCGCCCGCTCTATGCTTTTCCCCCGATTTCTCTGCTACCGCAGGTCATTCAGAGAATCAGGGACTCACGCCACTCGGTGCTCCTCATAGCCCCGCGCTGGAAGAATCAGATTTGGTTCACAGACAGCCCCGTGGCCCATTCCAATCAGAGCAGATCTCCTCACTCAAGCCCGCGGCTCGATCTGGCATCCCCATCCACAACGCTGGGCGCTTCATGCATGGGTGACCAACGACTACGCGTCGAATTGCCAGAAGGGGTTCTGAACACGATCAAACACGCCAGGGCGGATTCTACCAGAAAGCTCTATGCTGCAAAATGGTCTGTGTTCTCCAAATGGTGCACCGACAAAAATTTGGACCCACGGACGTGCGAGGTTTCGTCTTTGCTCATGTTCCTTCAGGAGATGCTGGATAAGGGCAGGTCCCCATCCACTCTTAAGGTTTATGTGGCAGCCGTCGCGGCGTTCGTTGAACCCCGGCGCGCCCAGTCTCTGGGCAAAGACGAGCTAATCATCCGCTTCCTCAGGGGAGCCAGAAGGATGAACCCCCCTCGCCCCCCTACGGTGCCGGTCTGGGATCTTTCTATAGTTCTAGAAGCTCTGAAAGCCCCGCCGTTTGAACCACTCGAGTCCGTGGAGCTAAAATACCTCTCGCTAAAAACCGTTATTCTGACGGCACTCGCCTCAGTAAAGCGAGTGGGGGACATTCACGCGCTGTCTTCGAGTGCCGCGTGCCTGCCTGGAGTTTGGACCGAATGACTCCATAGTCATTCTGAAACCTAGACACGGTTATGTTCCGAAAGCGATTGGTACCCCTTTCAGGGCGCAAGTGATCTCTCTATCGGCGCTGCCTGCATCCGATAGCAAACGTGACGCTGATCGCCTCTGCCCGGTTCGGGCTCTCAGAGTGTACACTACACGCGTTGCCTCGTTCAGACGCTCAGAGCAGCTGTTTGTGTCGTTCGGTGGCCGCACCAAGGGATTAGCCGCCTCGAAACAGACTCTATCCAGGTGGATAGTAGACTCTGGGCATCAGGGCTCATTCCACCAGAGGCATAGCCTCATCGTGGGCATGGTCCTGCGGAATTTCCATTCACGACATTTGTGTGGCTGCGGGATGGGCCTCCCCCTCCACTTTTGTCAGATTTTATAACTTGGAAGTTCCAGCCTTACAGGCTAAAATTCTGGCGGTCTAGTACTATACAGCTCTCCTATAGAAAGCCGCACTATCGGGAGTTCCATCACAACCGGCTCACCCCTTGTGTTCCCCTATGTGCTTATGCATTATACGTCACGGCCCGCTACGCCGGCCGCCTTAGGGCGTTTTGCACTAGATGATAACGGCCGCTATGCTGGCCGCCTTATTATCTTCATCCACTTAAAGATTCCCCCGGTGTTTCCCCCCCTGGGATGCTTAGTGGTTACTTAGCGCGCACGGCGTTGACCAGGTGTTCCCGTAGCGTAAGCTAGCTTACGCAATACGAGAGAACCTCTCGTAAGAGAACGAATCGGTTACCTAACGTAACCTCAGTTCTCTCTAGATGAGGGAACGAGTATTGCGTTCCCGGCCGTGCTTGCGCCACCAGCGTTTCGCTTCATGCTGACAGAATCGACGAACTAGCCTGGGAGAGCTACCTTTATACACTGTAGCCACGCCCCTTTTGGCGGGCTGTGACGCAGTGAGCGAGCGCCGTCCGCTCATTGGCCGCGGACTCAGCGCCGCTCTCCCATAGGTTCGTGCATTCTCTCTGAGCGAACCAATGAGCCGCTAGCTAGCCCGCTCATGGTCTGCCTCAGAAGAGACTGCGTTGACAATGATTACAAAATTATGGAATAATTTTTTGGCTTCAACTTCTCAGCAAAGATGAATCTTTCCCGTAGCGTAAGCTAGCTTACGCAATACTCGTTCCCTCATCTAGAGAGAACCGAGGTTACGTTAGGTAACCGATTCGTTTCATATTATTACATGCAAGCGTGTTTGAGTTATGGACTGAGTGTTCGGACCCCGTTCCAGGGGGCACTGACGAGCCCCCCTGCCACGCCCGGGTACCAACTTCAGCCCGGCTCTGATGGCCGCGTTCTGACCCGTGTGCAAAGTTTCAAGAGTTTTTGAGCATGTTAAGGGCTCCAAAAGTGCCAAAAAGGTAGTAAAATAATAAGAATAAATAATCCCAAGGAAAACAATAGGGTCTTCGCCCTTTCAGGGCTTGGGCCCTAATTACAACACTTTTCTGTTTCTTGATTTCTGTGCATTTGCTGCATAGCTTTTGTGGTGGAGCAGGACCTGCAAGGAAAGATGATGGCAGCATTTGTTTTAGGGATTTTACTCAAATATAAAGTAAGGTTATTTTTAATACATAAATCAAATGACATTGTGTTAAAATGACTGCTTTTGTATAATGTTTGTGCATTTTTGTAGGATCTGAAATGTCTGCAGACTGGTGTGAGCACTGAGGATGAGGAGCCCAGAGGTGCATTCTGGAAGTGGTGCCATGGATGAGACCCTCCAACTCTCCACCTGCCCTTATGAGTCCCTCCATCTCTCCACCTGCCTTTACGAGACCGTCTATCTCTCCACCTGCCCTTATTGCCTCAGATTGTGAAGCGCAGCAACAAGCTCTGGGAAGAAGGCACAGTCCCCTCTGGTGAATTCATCAGAATAAAGCTGCAGAATGGGAACCGCTGTGTTGAGTCGGCATTAGGATGTGGTGTTCAGCGGCTGTAAATACATGCTTGTAGTTTGAATAAAGCTTTGTTTCATGTGTTGTTGACTTGTATAATGCATTTGTTTATTGTGATGGTTACTTTTATTTGTTCTTTTACTCATTTATTCATTTTTATTATTGTTGTCAGTATATAAAATTTAATTATTTAATTAATGTATCCATTAATTCATCGATTGACTGATAATTGAGATGTTTCACTGCATTTATGAATATAAATGTATTCATGCATAACTGTCATATGACAAAACAAATTACATTTTGCTTGTTATATTAAATTATATTTTTAGTATATAAAAAAAGTTATATAATTTAGCATTTAATATTATTATTTTGTTTTAAGTTTTGGGGTGGGCTAACAATGCAATTCATTCTGAGGTAATATTAATTTTTAAGGAGTGATACTTAAATTTTTCGAGTTTAAAATCAACAGTTTTCTCCAAAAGAGATCTTCGAGCAGCTGCCCGTCTCCTTTGTGCAGACATTACAAACGCAGAGGAAAACTGTTCTAGGTTGTGCTGTCGAGTCACTGATGTTATGAAGTGTTAGTACACCTGTCGCTCATATAATTTAAACTTATAAACGTATTACATACAAGATCATGGAAAGATACCATAATAGTCATAATGACAAAACAGAAAACATAAAGATCATTGGTTTGTTTACATCATAATATAGGAAAAAGGAACAATAACAAGGCTAAATATCTTTAATAGTTATTCATAATACATAAAAAATGTTGTTGTTTTGTTGTTGTTGTTGTTATAGGTCTGAGGGATGAAACGAGGTAAATTCATCAAGAAAAGGAGGAAAACTTAAAGGAAAAACTTTTTGGGTATAAAATAAAGAAATTAACAACATATATTCAAGAGGTGACGATTTGGGGGTTTCTTAATTTAAAAAAAATATATCGTTATAAGAATAACACTGTGGGTCACATTAGTAGGCCTAGGGTTTAAAATATAACAACTTAAATCAACCTTAAATGTATTCACAAAATGAATGGCCAGCTGTTTCTTCAACAACAACAAAATGAGCAAGTTTCATCAATGTCAAGATATTTATAGATAGAAGAATTAAACGTGTCGTTGTTTATTTCTTTTAAGTTTTTGCGCTTGTGATATGATGATAACGCGTCGTCACACGATAACGTCAACATGGCAGATGTCCGGTTCTCATTCATACTCAACGAAATTTGGCTATAAAGTACCTAATCTTTTAGCGCTCGTTGAGTAAGTACTTATTGAAATTAAGTACCTACTCATTGAGTATGCGGTTTTGGACGCAGCCATAGACAACTTTTGATGTTACTTCAACCATAGATTAGACCATATTTGACCTTATGAACACATGTCTAGATGTTTTCTGAACTCCTTCTGATGTTTCATCAGCCAGGCAGTGCTCCAAGATTGACCTACTTTTACATATTTCTGGCAAAAGTCTTTGAATGTGAACTTTCCATAACTAACTCACTATCTCCTTTGATGTTTTTTACAGACAGACTGTTCCATATTTAACAATTTTTTTGACCTACTTAACAGATTTCTGTCCAAAGAGTCTTTGACCTTGACAGAGTCCCCTCACAAATACTCATTAACTCCTTTGATGTTTTTTTCAGCCAGACCATGTTTGACCATGTTTGAACAACTTAAAATATTTCTGTCCAAAGAATCTTTGAACTTGAACTTTTCTCAACTACTTCTGCTGTCCTTCTGCTGTTTCATCAGATAAACAGTGGTCCATGTTTGACCTACTTAACATGTTTTTGGCCAAAGTGTCTTTGAACTTGAACTTTCCATAAATATTTATTGAGTCCTTCTGCTGTTTTGAGTCCTTCTGAGAAAGATTTATTGAGTCATTCTGCTGCTGTTTCATGAGCCTTAGTCCTTTACATTCCTCTCTATACTCATTTACTCCTGATAATGACCTACTTAACATATTTTTTCCAAAGATTCTTTGAACTTGAACTTTTCATAAATACCCATTAATTCCTTTGATGTTTTTTTTTTCCAGCCAGACAGTGCTCTATATTTAGCCTGGCTGCGCCCGCCTACGCACTTCCGCTCAATTTCATTTTCCTTCAGTACTGCGTCTGGGACCGCTCCATATCCTTAGGTTTCCAGAAATCAATTTTTTGTAGGACCAATCAGCGAATAGAGGGAGTGGCTGAGAACGATGACGTTGATGTAGTGCGTCAGTTTGAGTGCAGTAATGGCAGCGGAGAAAGACGTGAGAAAAGCTATTCGGTCCGTTGTTGGAAAAGAAACTGCCGAATATACAGAATTTAAAGCCGGATTGTTGTCGTCTCACCTCTTGTTGCACAACGGAGGACCAAGTGAAGGAGGCAGAAAGGTTGGAAGTTTGTGCTGGGCAGCTCGTGCACAATGACCGTGACATTTTGGACTTTAGCCTGGTGTTCGCGGTGTTCGGAAGCCCCGAGTCCTGGCTGCTAAACTATTGTTGAAGATCCGCTCAGGAGTCATGTCAGTCGCTCAGATTCCCAACAGTAAATTTACTGATTCTTGTGATGAATAGAACATTTTGAGCCCCTTTGTGCACTCGTACAGGAGGTTGGTGTGTCAGTTTTACATGTTGTAAATCATACAAATTGGTTGTGATTTAAAAAAAAAAAATTGTTGAAAACCCATACTTTGGAGACTATATTTGATTTTCAGTTTTAGATGTCAATGGTTAATTTGTTTTAATAAAAAAAAAAAACTAAATGCCATATAAAAATGTACAAACACATACTTTGAAGACCATAATTTAGGGTAATTAAGAAACAAAAAAACACGTAATATGAAAAATTGTTGTTTATTACACATCTGCAGACAGACTGATCATTCACTGTAACTTACAGCATTGACTGAATAATCACTGTCCTTCATGTCAAATATACATTTCGAATTAATAATTGTTCCTAGATTAACAAAACCTGCAGCTCTCGTTGACTGAAATCCTATTGTAAATTTAATCCTCTGATCATTCGGAGTTCGGACTTGTTGTTTCTTTTACTGTCTATGGTTGTTTCCAGCCGTTTCGGCGCATGACATACGTCACTCACGACCACACATTAGCGATTGGCTATGGCAGATCGTGAGTGACTCTGGGCAGATCCAATAGATTTGAACTTTAATAGTGAACCCGCCTACAAGGAAGGAAACGTTTCTCAATTGAGGGAGGCCAGACTCTCTGTACAAATGAAATGTATGTACGAGAGTCTGGTAGAACCAGGCTACTCTATATTTGCCCTACTTAACAAATCGCTGTTCAAAGAGTCTTTGACCTTGAACTTTCCATAAATACTCATTAAGGGCCGGTTCACATATCGCGTCTTTTGCACGCTCAAGTTCGTTATTTAAAATGTAGGCACGCGGTATGCGCGCTCATAATGGAAGCGGTGTGGTCACGGTGCGACGCGCTCGTTTTTTCCATGCGCGTCCGCGCCGCGTCGAGATAAAAACATCTCAACTTTTCAGAATACCGCAAGCGCACACAATAGGTCATGTGACAAGAACCAACTGAAGCGCAACCGCCCTGGCACTTTGGAAAATGGAGAATGCTGCGCACCCAGCGTTTTCTACGCTTTTTTAGGCGCTATATGTGAATCCGGCCTAACTCCTTTGATGATTTTTTTTTCAGACAGACAGTGGTCCATGTTTGACCTACTTAAAATATTTCTGTCCAAAGAGTCGTGGAACTTGAACTTTCCATAATTACTTATTGAGTCTTTACTGTTTCATCAGCCAGACAGTGGTACTTTTTTAAAAATAATTAACATGTTTCTGGCCAAAGAGTCTTTGAACTTGAACTTACCATAAATACTCATTGTAGTCCTTCTGCTGTTTTGATTCCTTCTGAGAACTACTTATTGAGTCCTTCTGTTGCTGTTTCATGAGCAATCAACCTCAATCTCTTTTTACTCATTTACTCCTGTCCATATTTGACCTACTTAACATATTTTTTCCAGAGTCTTTCAAATTGAACTTTCCATAAACACTCATTGATGCTTGATTGATTGACTCAATCTGATGTTTCATCTGACAGACAGTGGTCCATGATTGACCTGCTTAACATATTTCTGGCAAAAGAGTCTTTGAACTTGAACTTTACGCATATACTCATAGACTCCTACAAATGTTTCATGAGCCAGACAGTGGTCAATATTTGACCTACTTAACATGTTTCTGGCCAAAGAGTCTTTAAACTTGAACTTTCCATAATACTCATTGAGTCCTTCTGATATTTCTTAAGAAGGAGAGTCCATATTTAACCTTAACTAATTTCTGGCCATGGACCACTGTCTGTCAGATGAAACAACAGATTGAGTCAATGAGTGTTTTTGGAAAGTTCAAGTTCAATGACTCTTTGGACAGAAATATTTTAAGTAGGTCAAATATGGACCCCATCTATAGTTTTTTTCACATCAGGAGTCTCTAAGTTTGTATTGTTTCATATCTTTTGCCGATTCTTTGACAGGAAATGAGTTCAGTCGTTCAATATGAAAATTCTATATGGCTTAGAAAGCATCAGAAGGAGCCTATATGTATAGAAAGTTCAAAATCAAGTACTCTTGGGCCAGAAATATGTTCAGTCAGCCCGTTCTCATCCCAAGAAGTCATCTAACTGGCGCTTTTGACCATATGTCAACAGCCGACGTTTTAGGGCACCCTTTAACGTCAGTTAGATGACACTTTCTAACCCCCACCCCAGACATAAACCTACCCCTACCCCAGACATAAACCTACATATACTGCGAGCTACAATAATCATCTAGCTCGCACTAAAGGTAAAGCGTCAGTTAGATGGCATCATTTGGACTTTTTTATAGCTTAGCAAGCATCAGAAAGAGTCTATGAGTATGGATAGAAAGTTCAAGATCAAGTACTCTTGGTCCAGGAATATTTTCAGGAGGTCAAATATCTGTCTGGCTAAAATATCATCATAAGAGGTAATTCTGTATCTTAATGTTACTTAATGTTTAAGACTCTTTGGCCAGAAATATTTTCAGAAGTGTCAAAATAAGAACTCTTGTATGGCTGACGTAAAATCAAAATAAGTTAATTAGTATGTTTAGAAAGTTCAAAATCTAGTACTCTTGGGCCAGAACTATATTCAGTAGGTAAAAGGAACCTATCTATAGTATATATATAACATCAGAAGGAGTCTATAAGTTTCTATTTTTTAAAACATTTTGAACATCCTTTGCAGAGAAATTAGTTCAATAGGTCAGATATGGACATTTTATATGGCTTAGGAAGCATCAGAAGTAGTCTATGAAAATGTAAAGGTATCAAGATTAAGAACTCTCTGTCCAGAAATATGTTCAGTAGGTCAAAAATCTTTCTAACTAAAACAACATCATTAGAAGTAAATTTCTCTGTGTAGAAACCTAATGATCAAGTACCAGTGGGCCAGAAATATGTTCAGTAGGCTAAAGAGGGACCTATGTATATCTAATATAACATCAGAAGGAGTCCATAAGTTTATATTGTCTAAAACCTTTTTGAAGGGTCTTTGTGTTGAGTCTTAATGTACGCAATAACGAACATATATTCCTCTGTGCAATGAAAAGACATAACAAATGCTTTCCCGTGCATTTCCAATCTACAACTAATTCATTTGTGACGAGAAAACATCAAAAGAGCGGTCAGTTTACAATGCCTAAAATTACTAGCCCATTCCATTGTTCCAATAACACTTGTGCATTCGCACACAACTACAACTAAACACTACCACTAAATTATTCAGAAATAACTGAAGGGAAATCACTGCATTTAGATGTTGCTTTCCTGTGAAAAAGAGAAATTGTTGCATTGGCTGTTGCTTTAAATTGCAATAACTAATTCCGATGTGCATAGAGCAGATAGTTGCATGGCAATAAAGAACTAACTTCTGTGCAATGAAAATAGATAATGTGCGGTAAATAATAATTAAATAGTGTTGTTTTGCACAGAGGATTCTTTAATATACTGTGATATCTTGGGGTTCGAATGAGGCACTGGAAACGGTGGTTGCAATAACTCAATAAGCTTTACTGAACACTTCCAAAGAACAGCGACAATCCTCACACATCCACAGCTCCGTCGCACATTGCTGAGCTTCCTGATTACACTGAGTCACGTGACTATGAACCAATCACCTTACTGCCTTCGCCCCATGAGAACCCCCAAACAGTATAAAACAAGTTTATTACATTCCTCCCCTTTAAGCTTAAACCTGGGGGAAAACAAAAAACACACAAACGAACCAAACTTAACTTTCAAGATCTTCTTGAACCAGAACAGTCGTTCATTTTTTTTTTTTTTTACACCTTACAAGTCCAATCTCTTGGGAGCCTTCCTGAGTCTCTCTGGATTTCTCCTTGGCTGCACTACGGGAGGTACAACAGCAGTGCTGCTATGGCTGCTCAGAGGAGACGTAACATTGCCTGACAATGTTAGGCCCAGGCAGATGCCCTTCTCTGAGGAGTCGGAGTCAGGCAGTTTCAATTCGCTGGCCTCTACTAGATCAGGCTCTGGTGAGGCATCGGATGTAAGGTCCCGGCCCTCAAAAGGGGTACATGACTCCAATTCCTTGAGTTCTCCTCTTCTCCACAGCATGTGGTCCACATTAACTGATCGTTGTCTGTTTCCTTCCCAGACTCGGTATGTCACCGGACCTAAGCGCTTTATGACCGTCGCGGCAGTCCATTTCTCATCTCCTCCTCTGAAGTTTTTCACTCTGACCTGGTCGTTTTCCTGAAACTCTCTCAATTTCAGTCTGTCTTTGTCATGATAGAGCTTTTGCTTTGCCTGCTGATGCTCTATAGTGCGTGACAGATCTGGTCTCAAAAGACTGAACCGGGTGCGAAGTTCTCTCTTTAAAAACAGCTCAGCCGGGGAGCGACCGGTGACTGCGTGCGGCGTCGCCCTGTACATGAGCAGTAAGTTTGACAGCCTGTTCTGCAGCGAGATGCTGGGATGTCCCCTTGCGTCCACAACCTGCTTCACCAGCGCCCTCTTCAGTATTTGCACCGACCTCTCAGCCGCTCCATTTGACGCTGGATGATATGGTGGTACCAGAGTTTGTTTTACTCCATTTTTGTCAAGGAACTGCTTGAATTCTGCGGAGGCGAATTGGGGTCCATTATCTGACACAACCTCTTCCGGAAGACCATATGCAGCAAATAGATTGCGCAACACCTCTATGGTTCTGCTTGATGTTGTGGAGGTCATGTGGAAAACCTCCAGCCGCTTAGAATGACTGTCCACTATCACTAGGTAGTACTGTCTATCCTTCTCCGCGAAGTCCAGATGGATTCTCTGCCATACTCTGACAGGCCACCGCCAGGGATGAAGCGGTGCCACCGCAGGTACCTTCTGTACGGCCTGACACACAGCACAGTTTTGGACCAAGTTCTCAATCTCGCCATCCAACCCCGGCCACCATACAAAGCTGCGAGCTAGGGCCTTCATCTTACATATGCCCGGGTGTTCATGGTGCAGGTCTTTCAGAATCTGCGGCCGGTGCATTTGAGGAACAATGACTCTGAGACCCCACAAAACACAACCTTGATCGGCTGACAGCTCAAGTCTCCTGACAAAGTACGGTTTCAAGCTTTCATCATTCAGGTAGTTAGGCCAACCATTCATGGTAAAACTCCAAACCTTGCTCAACAACGGATCTCTGCTGGTGCCCACTTTTATGTCCTGAGCTGTTACTGGCAAGTCTTCCACATGTGAGAAGTAGAAAACGTTGGATTATTGTGCTGTGCTGTCCAACTCGGTCATGGGAAGTCTGGACATAGCATCAGCATTAAGGTGGTCTGACGACTTCTTGTACTCTAGCTCATAACTGTAAGCCATGAGAATCAACGCCCAGCGCTGCATGCGCAAAGCTGCCAATGTAGGCACCGCTGACTTTGGCCCTAAAATAGCCAGCAAGGGCTTGTGATCAGTGATGAGAGTAAACTTACGTCCATAAAGATACTTGTGAATTTTTTTTACTCCATAAATGATTGCTGTTGTGGCAGATTTTCAGTCTCAATTCAAATCATCAAAGTCTGGTTCAGGTCTTGAAGAAATTGCTCAGAGTCGAGGTCCTGGGTCTCAGAAAAGCAACTTTATTGAGCAGTTCACCAAAGTGAGATGTCGGCCAGGCATCTGATCTTACAATGGTCTGCACTCATTTCTTATACCTTGTGGTAGCCAATTAGCGCTCAAATTGTTATCTTTTCTCTCCTTGCTCCTCCTTATTACTCCTCCCAGATTAAAAACACCTGCATTATCATTTTATTTTTAATTGGGGCAAACTCCCTTGCGCATGCGTATCATTTCTTTTTACACAATGGGCTCCTTGTTTCAGTACAATTTTCCCAGTGGCACATTGTTTCATTGTATACAATCTGTTTCTCTCCCAGTGCCTCCCAACACCTGCATCTGTGCTACAAGTGTTTTTGGGTACTTTTCCACTCTCTCGTCCCTGTCCTCATGTGCCCTAAGACCCTAGTTTTTTCTGCTTGGTATTACATCACATGCACGCTTCTTTCACATATACAGCACTCTTTTGTCACATGTACAACACTCTTCTTTCACATGTACATAGGACAAGCAGAATTCTTCAACATAGCCCCCCTTTGGGATTTTCTCTAGTCCCACACTCAATAATTGTGCCCAGGATGCATCTTTATGAGTCGGTCTTCTCTCCTCCTACCAATATGGTCAATATAGACCATTCACCTTTTACCAATCTAACCCACATCACATAGGTGCACCCTGGAGGAGAAGCAGGACCAAACATCTCCACCCTCCATTGACTAGAGTGGAGTAAAAGATCCTACCCTCCTTTTTACATCATCAGCTTAAGGGGCATGTTTCTTTGTGTTTCCCTGCATTTTTGAATCTTTATCTTGTCCCACGGTGCCAGAGGAACTTCGCAGGCGCTTCCGGTGGCCTGGAGTGCTATCTGGGTTGCTCCATCGTTGCCAGAGGTGCTCAAGTTGCCTTGGAGCGCTATCTGGTGTTGGAGCAGACAGCAGGTTTTTAAACCACCAGTTGAGTCTGCCCTTGCCTTCTTTGACAATTGGTGACCGCGCTTCACGTATAGTTCCTCTATCTACTACACACATGTACATGTTCCATCCATGTAAAATATCACCATTCTCTTTTTTCTTTTTTTTTTCCTTAATGCACTTCTACATACTACTTTCAGGAGTATAGATTGTATATATGTAAAAAAACAATGACAATGAAAACATTTGTATCTCAATCCCTCATACTGCATCATTTCTTTAAAGTAAGAACTTACTTTTAATCTCTTCTTACATTCCTTCTAATCCTTTTCCTTCATTCTTTTAGTTTCATAACACATTATATATGAATATAGTCAAAAGGTGGTATATACCGTGACATAAAGTGAGTAGTAATAATAAAACATTCTTGACTTTTCATTTTTTCTGGTTGCATTATCTGGTACCATGGACAATGACCTGTTTCAGACCTTCTAACATCCCCTTACATTCACATACTTATAATTGTGACCAGTGGTGTGATTATAGTAAAAATATTTCTTGTGGATTACATAAGCATGCTATATAGAAACAGATTATATGAGTGTAAATATTCCCGGAAAGACAGCCCTTATACAAAATCAAAGGAATGTAGAAAACGTCCTCGGGTTACGACTGTAACCCTTGTTCCCTGAGAAGGGAACGAGAACTGCGTCCAAGTGACACTTTGGGGGGAACGCCCCTCAGCGTAGCGTCTCTGAAGCATGAATGAAACTAAGCCAATCTCCGATTGGATCAACGTGATGACGTGATGTGTGACGACACATAGGCGGAAGCATATATAAGGAACCGGCACACACAACATGTCAGCTTCTGTGATGAAGCAAGCGCTCCCAGGCAGGGGAAGGCGTGGCCACGAGACGCAGTTCTCGTTCCCTTCTCAGGGAACAAGGGTTACAGTCGTAACCCGAGGACGTTCCCTATCGAGGGAACTCGAACTGCGTCCAAGTGACACTTTGGGGGAACGAGTACCCACTACGCCACAACGCGCCCTGCCTGTCCTGGTGTGAAGCTGCTCACAGGCACACTCAGGACGCGAGCACAAGAGAGCCGGGTGTCGACGGAATGTCTAAGCTGTAAAACCTAATGAAGGTATGTGGGGTAGCCCATCCAGCTGCATCGCAGACTTCCTGGATGGGGGCCCCTGCGAGAAGGGCCCTAGAGGATGCTATGCCTCTAGTGGAATGGGCCCTCACAGCCAAAGGTGAAGGCATACCGCGCACCTGATAAGCTGTGGAAATCGCATTGACAATCCAGTTGCTGATGGTTTGTTTTGAGGCCGGAAACCCCTTTTTGGGCGACCCGAAACATACCAGCAACTGGTCCGCCTTCCGCCATGAAGAGGACCTCTGAATATATATCCCTAGTGCTCTGACAGGGCAGAGCCTATGAAGTCTCTCCTCATCCGCCGTCAGGTGAGGTGGGGGATGAAATGCCTGCAGAACCGTAGGCCGTGCCACATTAGATGGCACCTTAGGCAGATAGCCAGGCCTAGGGTGAAGGATGGCCTTAATGTTGCCTGGAGCAAACTCCAGGCACTCGTTAGATATGGAGAGCGCCTGAAGATCTCCCACCCTCCTCAGAGAAGTGATGGCCAACAGAAAAGCGACCTTCAGCGTTAGGTTCTTGGCCTCAGCCGACTCCAGTGGCTCGAAGGGGGCCTCAGCCAATCCTTCTAGAACTACTGCCAGGTCCCAAGAGGGAACCCTGGTACGAGCCGCAGGTCTCATCCTCCAAGCTCCACGGAGGAAACGTACGATCAATTGGTGTCTCCCCAGAGACCCATCACCCAACGGAGCGTGGAAAGCCGCAATGGCAGCCACGTACACCTTGAGCGTGGACGGGGTAAGACCAGAGGAGAAGCGATCTTGGAGGAACTCCAGCACTGAAGCCACTGGGCAGTTAACTGGGTCAACCTCACGCCTCCTACACCAATCAATAAACACATTCCACTTTAAACCATACAGTTTCCTCGTGGAGGGAGCTCTAGAGCTGAGTATGGTCTCCACTACTCCAGCTGACAGGCCGGCCTCTAGGTACTGTGCCCCCTCAGGGGCCAGACCCACAGTTTCCATAACTCCGGCCGAGGGTGAAATATTGAGCCCCCCGCCTGTGTCAGCAGGTCCCTCCTGAGGGGAATCTCCCACGGAGGGCCGTCTAGGAGCAATATTATGTCCGAGAACCATACTCGGGCCGGCCACAACGGGGCTACCAACAGTAGACTGATCCCGTCGTGACGGACCCTTTCCAGAACTCCCGGGAGCAGAGCGATCGGGGGAAATGCATACAGACGCAGCCTCGGCCACGTCTGCACCATAGCATCCAGCCCCAGTGGGGCTGGAGGGGTGAGGGAAAACCACAGCGGACAGTGGGTCGTCTCTCGAGACGCAAACAGGTCCACTTCCACAGGGCCGAACCTCTGACATATCGACTCCACCACCTCGGGGTGAAGTCTCCAATCCCCGGGCCTCAGCCCCTGTCTCGACAGGACGTCTGCTCCCTGATTTAGACTTCCCGGGATGTATGTTGCTCTCAGAGACAACAGTTTCCCCTGGGACCACAGGAGGATCTGATGCGCCAGTCTGCATAGAGGGCGAGACCTCAGGCCCCCTGATGGTTTATATAGGCCACCACTGACATGCTGTCTGACCTCACGAGGACGTGATGACCTCTGAGGTCCGGCAGGAAGCTCCTCAGAGCCCGGGAGACCGCCAACATTTCCAGGCAGTTTATGTGCCAGGAGGAATGATGGTCCCGCCATAGGCCTGTCGTGAAGCGGCCGTCCATGACCGCGCCCCAGCCCGTGAGGGAAGCGTCTGTCGAAACGGTTTTCCGGCGACATGGCGCTCCCAACACTGGACCTTGGGACAAGAACCAAGCTTTCTTCCACATAACCAGAGAACGAAGGCATCTGCGCGTAACTCTGATTGTGCGGAACGGGTTTCCCCTCGGGGAGAACCCCTTGGTTTTTAACCACCACTGGAGGGCCCTCATGTGCAGCAGGCCAAATGGAATGATGTTGGACGCTGCTGCCATGAGTCCCAGCACTCTCTGGAAATGCTTGACAGTGACGGCTTGGCCTAGCTTTATCCCAGCCACTGTGGCCAGAATGGACTCGACTCGCGCAGGCGACAATCGTGCCCGCATTACGACCGAATCCCATACCACTCCCAGGAACGTAGTCCTTTGGGCTGGTATCAACACGCTCTTCTTCGTGTTTAGTCTCAACCCCAGTTTCTGGATGTGGGCAAGAACAACATCTCGATGCTGAACCGCCAGCTCTTGAGACTGGGCCAGAATCAGCCAGTCGTCTATATAGTTGAGCACCCTGATGCCCTGGAGCCTCAGAGGTGCTAGAGCTACATCCATACATTTGGTGAATGTGCGGGGAGAGAGAGCTAGGCCGAATGGAAGAACCCGATATTGGTACGCTTCGCCCCCGAAAGCGAACCTCAGGAACTTCCTGTGGGATGGAAGGATGGATATATGAAAGTATGCGTCCTTCAGATCTATCGTGACGAACCAATCCTCGGATTGGATCTGACTCACGATCATGGGAATAGTGAGCATCTTGAACCTGAATCTCCTCAGAGAGCGGTTCAGATATCTGAGATCTATGATCGGACGCAACCCCCCATCTTTTTTGGGAACTATAAAGTAGCGGCTGTAAAACCCGGACTCCCTGTCTAGTGGAGGAATATGCTCTATGGCCCCCCTTGCCAGCAGGGAGTTTACTTCCTGTTCCAATACCCGACCCTGCGTCGGGTTGACTACAGTCCAGACCACCCCGTTGAATCTGGGTGGGTGGAACCCGAACTGCAGCCTGTACCCGTATTGTATCATGCGCAGCGCCCACGGGGAAATATTCGCTAGATTTTTCCATGCATCGAAATATTTCGCCAAGGGAACCAGGCTCTCGAGCCTGGTTTCGGGTATTAATCGGGATTCGTTCTCGACCGCCTGAAACGGATCTCCGGCAGGACTGGACCGAAAACGATTCTCGATGGGCGAACGCAATCGCTGCCCGTCCGCAGGCTCGTGGGGCGGACAAAGCAGCTTGCGATCGCTGGAAACCGATGCGTCCCGAAACGTACTTGACGGCGGGAGAACAACATCGATTTCCTGCGGGCTCCGCGAGGGAGACGACCTCAGTCGCTCCATCACGGGTGGGGCCGCCCGCAGAGATCCTAGCACTGCTAGGACCTCTTAGATGTTTTCTTAGCCTGCTGGACGGCCCTCAGGTCGCCCTGCTTGGCTTGCGGCTTAGATTGAGAGCGCCGTCTATGCCCCCAAGCTCCTTGAGGGGGGGCTCTAGACGCGACGCTCTCTCTCTGAACCTGCCTGTAGGTGGAGGAGCTGGTACCTGGCTGAGGCTGCGACTGCCCACTGGGGGCAGACTTCCTGGATACTGAGCGGCGAGGGAGAAATTGTTTGAAGGCCGCTGATTGATTTTTCGCCTCCTGAAACCTGTCGACAACGGTATTAACAGCGTCGCCGAACAGGCCAGAAGGCGAAATCGGGGCATCAAGGAGGAAAGCCCTGTCTTTCTCCCTGATGCCCGTCAGATTTAACCATAAATGTCTCTCCGAGACCACCATTGCCGCCATGGAGCGACCGACAGCGCGGGCCGTCTCTTTGGTGACTCGGAGAGACAAATCAGCGACCTTCCTCAACTCCGCCACATCCTCCGGAGTTGGTCCCTCGCCCTCATCAATATCCTTAAGAAGGTCGGCCTGGTACGCTTGGAGAAGCGCCATGGTGTGAAGACTCGCACCAGCCCGACCCGCAGCCATATATGCCCTGCCCACCAGTGAAGATGTTTCTCTGCATGGCTTGGTGGGCAGCACCGGGGCTTTAAAGGATGATGCCGACTCAGGTGATAAATAATTAGCCAAAGGCTGTTCAACCCGCGGCATCATCCCATAACCATTCTCTCGTGCCCCCATGATATTACTATATTTTAATATAGTGGGATTGGAAACACGAGAAGAATGGGGTTTCTTCCACGATTTACACACCTCAGTATGCAAATCGGGAAAAAACGGTAAGCCCCGATGACGAGTTTGTTCCCTGTGCTGCAGGAAGCGCTCATCTAATTTGCTTTTAATTTGCACTTCCTGCTTTTCTTGTGGCCAATCGATCTTTAAATGAGCCACTGCACGGGAAACAACCTCTACCAGCTCCTCATATGCGGGGACACGGGGTGGCGAGTCATCCCCGAAGTCCCCGCCCCCTTCGATGCTGAGCACGTCCACCTCCTCGGAAGCAGACAGCTCAAGCATCGGATCCTCGACTCGCGCAGAAGAAGCCGCCGAGCGGGCTTCTGCGCGAGGCTCGAGGGCATCGGAACTGTCCGATGAATCCCGAGAAGGTGCCTCAGCAGCCTCGGGATCCCCAGACAGATCCATTTGCGAGCCCCATGAAGAGCGTCGCCGCGCCGCCTCGGCGGACGCGGGTCCCGCACCACGGGGCTCACGAGGCTGACCCTCTTCATTGAAAAGGGCCAGCCGGGAACGCAGCACGCGGAGCGGTAAAGCCTCACAATGCTCGCAAGCAGCTCCCTCGAGAGCTGCCTGCGCGTGCTGCATTCCCAGACAATGTGTACACAGTTGGTGTGTGTCCCCGCCCGTGATGTAGCGAGGGCAAGGGTGCACACACCGCCTGAAATTCACACTCGCCATTATTCAGATTTTAGGGAGATATACTTGCTTAGACAGACAAACAATAAATAAGACTGACAGTCACAGAGAGCGCTTAGCTGAAGAACAGAAAGCTGACATGTTGTGTGTGCCGGTTCCTTATATATGCTTCCGCCTATGTGTCGTCACACATCACGTCATCACGTTGATCCAATCGGAGATTGGCTTAGTTTCATTCATGCTTCAGAGACGCTACGCTGAGGGGCGTTCCCCCCAAAGTGTCACTTGGACGCAGTTCGAGTTCCCTCGATAGGGAACCCCTCTATCTAACTGCCTACTCTACCCATGCACTAAATGTTGTAACTAATTTTATCCCCAAAATCAAAATACACAGTGGGGCTATCTCCCTCTCTAACCATAAACAGAAAAGTAATAAGGTACCATCTTTCCATATGGTCTCAGTTAGTTACTTTACAGAAACTCGTCCAGCTCATCCAGAGGGTTGTTCCATAAAACAAGATTAGAAAATAAGCCAGGCTTATTTTGGTTAGTCAAACTTATTGTCGGTGAATTCTGTTTCATAAAGCAAACTTAAAATAGTTCAAACTCAGTTACCCTGGAAACTTATGCTGGGAAACTAGCCTGGTCCGGGGCAGGCTAACTGTCAGGCTAAGTCTGAGTTCAGGCTTAACGAGCATACAATTTATACTCACCTGCTGGTATTTCGATGTCATTTTATTTTACTTAACCACTATTAATGCATCTTTTTTTTTAAAAATAAATAAGGAAATGTACTTTACTAATAAATGTAAGAAATTATATGGTATAAATGCATTTGAACAAATGAATAAATGTTCAAAACTTGTGTATTTAATTGGTGAGTTTGTTTATTGAGTTTGGTAGTTAATGAAGTATATAAATAGGGAGCTGAACTCATTTCCAAACTTAACCATGGCGTGTCAGATGAGGTGTTGGATGAGGGAGCTATAGTCTTGCGGAGGGCATTTCAAAGAGAGAGAACTTTCAGAGACAGGTCAGACCCATTGGCATTAAATGACAGCTAACTATATGAACGATATAGGTTCTCAAGAGATGGGATTGCATATATTTGTAGATTACCAAGCCCACACATATACAAATAATTATTTTGTTTAATATGGTCTAAATCATGACTGTGTAGCCTTTAAAATTTTCCACTGGCCCCTCAACTTTCTCCTTAGTTGAACAAACACACAGAAGTCAAAGTATTTAATGTGATTTGTCTTTAGAGTGAATCTGCCTGTTAGGGGTGAAAACACACAAATAAATGTTGTGAATGATCAAAAATATAATGTTTTTTTTTCCTTTCCTTTAAAAAAAAAGGTAGTTCTACTTGCATTTTTCTGTAGCTGTTGAATTTCCAGCTCCAACTTCCTCATCTTTAGTTTTTTATACTCGATGTCGATATCAGTTGCTTCCATTTATTTAAGGCAGTATCGTTTATACTCTCCTTTTATGTTTTCTGGGTTATGTAGCAACATTTAAGTTATTTCATTACTCTTGTCACATTGTTTTAATTTCTTAATACTCTAGAACAGAACTCTAGGACAGTGTCAGCATCCTGAAAACACATTATGATAATTTTATCACACAAGTACACTTTTTAATATTCAATACAGTATAGCATGGATGGAGTACCCCCTCCTTGAACATACAGACAGTCTCCTCATCCTCCTCAACTGATGGGCCTTCTCAAACTCAGTTAAACTCATTAGCTTACATAACTGATTTAAAAGGTCTCATACTCACAGGCAACATGATGTCTGGTGGATCCATAAAGCATACAGAATCTTGATAGAACATTTTTTTTTTTTTTACCAAAATGCACCATTACAATAGCACAAGTACCACATGACATTACTGCTATGATGTACTTAGGCCTACAATGTAAAATACACACACACACACACACCTTTTATATACTCACTCCTTATACTACATGATATCATTTTAGATGATGACCCCTCCCTCAGTCTTCTTTTTGGTCGCTTCAATAAAGAAAAAAAAAAAAAAAACCCTGAATAGTTGTAACTTCAAGCTGGCATTGATTACATACCATACGATTTACTTACCATTCAGACTATATTTTGATATTTTATTTTCACCTGCTGCCAGGTTCTTTTTCCTTCACTTAAGTTGCTGCTGCGTGAAAGCAATTAACGTTATAGCTTACTGTTATTCACACACAAATTTTGCAATGTATTGTGACACACATTAATTAAATGTTGAAGTATTTTAAATAGTTCACACCGCTACTTACGCATTGAGACGATCAGCAATTTCCTGCCAAACTTTCTCTCTTGCTTTCTTTATTGTCGCTGTATTGACTTTTTTGGTGATGACATCTTTAAATTCTCCATTATATGTTTCCGTGAGCATCGCTGCTCTATCTTTTCCTTTTGTTGCCATGGTAGCCCACAGTAAATCGATTGATCCATGCTCGACTTTTCAGGACTTTAAGAGAATGGCGTGCACGCGCAATTATCTAGACTATTTAAACCTGACTCAAATTAGTAAGATCATATGATCCTCAACTTACTGTTATGGAACCAATTTAAGCGCGGATGTTTAACTCGGCTCATTCAAGTCAGGTTTTGGACTTTAATCCCCGCTTTTCTAAGCGGCTTTTATGAAACAGCCCCCAGGTCTGGGGCACTTGGGTGAATCTCTGCGTTGACGCATCCAATATCAACTCCTGATGGTCTCACTGATACATTAATCATTTGTTTGGCAGCTGCACTGGCCAGCATTGATCTGAGGAAAGGCACAACACAACAAAACAACAGAAAGAAAACACCAAATGAAAGCGCAGCGCAAGTTCTGCCAGGAAGACTCAATTGTCACGTCATTTTTACTTCTCATCTATCCAATCGCGTTCTAATACGCAAAGTATAAAAGACCCTTACTTACACTTGTCTGAGTTCGCAGATGCTGACGCTTCACCTAATTGTTCGCGTCCAGTAGCCAACCAAATATGTCTCAGCAATCGCACATCGTTTGCGAATACTCTGATTCCGACGATGGAATCGTCTTGCCTTCTCCCACGTCCGCTCTGCGAAGTTCGCGCATTCAGTGCCGTTCTTCTCCATGGGCGCAGTGGCCCTCCGAAAACATAATTACAAGTCTTGAAGACGCCGGTATACCAATCGCCCAAGGTCTTTCAAGAGAGGATCTACTACTTCTTGCTCAGCACACTCTGGGCAATCCACCCGTTTCTACATCTCCAAAAGCATCGTCATCATCAACTAAAACTAAACAAACAGGAAGGAAAAGAACCGCTAAGTCTTCCTCACCTATTCCTGCAAAAAGAACATCGCAGCCTGCCTCCGTACCATCTTCTCCACAGTCTAACGATGTTACTGATACGAATTTCCAGCTTCTCTCCGCCGTTCAAAGCCTCTCTCAAACAGTCATAAGCCTGCAGTCCAAAATGACTAAATTTGAACATTCCTTGACTAACCTCCACTCCAGCGTAGATACGGGCACAAACTCTTCTGTTAATCCGCAATCGGGTCTTCCTTCTGGGTTAAGCAACCTTCCAAGCGCGCCTTCGACTTCAACTCTGCCAGCTCCTCTGCTTCCTATTCAGTCGCCTTTCCAAGACGTCTCTGCTCCGGCGGCTTCTTCAAATTTTAACCTCTCCACAGCAGCTCCAGCACAAACGTTCGGCAGGCGGTTCGTCTCTCCAGCCGCTGCAACAATATCTAACTCTTTAAGAGCTAATATTGTCCAAGGTAAGGACATTAACCTTGCTACCTTACTGCTTCCCTCGCCTGCTGCCGACAGGAAAATGGTTGACTGTGGTGACGTGGCAGTACTCCTCAAAACGTCTGACCCGCGGATACAGAATAATCTTTCATTTGGCGAGTTTGTAATGGCTTTCAGTCTCTACAGAGATATTCTGTGTCAAGTGTACCCCGACAGAAGGGAAGAGCTAGACCTGTACCTAACTATGATGGCAGATTTTAACCAAAGATACGGGGGCACTTTATTTTATGAATATCACAAGTCTTTCTCTGCCAAATCCGCCTCTTGCATCTCTCTTTACAACTCAAGGCTAGACTGGTCAGTTACTGACACCGAACTGCTCGTCCGCCATTTCGGAGGCCAAAAAAGCTTGGCTTGTTCTATTTGCAGTGCTCACGGTCACAAAGCTCCATTCTGCCCTAAAGCCTTTGCTAGCAACGTTCCAGGCGCTGTCTATGGTACTGAAAATGTAAGACTTTCGCTAAACAGCAGAGGTCGCTCAGGCTATGACTCTAATAATCCACCTCTATGTATTCAATTCAATGAAGCTGTCTGTTCTTTTCCTAATTGCAAATTTGCTCACATTTGTAGTTATTGCAAGGATCCACACCCGAAATCTGTTTGTCCACGCCGGTACAAACCTGCTCCCCGAGGGAAAGCCCCAATTCGGAGGAAGTTCTGAATAAACACCCATCTACTCCTATCAATATCCCTAATCTTTCAAGCTACCTCTCTTCCCATCCTGTCCCGTTATTCGTCGATTATTTAATCACCGGTCTGTCTCATGGGTTTCGGGTGGGCATCCTTTCACATCTTTCTACCTCTTTTGTTGCAAAAAATTTACAGTCTGCCAGAAATGAACCCGACGTAGTTTCATCTCTTCTCGACAAAGAGATTAATAAAGGATATGTCATTGGCCCTTTCACTTCTCCTCCTTTTTCTCCCTTTCGGGTTAATTCAATCGGCGTCGCAACTCGCAAATATTTGTCACGGGTGACAAAATCGCTCAGTAAACGGAACCTTCTTGAGAGTCCTGAGTTTCCTAGGGGAACGTATTGGGTGCAACACTCCACTACGGTTCCGGGTGTGATGGAAACATGCCCGTACTGATTAGCGCTAATGCATGGCAGGTGTGAGAGAGAGAGGAGCGGCGCTCACACAGGCTTCCTGTTTCATAAGCCACAATATAAAAAGGAGCATTTAGAGAGTGTTTGCGGCGCGGTTGGTGGGTGTACAGTGTGTCAAGATTCCAAAGGGTTGACTCTGGGCAGTGCTGGATACAGGCTTCCTTGGAAAAATCGTTGGAGTGTGGAGATCGCCCATTCGAGTTTGCTGGGTCAGATTGATCGTTTGTGGGAAGACTGCTGGGCCGAGCTAGGGCTGGATCTGTGCTGTGGAAGGAGAGAGGAAAGATAAGTGAATTGTTTTCATCTTATGAACATTTGAACCACTTGAAGAGGATACAGTGAATGTGGATCTGACTGTTGGAGGAGCTATGTGTTTCAGAGTGTGATGAGGAGGAATTAGAAGTGAAAACCCTGTAAACGAGCGCAACGGCCGGAGTGGGGCCTCTGTCCAACCCTATCGTGTGAGTGAATTGCAGTGCTTTTGCCTTATTGATACACATTGATTTATTGCTGTGGAATTGAAGTGAACACAAGTGTGCTGTGTCTTTGTTGAGAAGTGGCCCCCATCCATGCTTACACGTTCGTGGAAGGTTATTATATCTGCCCCCGTCAGAAGCCCAGAGTGATACAGTGAACTGAAGAGAGAGTACTGTGTACTGTGACTATCCTCACCTGTTCTACTTACTGTTTGAGCCCAGAAGTATACAGCAACGCTGATAAAGTAATCGTTTAACCCACTGTCGCCCTACAGTGAACTGAAGAGAGAGTACTGTGTACTGTGACTATCCTCACCTGTTCTACTTACTGTTTGAGCCCAGAAGTATACAGCAACGCTGATAAAGTAATCGTTTAATCCACTGTCGCCCTACTGTGAACTGAGGAGAGAGTACTTTGTACTGTGAAGATCCACACCTGTTCTACTTGCTGTTTGAGCCTAGAAGCATACAGCACCACTGGTAAAGTAACCTTATGACTCACTGTCTCCCTATTGTGAACTGAAGAGAGAGTACTGTGTACTGTGACTATCCTCACCTGTTCTACTTACTGTTTGAGCCCAGAAGTATACAGCAACGCTGATAAAGTAATCGTTTAACCCACTGTCGCCCTACTGTGAACTGAGGAGAGAATACTTTGTACTGTGAAGATCTCCACCTGTTCTACTTGCTGTTTGAGCCCAGAAGCATACAGCACCACTGGTAAAGTAACTTTATGACTCACTGTCCCCCTATTGTGAACTGAAGAGAGAGTACTGTGTACTGTGAATATCCTCACCTGTTCTACTTACTGTTTGAGCCCAGAAGTATACAGCAATGCTGATAAAGTAAGCTTTAATCCACTGCTTTATTATCGTGCACCAACGAGAGTACTCTGTACTGTGAAGAATCCTTACCCGCCATACTTACTGTCTGAGTCTGGAAGTCTGCAGCACCGCTGGGGGAAAAGTAAGCTTTTAATCCACTGCTTTATTATCGTGCACCAACGAGAGTACCCTGTACTGTGAAGAATCCTTACCTGCCATACTTACTGTCTGAGTCTGGAAGTCTGCAGCACCGCTGGGGGAAAAGTAAGCTTTTAATCCACTGCTTTATTATCGTGCACCAACGAGAGTACTCTGTACTGTGAAGAATCCTTACCCGCCATACTTACTGTCTGAGTCTGGAAGTCTGCAGCACCGCTGGGGGAAAAGTAAGCTTTTAATCCACTGCTTTATTATCGTGCACCAACGAGAGTACCTGTACTGTGAAGAATCCTTACCTGCCATACTTACTGTCTGAGTCTGGAAGTCTGCAGCACCGCTGGGGGAAGAGTAAGCTTTTAATCCACTGCTTTATTATCGTGCACCAACGAGAGTACTCTGTACTGTGAAGAATCCTTACCCGCCATACTTACTGTCTGAGTCTGGAAGTCTGCAGCACCGCTGGGGAAAAGTAAGCTTTTAATCCACTGCTTTATTATCGTGCACCAACGAGAGTATTCTGTACCGTGAAGAATCCTTACCTGACATACTTACTCTTGGGTCTGGAAGTCTGCAGCACCGCTGGGGAGAAGTAAGCTTTTAATCCACTGATCCATCATCGTACATCGACGAGAGTTTTCTTTAACTGTGAGAAACCCTTGGTTGAATAAAGATTGTTACTCCTTTGAAACTTGTCTCTGTCTCCGGGTCCTCTGTTGTGTGCCTGTGGTGTCGGCTCCTCACGGTGGTGACTCAGTTAGAGGGGGGGTGGTTGGTCACCCGAGCGTTCCTCCCCTCGACCTGTGACATCAAAAGTGGCGTAGTCGGCAGGATACACACCGTGAGTTGTAGCGGCCACAGGTACGCGATGGCGGACGAAGAGGCACCTGCGGCTCGTCCTCAAGTCATGCCGATCTTCATGGGAGCTCCCTGGGCGCAGCGCTATGGAGGACCGGGATCGGAGTTAAGCTTACAGGATTGGAAGGCGCAGACGGAGTATCTGGCTGGACTACAGGGACTGAGTGCAGCACAGAGAGTACAGTTTGTGTTGGGGTCGCTGGAAGGAGAAGCCAAAAGGGAAGTTCTGGCTGCATCGGAAGCCACACGTGCTACCACAAAAACTATCTTCGATTTCTTGTTCGGATTATATGGAGACTCCACCCCAGTGGCCACTCTTCGTGCCCAGTTCTTTAACTATAAACAGGGGCCTACGCAGACACTTCGGGCATACTCCTTGAAGTTGCGGGAGCAGTTTGGCTGGCTGAAGGGGCGACCGGACCATGGACTGGGTGAAGGGGATGACTTGTTACGAGATCAATTCGTCTTGGGGCTGCGTGAAGGGCCAGTACGTCAGGGCATACGACTCCAGCTTCGACGAGACCCCACTATGACCTTTGAGGCTCTGCGACAAGAGGCCTTGGCGTTAGATCTGGACCAGGGAGAGGTAACTCGCACACCAGTCTGTGTGGCAGCAAGTAGTGCCAGTGGACCTGCGCCTGTCGAACCGAGCGATTGGAAACAGAAACTGAGGGCCGAACTGTTGGAGGATGTCAAGGGACAGATGGCGGAATTATCCCGGAACCTGCTGGGTGAGCTTCGTCGAGGCGAGTTGAAGGCGGAGCAGTGGGGCGAGAGAGGTCGTATTCAGAGGAAGGGCGAGGTCCTCTGCGCCGCCCCCTACGTCCTGTGGGCCCCCGGTTCCAGTGGGACGACCAAGGAAGGCCCATTTGTATAAATTGTGGAGATCCTGGACATATCAGTCGCCAGTGTGGGCTTCGTCGGGGTTCTCAAGGGGGTTTTTAGTTCCACCGGCCACTGTGGGTCAAGTGGCCGGGACCCCTTTGTGTGACCCTCTTTCTGTTCCTGTTGCACGAGATGACTGGGTGGGACATTGCCCTACCGTGGAGGTTCAAGCTAATGGAGTCACGATAGACTGTTTGGTTGACACAGGGTCTCAAGTTACGCTATTCTCGGAGAGCCTGGCCCAGGAGTTGTTCGCAGATCATCGGCTCCAAGCAACTGAAGCTTCCAGGCTGACCCTACGGGGGGCTAATGGTTTGGACATCCCCTACACAGGGTACATCGTGGTAGACTTTCTTGTCCGAGGGGTCCCCGTCCAACAAAAAGGGGTAGTTATTGTCCGAGATCATTGCTTGGGAAATCATCGAGCACTTTTAGGGATGAACGTTATACTGGATTGCTGGGAAGAATTGTTTCGGGGGCCGCCGGCTCGGATGTCTCCGTCACCGGCAAAACAGGACTGGGACCGAATTCTGGCCGATTGTAAAAGAGTGCACGCAGCTAATCACATAGAAGAGAGGGAAGACATCGGTCGAGTTGCCTGTAGGTATGCTCTGTCCATCCCAGCTCAGAGTGAGACCGTTCTTTGGGTCCGAGTACCCGCAAGACCCCGTGGGTCAGGCACCTGTGTCCTGGTAGAGCCTCACGAAGATTGTCAGCCAGTTGAAGTGGCTCACGGACTGGCGGTTGTCCATCGGGGGCGAGTCTCAGTAAAAGTACGGAACACAAATCCTTACCCAGTGCTCCTTCGTCGACACCAACGTCTGGCCCGAGTTTCCTCGGTACGTCCTGCCCAGGTGCACGAGCACCAAGCTGTCTGCTTCAGACAGGTGAGCCCTGCGGTGGTGGAAGTTGCCGTCCGCCCTGTTGAGGTAGAACTGGGTTCGGTTGGAGGAGGGATGCCGGCCCATCTGATGGGAGAGTCCCTGAAGGGTGAGAATCTGGAAGAGGAGCAAGTGGTACAGCTTCAGGAGCTTTTGAGGAAGTGGCAACATGTGTTTTCAAAACATGAAGAGGACTATGGCTGCACAGGGGTGGTGAAGCATCAAATACCCACTGGTGAGGCGACGCCTAGTCGAGAGCGGTACCGTCCGGTGCCCCCCACTCTTTATACCGAGGTCCGCACCCTGTTGAAAGGTATGCTGGAGGGAGGAATCATCCGAGAAAGCAGTAGTCCTTGGGCTGCGCCCATCGTTCTGGTGCAGAAGAAGACGGGAGCCTGGAGGTTTTGCGTCGACTATCGCAAACTTAACAGTGTAACGAAGAAAGATGCATTCCCGTTGCCACGGATTGAAGACTCACTCACCAGTCTTACCCAAGCGGCATGGTACTCGACATTGGACCTGGCAAGTGGATACTGGCAGGTGCAGGTGGATGACCGAGATAGGGAGAAGACAGCTTTCACCACCCCGTTTGGGTTATTTGAATGGGACCGTATGCCGTTCGGTCTGTGCAACGCTCCTGCGACTTTCCAACGCCTGATGCAGCGCTGCCTAGGAGGACAATTAGTCGACTCAACGCTGGTCTACCTAGACGATGTGATCGTCTTCTCCCCTGATTTCCACACTCACCTGCATCATCTGGAAGGAGTTTTCAGGGCCATGGAGAAATATGGGCTGAAGCTTAGGCCGGAAAAATGCCAGTTACTGCGGAAAGAGGTGCAGTTCTTGGGACATCGCGTCAGTGCTGTAGGGATCTCCCCTGACCCAGAGAAGGTGGCGGCGGTCCAAGGATGGGAGCCACCCCGGACAGTAAGACAGGTGCGGTCGTTCCTGGGCTTTGTTGGATATTATCGTCGCTTTATAAAGGGATTCTCTGGGCTTGCTAAGCCACTGAACCAACTCTTGGCTGGCACTGGACGTGCCCGTGGTAAAGGCTTCCCCTCAGTACACTGGGATTCCACCTGTGAGACCGCTTTCCAGAACCTTAAACAGGAACTCCTGAAGGCCCCAATCTTAGCCTATGCAGATTTCACCCAGCCGTTTCTCCTGTACACTGACGCCAGCAATGCAGGATTGGGGGCCGTGCTGGCCCAAGAGCATCAAGGAGTGGAGAGAGTGATAGCTTACGCAAGTCGAAGTTTACATCCCGCCGAACGAAACGCTGCAAACTATAGCTCCTTTAAAATCGAACTGCTGGCGATGAAGTGGGCCATGACGGAGAAGTTTAAAGACTACTTGTGGGGAGCCAAGGTAACGGTGATTACAGACAACAATCCCTTAGTACACTTGCAATCTGCTAAATTGGGGGCAGTGGAGCAGCGCTGGGTGGCACAGCTAGCAAATTATGATTACCAGCTAAAATACCGTCCCGGCAGAGAGCACGTAAATGCAGATGCCCTGTCCAGACTCCCAGCCACCCAGAGAGACGATCAAGCACCCCTCGGTGCCCTTGGTACCGAAGATGAGCTGCTGGTGGCCGTGGTGGAAGCTCCCGGGGCCCCGGAGTCTGTTCCATCTAGTTGGGGGTGGGACCCCGGACGGTGGAGAGAGCTGCAGCAGAGAGATGCGGATTTGGGTCAGCTCCTGTTGTACCTCCGACAGGGAAACATGCCGAGGGCAGAGGAAAGACGGTCTCAGACGGTGGGGGTACGACAGCTTCTGAGACAGTGGAAGAGGCTGCAACTCCGAGAAGGAGTAATTTGTCGTTCAAGACGGGATCCCCGCACACAGGAGACTGTACACCAAGTTGTTGTACCAGAGGGCCAAGTTTCGGAGCTGTTGAATGCCTATCACACCCATACTGGCCATCAGGGCCAAGAGAGGACACTGTCCCTGCTGAGGAGGTATTTCCACTGGCCTAGGATGGAAAAGAAAGTTGAGGAATTTGTTCAGAGCTGCCCACGGTGTACCTTGTTCAAACGCAGGAAGGAGGTCCGAGCCCCATTGGTCCCCCTGCGACCGAAAGCACCTCTGCATATCGTAGGAATAGATTTCCTGACTCTGGGTCGACCAACAGACCGATTCCAGAATATTCTGGTCATGACCGACCTATTCACTAAATATGCCTGGGCTGTCCCCACCGTCGATCAAACGGCAGTGACCACAGCCAATGCCCTTTGGAGAGCAGTGATACAACCTTTTGGCTGCCCAGAAACCCTACACTCGGACCAAGGTTCAAATTTCGAGTCCCGGGTCATCCAAGAGCTGAGCCGCCTCTATGGGTGCCGAAAGACCCATACGACCTCATACCACCCTCAGGGTAACGGAGGGTGCGAAAGATTCAACCAGACCTTGCTGGGGTTGCTGGGGACCCTAGAGAGTGAACAACAGGGCCAATGGGCCGAGAGTCTTCCCTCGCTGTTACAAGCATACAACAACAGTGTGCACAGTGTCACCGGTTATGCTCCTTCCTACCTTATGTTTGGGCGCCATCTCCGCTTGCCTGTGGACTTGCTCATGGGGACCGAGGCTGTGGAAAGAGGGTATAGTACCACTGACTGGGTAAATCGGCACCACCACCAACTGCTCAATGCCTACCGACGAGTCTCAGACCATCTGAGTGCAGCAGCCACCAAGAATAAGAGACTATACGACCGGACTGCCCGAGAGGCCCCTTTGTTACCTGGGGAGCGAGTGCTGGTATGGGACAACCGGCGCCCAGGGAAAGGGAAGCTCAGTGCCCGCTGGGAGTCGACGCCATATGTGGTGGAACAACGACAAGGCCCTGATGCCCCCGTCTACTCTGTACGGCCCGAAGGGAAGCCCGGACCAATACGGGTGCTCCATCGAAACCTGCTCCGTCCCTCTCCGAACTACCCGCAGAGAGAGGAGCGGCGCTCACACAGGCTTCCTGTTTCATAAGCCACAATATAAAAAGGAGCATTTAGAGAGTGTTTGCGGCGCGGTTGGTGGGTGTACAGTGTGTCAAGATTCCAAAGGGTTGACTCTGGGCAGTGCTGGATACAGGCTTCCTTGGAAAAATCGTTGGAGTGTGGAGATCGCCCATTCGAGTTTGCTGGGTCAGATTGATCGTTTGTGGGAAGACTGCTGGGCCGAGCTAGGGCTGGATCTGTGCTGTGGAAGGAGAGAGGAAAGATAAGTGAATTGTTTTCATCTTATGAACATTTGAACCACTTGAAGAGGATACAGTGAATGTGGATCTGACTGTTGGAGGAGCTATGTGTTTCAGAGTGTGATGAGGAGGAATTAGAAGTGAAAACCCTGTAAACGAGCGCAACGGCCGGAGTGGGGCCTCTGTCCAACCCTATCGTGTGAGTGAATTGCAGTGCTTTTGCCTTATTGATACACATTGATTTATTGCTGTGGAATTGAAGTGAACACAAGTGTGCTGTGTCTTTGTTGAGAAGTGGCCCCCATCCATGCTTACACGTTCGTGGAAGGTTATTATATCTGCCCCCGTCAGAAGCCCAGAGTGATACAGTGAACTGAAGAGAGAGTACTGTGTACTGTGACTATCCTCACCTGTTCTACTTACTGTTTGAGCCCAGAAGTATACAGCAACGCTGATAAAGTAATCGTTTAACCCACTGTCGCCCTACAGTGAACTGAAGAGAGAGTACTGTGTACTGTGACTATCCTCACCTGTTCTACTTACTGTTTGAGCCCAGAAGTATACAGCAACGCTGATAAAGTAATCGTTTAATCCACGGTCGCCCTACTGTGAACTGAGGAGAGAGTACTTTGTACTGTGAAGATCCACACCTGTTCTACTTGCTGTTTGAGCCTAGAAGCATACAGCACCACTGGTAAAGTAACCTTATGACTCACTGTCTCCATATTGTGAACTGAAGAGAGAGTACTGTGTACTGTGACTATCCTCACCTGTTCTACTTACTGTTTGAGCCCAGAAGTATACAGCAACGCTGATAAAGTAATCGTTTAACCCACTGTCGCCCTACTGTGAACTGAGGAGAGAATACTTTGTACTGTGAAGATCTCCACCTGTTCTACTTGCTGTTTGAGCCCAGAAGCATACAGCACCACTGGTAAAGTAACTTTATGACTCACTGTCCCCCTATTGTGAACTGAAGAGAGAGTACTGTGTACTGTGAATATCCTCACCTGTTCTACTTACTGTTTGAGCCCAGAAGTATACAGCAATGCTGATAAAGTAAGCTTTTAATCCACTGCTTTATTATCGTGCACCAACGAGAGTACTCTGTACTGTGAAGAATCCTTACCCGCCATACTTACTGTCTGAGTCTGGAAGTCTGCAGCACCGCTGGGGGAAAAGTAAGCTTTTAATCCACTGCTTTATTATCGTGCACCAACGAGAGTACCCTGTACTGTGAAGAATCCTTACCTGCCATACTTACTGTCTGAGTCTGGAAGTCTGCAGCACCGCTGGGGGAAAAGTAAGCTTTTAATCCACTGCTTTATTATCGTGCACCAACGAGAGTACTCTGTACTGTGAAGAATCCTTACCCGCCATACTTACTGTCTGAGTCTGGAAGTCTGCAGCACCGCTGGGGGAAAAGTAAGCTTTTAATCCACTGCTTTATTATCGTGCACCAACGAGAGTACCCTGTACTGTGAAGAATCCTTACCTGCCATACTTACTGTCTGAGTCTGGAAGTCTGCAGCACCGCTGGGGGAAGAGTAAGCTTTTAATCCACTGCTTTATTATCGTGCACCAACGAGAGTATTCTGTACCGTGAAGAATCCTTACCCGCCATACTTACTGTCTGAGTCTGGAAGTCTGCAGCACCGCTGGGGGAAAAGTAAGCTTTTAATCCACTGCTTTATTATTGTACACCAACGAGAGTACTCTGTACTGTGAAGAATCCTTACCCGCCATACTTACTGTCTGAGTATGGAAGTCTGCAGCACCGCTGGGGGAAGAGTAAGCTTTTAATCCACTGCTTTATTATCGTGCACCAACGAGAGTATTCTGTACCGTGAAGAATCCTTACCTGACATACTTACTCTTGGGTCTGGAAGTCTGCAGCACCGCTGGGGAGAAGTAAGCTTTTAATCCACTGATCCATCATCGTACATCGACGAGAGTTTTCTTTAATTGTGAGAAACCCTTGGTTGAATAAAGATTGTTACTCCTTTGAAACTTGTCTCTGTCTCCGGGTCCTCTGTTGTGTGCCTGTGGTGTCGGCTCCTCACGGTGGTGACTCAGTTAGAGGGGGGGTGGTTGGTCACCCGAGCGTTCCTCCCCTCGACCTGTGACATATTCCGGCAAAAAACGTCTCATATTCGATATGTCTTCTCCACACTCCTCTAACGTAGCAAGTAGAGTTGAGCCGGATACTCGGCTGAAACGAGTATCCGGTACGGATAAAGCACTTTTGTCGAGTACAAATATTATGCGAGTAATACGAGTCAATATCTGTGCTCGGATAAAAAAAAGAAAAAAAAGAAAAAAGAAAAAAAAAAAGTAATGTTGAAATTAGGGCTGAGCGATATATCAATATAAAGAATATATATTTTAAATGTGATATGTAATTAGAGTTTGCGCTGCACGCCTTGCTCCAAGCAAGCTGCTTAGTGCTGACCCAGAGCTCTCTGCACTGCTCCCCGCGCCCCAGTCACTCCTTTTCCACATTGCGTGCTTGATTAAAGCATGTTATGTTATAACATGAAATAAAGTCTTTCACCTCAGCAAAACGGACTTTGTCCTGTCAGCCGTTATACTGTAACGTTAGTCGTAGCGCACACTCAATTGCACGCGCAAATGCGGCGGCGCGCGCTGGATCGCCTCACTGTATATAAAGTGCAAAAGAAACAACGAGCATGCAACACTGTTGCGTTGTAAATAACACGAAATAAAAACAAAGCAGGTATGATTTTAATTCTATTCACCAGGAGCAGTTTCAATGTTTCATTAACAGTATTGTCTATTCACCAAGGTAACTGTCATGTCTATATTAACCCCTTAATGCCCCTATTTTTCTTTGTGTTATTTTTTATATTTTTTAAATGAATGTAATGGCTCATACCAACGTTGTATTGACAAAATAAATAAACCAATCAATAAATCACAATTACAATTCCAAGGGAATAATCTGCAATTAAGATTTTTGTCATAATCATGCAGCCCTAAGGTGAAGAAACCTGTTAATTATTTATTCATTTGATTTTGCAAATGTTCATGTTTCAATAAAACTACTTGTGACATGTCATATTTGGCTTTGACTGAACATTTGCTCTCACTTTGCAGAAAAAATATCGGGATATATTTTGTATATTGAAATTCAGCCTAAATATATTGGGATATGACTATTGGTCCATATCACCCAGCCCTAGTTGAGATGAAAACTCTTGTTCGTTACATTTTACTTCATATTTGCAACCACATGTGTTGTATTCATTGTTGCAAAACTTGTTCTGTAGTTCGTTGTTATCGTGATCAAAACCATTGATCTGAAGCTCAATGCTGATGCTGTCATGTAAATAGTTTTCTTATCAGCAATAAATATAACAATTTCTGATCAACCCATATCAATTGCATGCTTAAAATAACATACCGGTTAAAGCCCCGCCCATTTCAAGACTATCCGACCCACTTCCGGGTTTAGGCCCCGCCCAGTCCGAGTACAGATACAGATAATTCATATGGTTATACAGATACAGATACAGATAATGCTGTACTCGCTCATCCCTAGTAGCAAGTGTTAACGAATGCATCCCCCTAACACCGTTTTCTCTTCATTACGCTACCGTGGATAATGCTATCCAGTTAATTAAACTAGCCGGTCAAGGTGCCTGGCTAGCTAAAGCTGACGTCACCGACGCTTTCAAAACCATGCCAATTCACCCCTCCGATTGGCCGTACTTCGGAATTAAATGGAATTCAAAATTCTTTTTCGCCGTGAGACTTACATTTGGTTGCAGAAGTAGTCCGCACATATTTAACAGTCTTTCGGAGGCTCTGTGCTGGATTCTGCTGAACGTCTGTAAGCTTCCTTTCGTTTTGCATTTATTAGACGATTTTTTGCTTATCGATTTTCCATCTTCCCAATCTTCTATTCTCGATGTTCTCAAACAGATTTTCAGCGACGTCGGTGTCCCCCTTTCCGCTGAAAAAACGTTGGGCCCCTCTACCTCGTTAGAATTCTTAGGCATTTCTCTCGACACAGTTAAAATGCAAGCCTCTCTTCCACAAGAGAAGCTTCTAAGGATCAGGTCGTTCCTGGAATCTTTTTCCTCTCTACGCAGCGTTACGAAACGTGATATGCTCTCTCTGCTCGGTCACCTCAATTTTGCTATGAGTATCATTCCACAAGGCAGATCCTTCATTTCTCGGCTTTTAACTTTGGCACATTCCGTTCAAAAATTAAGTGATACGATCTACTTGGATGACGGGTGTTTGTCCGACGTAAAATTTTGGACCCAGTTGCTTAACGATTGGAACGGCATTTCTTTTTTTACAATGATGCTTTTGAATCATCTGCAGACCTACAATTATTATCAAGGGCAATGGTTCGCAGAGAAATGGCCAAACGAATTCCCTAAGACAAAATCAGGCTCCGTTTCTTCCGCGCTTTACGAGATTTATCCTTTAGTAGTAGCAAGCGTAATTTGGGGTTCAGAGTGGTCAAGGAAACGCATCCTGTTGTTCTGCGATAATGAAGCCACTGTAGCCATAATCAATAAAGGCAGATCATCGTGCCAGATGATCATGCCTTTTCTGAGACGTTTAATCTGGCAATCAGTCACTTTTAATTTCATCATTAAGGCTGCTCATATCCCAGGCCATTGCAACATCATTGCTGATGCGCTTTCCCGCTTTCGTTTTCAGACGCTCAGACGGCTTTGCCCTTCGGCCAACACGGAACCAACGCCTTGCCCTCCTCTATCAGCAACAATATTAAACTAGTCGAGTTGCAAAGATCAGCTAGACATTATATGTCTAAAGGACTAGCTCCTTCTACTTCAAAAACTTATACTTCCGCTTGGTCTTCTTTTCTAATGTTTTGCTTTTCTTTTCAGATTCCTCTTTTTCCTATCTTAATTACAACCGTTTGCTCTTTTCTCGTTTTTAATTTCGAAAATCGCAATTTAAAAATTTCCTCCATCCGCAGCTTGCTCGCTGGTATTCAATTTTATGCAAAATATTTTAATCCCGATTTTCCAAGTCTCTTCACAGCTTCTCCCATTCGATTACTGCTCAAAGGTATAGCTAAATCATCTATGAATTCTCCAGATAAAAGGTTGCCTTTTACTTTACCTTTATTGCATAGATTAATCCTTTCCGTGCGTAACAGGCTTTTTTCAGCATACTCTAACATTTTGCTGGAAGCAGTGTTTCTAACTGCTTTCTACGGGTTTATGCGTCCAGGTGAATTCGCTTCAACATCTAAACAATTTGATCCCGTCCGTGGTCTCTCTTTCTCTGACTTACACTTCTCACCTAATTTCTTTACTCTCTTTCTCAAATACTCAAAAAATGACTCTTTAGGTTCTGGCGTCTCAATCACTATTTCTAAAATTAGCAATAATTTTTGTCCTTTCTCATCTATGCTTAAATTTCTAAAAATCCGCCCTAAATCTTCAGTTCACTCCCCTCTATTTTCTCTACCTAATGGAGCCCCTCTTACCAAAGCTTGGTTCAGGTCTCATTTAGTTTCTGTCCTTAAAAACTGCAGTCTATCCCCTTCCAAGTATACTGGCCACTCATTCAGGATTGGTGCTGCCACTACAGCAGCCGAACGTGGCGTCCCTACTGCTGCTATCAAGATCTTGGGCAGATGGTCTTCCTCCGCTTTTGAGTCCTACATAAGACCCGATCTAAAGATCATTCTCGAAGCCCAGCAAGCTCTGCAGTAACGATTAAGGTAAATTCCTATGCAATCACTGGTGGTGGCGTCATGCTTATCTATCAAGTGATAATCTCAGTTTGAATAATTCGCTTGCGCCATCGCTGGCAACACGGTCCTTTGGGGCTCAGCTTCACAAAGCCCGGCGGTTTTTCTATGCGCTCTTCGCTACGCGCAACAGTAGAAGTATAGCGGCCCAGCGAACCTCATCCATGCGTGGCTAACATAACCTTGTCTCGATGCGGCCCTGCGTGGCGTTGTCTATGTGGCTCAGCATGTCCTCGTTTTATGCGGCTCAGCGCGGCCTCGTCTCTGTGGGGCTCAGCGTGACCTCGTCTATATAGCTCAGCGTGGCCCTGTCTGTGTGGCTCTGCGTGGTCCTGTCTAGGTGGCTCTGCGTGGCCCTGTCTATGCGGCTCTGCGTGGCCCTGTCTATGCGGCTCTGCGTGGCCCTGTCTAGGTGGCTCTGCGTGGCCCTGTCTATGCGGCTCTGCGCGGCCTTGTCTTTGCGGCTCAGCATGGCCCTGTCTATGTGGCTCTGCGTGGCCCTGTCCATGTGGCTCTGCGTGGCCAAGTATATGGCCTTACTTACACTTGTCTGAGTTCGCAGATGCTGACGCTTCACCTACCACCATCCTCCCCACCTCCATTAAAACGGTTTTTTCTTCCATCCTTCCCACCACCACCAGGTCGGTCCCTTCCAAAACTCCATTCATCTTCAGGCAGGATATGCAGAATCCATACCCTCGGATTGCGAGTTACGGACGGGGCCTACGCCAAAGAACTTTATTGCATATATGGCTTGCTGGGCTGTTAATAAAATGTCTTATCGTACAGTATCTTATCTCCCGAGTCTTTCTGGTAGAACTGATACTGCTAATATTATTCCCACCTGAATGAGCCAGTCTTTCCAGGATGCAAATATTGAGTCAAGCCAATACCCAAAGCTCCTGTCTCTCCCTGCATTGGTAGCAACTTCCGGTCTTAATTCTTTTATCTTCTTCATGTCCCTAGTAAATGATCCATCCGGGGCTGTGCCCGCTTAGGAATAAAGGTACAACAGTCAGTTTCAAACATTAACCACACACCTCTGTTTTCTGCCAGGAGCCAATTTAGAGCTTGTCTGTTCTGCCAGGTCATTTTGCTTGTGTCTTTTAGTTGTTCTCCTAGAGCTTCGAGTGCTTCATCCGTGTAATTAATAAATCTCTGCTGATTGTAATATATGTAATTAATCCATTCCATATTCTTATTTAGCTTTATCTATACAAATATTAATTCAAGTCCTGCTGCTGCCTTGTCTCTAGCATATGGTCGCCATCTTGGCTGTAACAATCCATCACTAGATGCTTGAAGGGTCCTTCTGGAATAGAGCCTATTGCTGTTCCTTTTCTGACATTATTTCACATTCATTTGAAAATTCATCTACCCTTGTCTGTAAGTATGGGGACCAAAATCCCTGTCTTTTTATCTTTCTCAACATTTCCCCCCTTGCACAGTGATCAAAACTGTCTGTGCGCATCAGGAATCAGGATGTTTAGTAGTGGTAATGGAGCTATCATAAGTCCTTCCATGGCAATCAAATCTATTCTAACACCAATTCTGACATTGTTTAGAAATATTGCATTTGGCTATCATCAATCTTCTATTAAAATCATCTATCATCAAATTTCTTTATTTTTTCTCTTTTTATATTTTTACTCACTTCCCCCCTTTGTGCGATGGTCAAAAAACCACGCACATCTTAAATTAAAAAGGTTTGCCAGTGTAATTATTTTAATTTCTTTAATACCTCATTTGTCCAATCTAAAGTTGAGGGTGTTGCTGCCTTCTGGACTTATCTGATATAGACTTAATTTTATATTCAATTATCTATCCTAAATTTCAAGGTACGAATATCACTAATACAAAATTGTTAATACAACTCTGATGACAAAAGCTACTGAATATTGTGGTGTAGCATTCCCCATGTGACAATGTCCACGTCTGTGAACAACACAGCTGGCCGACATCAGTTGCCATTTGATTGTGTTAAACACCTCTGTCATAAACCTCACTTTTTTAATATATAATATAACAAAATATCTGGTAGGTCTTGACATGCTGCTGTTTAAAAGACCGATTATCAGTTTATCTAATCTAATTTGTCATTCATCTGTTCATTTAATTTCTCCTCATAATCTTTTAAATTGCTTTAGATCTCATCATAATCTCAAATTCATGACCCACAATATCAACATCGTACAATCCCCGGTAATATCAAAATTTGTGATATCACGTGCTTATAATTTGTGTAGTAACTATTTTACTTCTCAAAAAATGACTATTGACCAAGATAGAGTGACCAGCATCATAGCTCTATCATCCACATTTTTGTTGTTTGACACGTTTTGTCCCACCTTTTTTAATACAGAACTCACAATCACTCAAGCTTATACCAGCTACCTTGAAAGCATAGCCCAAACATTCTCTGTTTAATTAACAAAATCTTAAATAATCTAATTATGCATTTACTCTTGTTGTTGTTATTATTAATCCAATATTCTCTCACTAAGTCCAGTCCCGGCTTTAATTAATTATTTAGTCATGCAAGCACTTGACTTCTTTTCTTTTAAATATATTATTAGCATTATTAAATGCTTACAGCTGGACTGATGTCTATGGAAAGAAAGCAAATAGAGTGTTAGCCTAACAGAACATAGAGAACTGCTGCTGGACCAGTGTATAATCAAAATACAATTAATATGGCCAATCAATGAAACTATAAGCGGTCTCTGTAGTGATCATTTAAGACGCATCACCTGTGCCTGCTTAGGAAAGGATGAAGTCCTTCTGCTTGGATCAGTTGAACTGGTTGGGCTGCTGTCATGTTTCTCTCCTTATCCAATGCATTTGATCTGTCAGTCCTCGTTCAAGGGTCTGGCGTCATGTTCTGACACAGTGGTTGGACTGGATGCTGTAGTCTCTCTGCCTCTGCTCAGCCTGGCTTTTGGCCAAGCAATGGAGGAGGCACATTTGAAGAATGGCAGGATGTTTTTTCTTGGTTGTTTCTCCATCAACACAGTCTTTGTCTATCCCAGCTCCTCAGAAGTTTCAACTTCATATTTTCAGGGAGGATGAAGGCCCACCAACCAAATGCCTCTTCTTTTCTCTGCAGCCGTGTCCTTATGTTTCTTGCTCTCACTTGTTGCACAGTCTAGTTGCTGTTGTTCATGTCGAGGCAGATGCCCCAAAAGCTGACTGGTGTCATCTGGAAAATGAACACTCAGAGATCTGCATTAATCAAATTCATACTTTATAAATTCTTCAATCATCTCTTTCAATTGTCCCTTAATTTCAGAAGTCTCATCTGGTTGATAACAGCAGTTTCCCCATGCGGTTTTAATAAAGCAAGTTCTTCTTTGCAGAAAAGAGTAAGCATGTTCTTCTTTGCAGAATGCAGAAAATAGCAGCCTATCAGTCCGTCTGAGTTGCCTTATTTTCAGTCACAAATAGAGTATTTTTATCACTTGCTATTTCGATCCCTACTCCCTCAAGCATTTTAGGATTAAATTAATTACTCTCATTACTGTAAAAATGCATAAAATACAATACAGTATATGTCTGTTAAGCTTTGTCATCCAATCCTGTTCATTCAACACAATCAATGTATTATTTAAAATAACGCAATTCAAAAATCTATATTTCTACAATATATCAAATTTCAAACTGTCTCCCAGGGATAACAAGATACAAACATCATAGGCCATGACTTTATACAGTATAACAGGTCAATCATACTCACATCTAGCATGTCTCTCTCTTTTTCTGTATATATCTCCAAATGTCAGATATTTCTATAATCCTTTTTGTCACTTATTTCTTTTGGGAACTGCACAGACCACTTATACAAAGTAGAACACTCCAGTATTTTTGATGGCCACCAGTTTGCACAATCCACCATATCAATCCCTGTCAGCCCTGCTTATTAATTCAATTTCCCTATAGGTCGGTCAGCTAACATTTATTCAATTTTACTAGTTTCTTTCATGTTAATTTCTTATCAATTATTTTTATTGGTGTTTTCTCTGTAATTCTGAAACTAGCCTATTTTTAATTCTGACTGTATTAGCAGAATTCACCAATCCTACTTCATCTCTTTGTAAACTGTTTTTGAACACTTGACTGTTGCCACAATTGATACAATTAAATTCACATAACCCAATTAGGCCAATTGAAAATGTATGTGACCAATCATTAGAAATTTTTGATTTGCAAATTTTTGAGTTAACCTTTGATTGTCTGTCTTTTGCTTTCAGAAATACATCTTTGTCAGCTCTTTTCTCAGGGCTTCCCTTTCTTTATCCATTCATCAGTCCCTGTGTCTTACTCTAAATCCTTCATTATTTGCCAAACTTTCATTGGATGTCTCTCTTCTTTTTAGGCTTTCTTCATATGGCCTTGGTGTTGCAAAACGTCTCGGGTTATGACTATAACCCTTGTTCCCTGAGAAGGGAACGAGACACTGCGTCGATAAAATCGACTCTTTGGGGACGCTCCCTAAGCGTGCGCCTCTGAAGTATGAATGAAACTAATCCAATCCTGATTGGTGTTGCGTCGTGACGTAACATGTGACGGCATACCCGGAAGTATAAAAGTGACGCTGTCACAACACACACTAGCCTCGCGATGAAGCAAGACGCTCAAGGGTCTAAAACGGGGTGTGGCAACACGACGCAGTGTCTCGTTCCCTTCTCAGGGAACAAGGGTTATAGTCATAACCCGAGACGTTCCCTATCGAGGGAACTCAACACTGCGTCGATAAAATCGACTCTTTGGGGAATGAGTACCCACTAGGCCACGCACCGAACAGACCCGCCCCAGAGTGAAACTGATTAGGCACTCAGCAAGGGCCGAGTACGTGTGCACCGGGCGTACTGGGAAGGTTGAGACTATAAAACCTGATGAAAGTATGTGGAGTAGCCCAGCCGGCTGCCTCACAAATTTCCTGCAGAGGTACTCCCGACAGAAGGGCCAAAGGTGAAGGAACCCCGCGCACCTTGTAAGCCTCAGTAATAGCCTGGACAATCCAGTTACTTATAGTTTGTTTGGTCGCCGGGAGCCCCCTCTTAGGTGACCCAAAGCATACTAACAACTGGTCAGATCTTCTCCAAGAAGCAGACTTTTCCAGGTATACACTCAAAGCTCTGACGGGGCAGAGCAAGTGAAGCCTCTCTTCTTCCGCCGACACATGAGGTGGAGGATGGAATGCCTGAAGGACTACAGAGCGAGCCGTACTCGATGGAACTTTAGGCACGTAGCCCGGACTCGGGTGCAAAAAGGCCTTTACTTTGCCAGGGGCAAACTCCAAGCAAGCTGGCGTTACCGCCAGGGCCTGGAGATCTCCCACCCTCTTAAGAGAGGTAATCGCTAAGAGAAAGACCATTTTTAGCGTTAAGTCCTTAGGCGAAGCCGACTCTAAAGGTTCGAAGGGAGCGAGGGACAGCCCTTCCAGAACTATCGCCAGGTCCCAGGCCGGAACCCTGGACCTGGTCGCCGGCCTCCTCCTCCAAGCACCACGGAGAAACCTAATGACCAATTGGTGCCTCCCCAGAGGTCCACCATCTACTGGCGCGTGGAAAGCCGAAACGGCAGCCACGTACACCTTAAGAGTGGACGGGGAGAGACCCGCAGAGAAACGATCCTGAAGGAATTCCAGAACTGAAGCCACTGGGCAGTTTACTGAATCCAACCTTCGTTCTCCACACTAAGTGAGAAACACCTTCCACTTGAGGCCATATAATCTCCTGGTAGATGGAGCCCTAGAGCTAAGTATGGTTTCAACCACCTCAGCTGATAAGCCAGCATTCAGGTACTGAACCCCCTCAGAGGCCAGACCCACAGCTTCCACAACTCTGGGCGAGGGTGGAAGATTGTGCCCTCCGCCTGAGACAATAGATCCCTCCTCAGAGGAATCGGCCACGGCGGAGCTATGAGTAGTGATATTATATCCGAGAACCATACTCGTGTCGGCCATCTCGGGGCAACCAGAAGTAGACTGATGCCCTCTTGACGGACCCTCTCCAGGACCCCTGGGAGCAGAGCGATCGGGGGAAAAGCATACAGGCGAAGCTTCGGCCAAGCCTGTACCATGGCATCCAACCCCAGCGGGGCTGGATGTGAGAGGGAGAACCAAAGTGGACAGTGGGACGTCTCTCGAGACGCAAACAGATCCACTTCCATCGGTCCGAACCTCTCCCATATCGACTTCACCACCTCCGGATGAAGTCTCCATTCCCCGGGCCTCAGCCCCTGCCTCGACAGGATGTCTGCTCCCCGATTCTGAACCCCTGGGATATACATTGCCCTTATTGACAATATCTTCCCCTGGGACCAAAGGATAATCTGATGCGCCAGTTTGCACAGAGGGCGCGATCTGAGTCCCCCTTGTCGGTTCAGATAGGCCACCACTGACGTATTGTCCGTCCGTATTAGGACGTGGCGACCCTCGATGTCTGGGAGGAAGCTCCTCAAAGCCCTGAACACAGCCATCATCTCCAGGCAATTTATATGCCAAGTGCGATGATGGTCCTGCCACAGACCCCTGGCAAAGCGGCCGTCCATGACCGCGCCCCAGCCAGTAAGGGAGGCGTCTGTCGAAACGGTTTCCCGGCGACATGACACCCCCAACACTGGCCCTTGGGATAGGAACCAAGGCTTCTTCCATATTTGCAGAGACTGAAGGCACTTGCGCGTTACTCTGATCATACGGAACGGATTCCCTTTGGGTGAGAACCCCTTGGTCTTCAACCACCACTGGAGGGGTCTCATGTGAAGGAGGCCCAGAGGAATAATGTTGGATGCCGCTGCCAGCATCCTTTGAAAGTGTTTCACAGTGACGGCCTGGCCTAGCTTCACCCTGGATACCATCGCCAGAATTGACTCGATACGTGCGGGAGACATGCGTGCCTGCATTGTAATCGAGTTCCACACGACTCCCAAAAAGGTCGTGCCCTGGGACGGTTCTAGCACACTCTTCTTCAAATTGAGTCTTAACCCCAATTTTTGAATATGGCCAAGAACGACATCTCGATGCCGAACTGCCATCTCCCGAGACTGGGCCAGAATAAGCCAGTCGTCGAGATAATTCAATACCCGAATCCCTTGAAGTCTCAGTGGAGCAAGGGCCACGTCCATACACTTGGTAAATGTGCGGGGAGAGAGTGCTAGGCCGAACGGAAGAACCCAATATTGGTACGCTTCGCCCCCGAAAGCGAACCTCAGGTACCTCCTGTGACATGGAAGGATGGAGATGTGAAAATAGGCGTCTTTCAGATCTATCGTGACAAACCAGTCCTCGGACCTGATTTGATTCACGATTGTTGGAATGGTCAACATTCTGAATTTGAACCTTCTCAGAGACCGGTTCAACACCCTGAGATCCAAAATTGGCCTTAACCCCCCATCCTTCTTTGGAACTATAAAGTACCGGCTGTAAAACCCGGACTCCCTGTCTACTGGAAGAACACGTTCTATGGCTCCTTTCGACAGCAGAGTCTGTACTTCTTGTTCCAGCACCTGAGCCTGCTCTGGGACCACCGCAGTGAGCACCACCCCAGAAAACTTGGGGGGGCGGTGCGCGAACTGCAGTCTGTACCCAACTCGTATTATCTGCAGGACCCATGGAGATATGTTGGGAAGATGATACCATTCCTCTACAAAATCTACTAAGGGTACCAGCCTCTCGAGGCTGGCCTCTGGTGTCTTCAGGGTATTCTTTTCGACTACCTGAAGCTGAATATTGGCAGGCTGTAGTCGATTCGGTCCCTGCGACCATAACCGATGTTTTAAAATCGTCTTTTCGCTGGAAATTGATGCGGCCCGAAACGCTGTTAACGGCGGACCTGCATCTTTTCCTAGAGGGCCCCGCTGTGAGAACAACCTCGGTTGTCTCACTGCGGAGGGGGCAGCCCTCTGAAGTCCTGCCGTGGCTAGGACCTCTTTTTCGAAGTCCTCCTAGCCTGAATGACGTCCCTCAGGTCGCCCCTCTGGCCGGAGGACTTCTGTTTTTGGGAGCGTTTCCTCTGTTGCCAAGACCCCGGAGGGGGGGCTCTAGAGGAAACGCTCTCCTTCTGCACTGTCCTGTGGGAGGAGCTAGCTGATGGCTGGGGCTGATCGCTTTGCCCCACCCTACTAGATTTGGCCTTCGCTTTCCGGGGGAGGTACTGCTGGAACGCCGCAGATTGTTTTCTCGACTCCTGAAACCTGTCGACAACCGAATTAACGGCGTCGCCGAACAGGCCAGAAGCCGAAAGCGGCGCATCCAGCAGGAAGGACCTATCCTTTTCCTTAATTACAGATAAGTTCAGCCACAGATGCCTCTCCGTGGCCACCATGGCCGCCATAGAGCGGCCAATAGCGCTGGCTGCTTCCCTAGTGGCCCGGAGAGACAAATCTGCGGCCTTCCTCAACTCCGAGATGTCCTCAGGAGTAGGCGCCTCCCCCTCATCCAAATCCTTCAGGAGGTCGGCCTGGTATGCCTGCAAAATCGCCATCGAGTGCAGACATGAACCAGCCCGACCCGCCGCCATGTAAGCCCTGCCCACTAATGCAGATGTTTCCCTGCAGGGCTTACTAGGCAACACCGGGGTCTTTAGGGAAGACGCCGATTCGGGAGAGAGATAGCTCGCTAAAGCCTCCACCACCTTCGGCATCTTCCCATATCCCATATCTCGAGCCCCCACAACATTGCTGTAATCTATTATACTGGGACTCGAAATACGGGACGAATGCGGTCTTCCCCATGTTTTCGAGATCTCCTTATGGAGATCGGGGAAAAAACGGCAGACCCCGGCGGTGAGGCTGTGACCTGCGCTGCAGGTAACGCTCGTCCATTTTACTTGTGACTTGCGTTTCCTGCTCAGGTTGTGGCCAGCTGATGTTTAGTCTGGCCACAGCGCCACTTTTATACTTCCGGGTATGCCGTCACATGTTACGTCACGACGCAACACCAATCAGGATTGGATTAGTTTCATTCATACTTCAGAGGCGCACGCTTATGGCTCTTTCAGACTGCACGATTTTCAAAGTAGTCAGGTCGCTGCTCTTTTCACACTGCATGACTATCTTGGCCAGCATTCAGTCGCTGCTGTGTTCACACTGGACGATGGATCGGCGACAGAAGGTTTCACAACCTCCACCAGCTCCTCATCAGGAATGATAATTTAGGCCGCGTGATGGCGCGCTGAGATCACGGTCGTCCGCATCAATGCTGAGCACGTCCATTTCCTCAGAAGCAGACAGCTCAAGCATCGGGACCTGATCGCGGGCAGGAGAAACCGCAGCGCGGGCTCCCACACCACTCTCAGAGGCCGCGGGATCAGCCGATGGAGAGCGAGAAAATGCCTCAGCATTCTCACTCTCCTCCGCCAGATCCCGCTGTGAACCCCAGGATCTCAGTCGCCGCATCGCCTCGACATATGCGGGACCGGAACCCTGGGGAACGCGAGCCTGACCGTGCTCGTCAAAGCACGCCAGCCGGGAGCGCAGCACTCTAATAGTCAAGTCAAGTCAAGTCACATTTATTTATATAGCGCTTTTCACAATACAGATTGTATCAAAGCAGCTTCACAGTGATAACATGTAAGTAGCACAACACAGATCAACAACATTGCTAAACACTAAATAAATAACCCCAACTGAGCAAGCTCAAAGCAAGCCAAAAGCAAGGCGACAGTGGCAAGGAACCAAAACTCCATCAGATTGGATGGAGAAAAAACCTTGGGAGAACCCAGGCTCAGTCGGGGGCCAGTTCTCCTCTGGCTTACATTCATATTGTTTAAATATAAATATTAAATATAAATATTGTTTATGAATCAAACGGCGCCATAACATATCGCAGGCGTTGAGTCGTCTCATCACAGGCGTTGTGTCGTCTCATCACAGGCGTTGGGGCATCCGAAATCCCCGTGAGAGGCTGGACACAAAACTGGACCTGACGAACGCCATTTTTCTCGGGACAAGCGTCCCGAGATAACAGCAGAAAGGCAAATGGGAAATAATTAGCATAGCTGATGTTCATAATAATTTCCGTTATAACTCACAAACTCTCCGTAACCCGAACTCTCCGCAACCCAACCATACGCGCCGACCCGTTTGTCTAAAAGGCTGTCGAGCCCCACTGGTGCGTTAAGCAGTTTCAGTGGCAAACGGTTCCGTATGGCATAACAGACGACTAGAAGGTAAGCATTATGTGAATGCTTGACTAAAGAGAATGCGTCTTTAATCTAGTTTTGAACTGTGTCAGCGAGTCAGAGGCTCGGACCGTATCGGGAAGGCCATTCCAGAGTTTTGGAGCTAAATGCGAGAACGCCCTCCCTCCTTTACTGGACTTCGATATCCTAGGAATGACCAGAAGTTGAATATCTAATGAGAAGACGCAAGCCTTTGACTGACTTTTAGTGAGTTGAAGTAGAACGCGTGGTGGATTTAGTTGAAGCGGCAGACTAAAGGTAGGCGAAAGAAGTCCGTTAAGTACATAGGTGCTAAACCATTTAGGGCTTTATAGGTCAGTAGTAGTATTTTGTAGTTGATGCGGAACTTAATAGGTAACCAGTGTAGAGATGATAAAATCGGTGTTATATGATCATATTTTCTTGACCTAGTAAGAACTCTAGCAGCTGCATTTTGTACTAACTGTAGCTTGTTTATTGAGGATGCAGGACAACCAGCTAATAAAGCATTACAGTAATCTAGTCTCGAGGTCATGAATGCGTGAACTAATTTTTCTGCATCAGAAATAGATAGCATGTTACGTAGCTTAGCAATGTTTCTAAGGTGGAAAAAGGCTGTTCTTGTAACATATGAAATATGATTTTCGAACGACAAGTTGCGGTCTAGTATAACACCCAGGTCTTTTACTGTTGTGGATAAAGTAACAGGACATCCGTCTATATTAAAGTTGTATTGTGAGAGGTTTTGTGAGTAGTTTTTTGGACCAATAAGTAATACCTCCGTTTTATCTGAATTTAATAGCAGGAAATTACGCGTCATCCAGCATTTTATATCTTTGAGACACTCTGTCATTTTAGATGAGTTAGTGTTTTCATCTGGTCGTGATGAAATATATAATTGAGTGTCGTCAGCGTAACAGTGGAAATTAATTCCATGTTTTCTTATAATATTACCAAGTGGCAGCATATATATTGAGAATAGCAGAGGGCCTAAAACTGATCCTTGCGGTACTCCATAGTCTACTGACGTTATCTTTGATTTTTTCCCATTTAAACAGACAAAATGAGAACGGTCCGATAAGTACGATCTAAACCAGCTTAATGCCTGTCCCTGGACACCGGTGAAGTTTTGTAGTCGATCCAAGAGTATTATATGATCTATAGTGTCGAACGCAGCGCTAAGATCAAGTAGGACTAGTATTGAGATACAGCCTTGGTCAGAAGCTAAAAGTAAATCATTTGTAATTTTAACTAGCGCAGTTTCTGTACTATGATGCGGTCTGAATCCTGACTGGAATTTTTCATAGATATCATTTTCTTGCAAAAAAGAGCACAATTGAGCGGACACTACTTTTTCAAGTATTTTGGACATAAATGGAAGATTTGAAATGGGTCTGTAATTTGCCAAGTTATTTGGATCTAATTGCGGTTTCTTAATGAGCGGTTTTATTACAGCCAGCTTGTATATTTTTGGGACATGACCTAAAGATAAAGACGAGTTAATAATATTGAGGAGAGGCTCTTCCACTACAGGTAATAGTTCTTTCAGTAGTTTAGTGGGTATTGGATCTAATAAACAAGTTGTTGGTTTAGATGCAATGATAAGTTTATTTAGCTCCTCCTGTCCTATCGTTGTAAAGCGGTTTAGTTGTTCTAGAGGGTCCATAATTGAAGCTGAATCATAAGACACCATAGCGGATTGTACATTTATAATTTTGTTTCGGATGCTTTCTATTTTCGCATTGAAGTAATTCATAAAAATTACTACTAAACTGTAAAGGTATATTTTGCTCTGGTGATGTCTGTTTATTTGTTAGTCTAGCCACGGTGTTAAATAAAAACCTTGGATTATTTTGGTTATTTTCGATTAGTTTGCGGAGATGCTCAGCCCTGGCTGTTTTTAGTGTCTTTTTATAACGTGACATACTGTCTTTCCACGCGATTCTAAAGACCTCTAAATTAGTTTGTTTCCATTTACGCTCTAAGTTGCGAGTTTCTCTCTTGATAGCATGTGTAGCACTGTTGTACCACAGTGCTTTAATTTTCTCTCTAACCTTTTTTAATCTAATTGGCGCAACAATATCTAATGTACTAGTAAGAATGGTGCTTAAACTGCTAGTCATTTCCTCTAATTCATCTGTTTGTTTGGGTTCACTTAGCAGCTTAGATAGATCAGGTAAGCTATTTGAAAATCCATCTATAGTGGTTGGAAGGATTGTTCTGCCTGGTCTATAACGTGGCGCAACATGACATATTTCAGCAGTACGTATTATGCAAGTCACCATGTAATGATCAGTGACATCATCGCTTTGCGGTATAATATCTATATCAGTTGGATCGGTTCCATATGATATAATTAAATCTAGTGTATGATTTAGACGATGAGTGGGACCACTGACGTTTTGTTTGACCCCAAAGGAGTTTAATAAATCTGTAAACGCAGCCCCTAAAGCATCATTTGTATTATCTACGTGTATGTTAAAATCTCCAGCAATTATTGCTTTATCGACATTTACCAATAGATCCGAGAGAAAGTCTGCGAACTCTTTTAGGAATTCAGCATATGGCCCTGGAGGTCTATATACAGTAGCCAGGGCTAGAGATAATATAGATTTCCTTCTTACATCTAAGAGCGTAACATTTAGCACAAGTACTTCAAATGAATTAAACCTGTGACCTGTTTTCTGAGTAATATTAAAAATATCTTTATAGATTGTTGCAACACCGCCGCCACGACCGATCAGACGAGGCTCATGTTTATAACAGTATCCTGGCGGAGTAGATTCGTTTAGACCGAAATACTCATTTGGTTAAGCCAGGTTTCAGTAAGGCACAGAACATCGAAGTTATTGTCTGTGACCATTTCATTTACGATAACCGCCTTAGGTGTGAGCGATCTAATGTTTAGGAGACCTAGCTTTAGAAATTGTTTTGTTTGACTGATATTTAGATTTTCTGGTTTAATTACAATAAGATTTTTGCTAGATCCTACACTAGATTTATTGTTTGGCTTCACTAAACGAGGAATAGACACAGTTTCTATATAATGTTCCACACTATGCTTATTAGTTAAGTTTGGACCGCAAAGGCTGTAATTTGGACTTTGACTCATTAGTCATCTGGTGCGTAATGTCTTGGAAATGTTGTCCGACAGCACAGCCGCTCCGATTCGGCTGGGATGGAGACCATCTGTGCTGTACAGCCTCGGTCTTTCCCAAAACAGATGCCAGTTATTTACAAAGTGCAGCCCCTGTTCATTACACAATGACATTAACCATTCATTTAATGCAAAAAGTCTACTGAACCTTTCCTGTCCTTGTCTGTACGTGGGAAGCGGTCCAGACACGATGATCGCTGCTTTAGGCGCTGTGCTGCGTACCGTCTCGATCAGGCTCCTGTAGTCCTCTTCAGAACCTCCGTCTGCCGCAGCCTGATGTCGTTCGCTCCCGCGTGCAGCACAACAGCTCCGACGCGCTCGTCCCGTTCAGGATCTCAGGAACCTGTGCAGCGACATCAAGAACACGAGCACCAGGAAAGCAGTGAGTGCGCACTTTACCTTTATCCGAATTAGCGCGGACATGGCGGACTATGGATGTGCCGATGATCACGGCGTCATCGCGTTCCGGCTCGCGAAGAGGGGAGAGCGGTTCCGGGTGGAGATCTCGAAGACCGGGAGGGGCGGAGAGGCAGCTCTGGCTCGAGTCTTCCGCTGTGTGATCCATGGTCCATGTTGTTTCGGTGCCGGAGTGAATGAAGCCTTAGATGG